>OX451209.1:11719482-12311334 GCA_949628255.1 Macrophya alboannulata
GTATAAAAATTCACCGGAAACAGTTTTTAATATTTTTAGCTACGAAATAGTCAGCGGGATATATAGTTCGGCAAAAGAATCGAATATCTCCATGCGAATAAGAAATACATGTAAAAAAGAATTTAATATTTTCAACTATACGAAATACACAGCGGAATATACAACTCGGTAAAAGAATCGAATGCATTCATGCGTATAAAAATTCACCGGGAATAGAATTTAATATTTTTAGCTACGAAATAGACAGCGGGATATATAGTTCGGCAAAAGAATCGAATATCTTCATGCGAATAAGAAATACATGTGAAAAAAAAACAATTCATTGTTTTCGTCTAAGGAAATGTAATAATGAATATTTTATTGAAAGACACCTCCCCATCTGTATAACATATTTAGAAGATACACTTACCTGATGGTCGTTTGCCTTCAGACATTTTCGTTTTTTTCTTCTTTTATTTTTTCTTTGAGTAGCTCTTACTTGTGCGGTCACTAAATTGTTTTTGTACATTCCCCAATACTGTGGGCCCTATTTATGCCTTATTCTCCCCACTATGACTCTAAGGACGATTCCTTATCGCATGGCGTGTGCAAATTTTTCTAAAGCGTTGATTGGTTGTGCATTTCGAAAATTCTAGCAAGCAACGTTTGAACACAGACAATTTACGAAATATGTTCGTTCTCCAATTTTTTAGTCATGTTTCTGAGTGTTGATTTATTTTATAAACAAAAATCATAATAACTTGATAAAATATGATGTCACGTATGTCAAAATAAGTATTATCGATTTAAAATTCGATGGCGTTTGACTAGATATCTTTCGCGCGTCATTCGCGACATTATTCGGGAAGCCATTACTCATCTTTCACAGGGCTATAATTTTGAGATGTTTTTTGAAAATTGTTGTTCTAAAAATATTCAACGAAAATGCATATTATTCTGCTGCGACGAATGAATCCCAATTTCAGTACCGATAAAACCTTATGATGAATGCGAAGAAATTTCAGTCTTTTCTGTGTCGTAGGAATAGGCTGTTGAATTCTCGATGATTTCCGTCAATTTGTTTCATATCAAAATATCAAAATAATTTACCCCGATAAATTTTTTACGTCGAAATTTTACCATCGTTACTGCCTTGAAAATTTTGCCTATAACGTAAAATACTTTGCTATAACAATACGAGAATTAGAAGATTTGTAATTATAAAGCATGGGTGAAATCAAATAAGAGTATTCATCTTATTCATCTTTGGTCGAATAGCTCTCGACCAACGAGATTATATGTTACAACAAACGCGGTTCTCCCGCCTTCGTGTTCGTTCGCACCAACCGACGCTAGGTGCCATAGCAACACGTGACGCTTAGCGAAGACCTGTCAGAGCTTGTTGGTGCAAAACGTGGTGCAAGATAATAATTAAAGAATAATTGATTGATAAGTTTTCAAGCAGGGCAGGTGTGTGATGTGTTAGCTGAGCTCGGTGTTATTTCTACGGAATTTATTTCTAGTATTTACGCGTGTGATTGTATATCTTATCCGGCCGGATCTCAATCTAACCTCAAAAAAATTTCGCGAGCATGTACTACTTATTCATTGCGAATACGTTTAAAAACGTACTGATGCGTACAATAAAAAACAGAAATGAATATTTTCCTTCTATGATTCCGCCAGATCTCAACCTGTAAGTACCTTATATTTATAAATTGATTTCTCAACTCTGATTCGAACCCTTGTTGCTAGTCAGCTAGACTGGATGTCTGGAACTCGATACAGCGCATTCACTATTCCCACTTATTAATTTTTATTATTTTAAACTGCTTTTAGTGATAATTTGGTGATTTGATTTTCATTCAAATTTACCACTCTACGCCAGAGCGAGGCAGACTACTACAGTTGCCTCGTCACAGCAATGAAAGTTCTGATGGATTTTCTTCATATCTATTATTCATATCTAATTTGACGTTAGAAATATTATAGTGAATTAATTTTTACTGGAGCATACCGCTCTGAAAAGAGCGAGGACGACAAGTAAAGTTGCTCGTCACAGCGATGAAGATTCTGATAAAGGATTTTCTTTGTATTTATTTTTCATATCTAATTTCGTGTTAGAAATATTATGGTAAATTATTTTACTGAAGCATACCGCTCTATAAAGAGCGAGGACGACAAGTAAAGTTGCTCGTCACAGCGATGAGGATTCTGATAAAGGATCTGCTTCGTATCTATTATCCATGTCTAATCTTATGTTAGAAATATAATGGTGAATTATTTTTCATTTAGATTCAATGTTCTATATAAAGAGCGAAGACGACAAGTAAAGTTGCTCGTGGCACCAAAGAGAATCCTGACAAAGGTTTTTCTCTGTATATTCAAGTCTAATTTCGTGTTAGAAATATTATGGTAAATTATTTTACTGAAGCATACCGCTGTATAAAGAGCGAGGACGACAAGTAAAGTTGCTCGTCACAGCGATGAGGATTCTGATAAAGGATCTGCTTCGTATCTATTATTCATGTCTAATTTTATGTTAGAAATATAATGGTGAATTATTTTTCATTTAGATTCAATGTTCTATATAAAGAGCGAAGACGACAAGTAAAGTTGCTCGTGGCACCAAAGAGTATCCTGACAAAGGACTTTCTCTGTATATTCAAGTCTAATTTCGTGTTAGAAATATTATGGTAAATTATTTTACTGAAGCATACCGCTCTATAAAGAGCGAGGACGACAAGTAAAGTTGCTCGTCACAGCGATGAGGATTCTGATAAACGATCTGCTTCGTATCTATTATTCATGTCTAATTTTATGTTAGAAATATAATGGTGAATTATTTTTCATTTAGATTCAATGTTCTATATAAAGAGCGAAGACGACAAGTAAAGTTGCACGTGGCACCAAAGAGTATCCTGACAAAGGACTTTCTCTGTATATTCAAGTCTAATTTCGTGTTAGAAATATTATAGTAAATTATTTTACTGAAGCATACCGCTCTATAAAGAGCGAGGACGACAAGTTAAGCTGCTCGTCACAGCGATGAGGATTCTGATAAAGGATCTGCTTCGTATCTACTATTCATGTCTAATTTTATGTTAGAAATATAATGGTGAATTATTTTTCATTCAGATTCAATGTTCTATATAAAGAGCGAAGACGACAAGTAAAGTTGCTCGTCACACCGAAGAGAATCCTGACAAAAGATTTTCTCTGTGTTTATTATTCAAGTCTAACTTTATGTTAGAAATATCATAGTGAATTAGTTTTCATTTAGATTCAACGTTCTATAAAGAGCGAAGACGACAAGTAAAGTTGCTCGTGGCACCAAAGAGTATCCTGGCAAAGGACTTTCTCTGTATATTCAAGTCTAATTTCGTGTTAGAAATATTATGGTAAATTATTTTACTGAAGCATACCGCTCTATAAAGAGCGAGGACGACAAGTAAAGTTGCTCGTCACAGCGATGAAGATTCTGATAAAGGATTTTCTTCTGTCTATTATTCATGTCTAATTTCGTGTTAGAAATATAATGCTGAATTAATTTTTACTGAAGCATTCCGCTCTAAAAAGAGCAAGCACGACAAGTAAAGTTGCTCGTGGCACCAAAGAGAATCCTGACAAAGGTTTTTCTCTGTATATTCAAGTCTAATTTCGTGTTAGAAATATTATAGTAAATTATTTTACTGAAGCATACCGCTCTGAAAAGAGCGAGGACGACAAGTAAAGTTGCTCGTCACAGCGATGAAGATTCTGATAAAGGATTTTCTTTGTATTTATTTTTCATATCTAATTTCGTGTTAGAAATATTATAGTAAATTATTTTTACTGAAGCATACCGCTCTAAAAAGAGCGAGGACGACAAGTAAAGTTGCTCGTCACAGCGATGAGGATTCTGATAAAGGATCTGCTTCGTATCTATTATTCATGTCTAATTTTATGTTAGAAATATAATGGTGAATTATTTTTCATTCAGATTCAATGTTCTATATAAAGAGCGAAGACGACAAGTAAAGTTGCTCGTCACACCGAAGAGAATCCTGACAAAAGATTTTCTCTGTGTTTATTATTCAAGTCTAACTTTATGTTAGAAATATTATAGTGAATTAATTTCCACTTCGTAACCGCCCGGCCTAAGAACGAGGATAAGCAACTTTTGTTGCTAAGCACAGCGACGTTTGTTGAACATAGTGTTGGTACAAATGATGTATGTACATAAATAATTCTCGATTTGTTCGGGTTATCATTCAGTGTAATTGTTTGCATGCAATTCGGTGCTTATGAACACCGCCGCGAAATCATCGCGAGTATTTATGTACAGTAATGTGCATGAATGGTTTCCTAGTGTGTGACGTCGGGACGGTCGTTCGTGGACAAATCTAGAGACTAGCAAATAAACTTGTCTTTCCGAACGATCCTAGACGTACACTCAGTAGTTTAGTGGGTTACCAATATCGATTAAGTACTAAAGTACAATGGAAGGTATCAATCTAGTGGTTTTTGGAGAGAATATTCTCGTCGTCGTGCGTCTATCTTTCTGGATCTCGTCTAACAATTGCTCGTATTATTCGAATCACTTGAAATATTTGAATTCATGGAATCGCACTAAAATTGTTTGAATTATGTAAATTGAATCACGCTTGAATTGTTTGAAATAATTGAATTGAATCGTGTTTGAATTGTTTGAATTGATTGAATTGAATCACGCTTGAATTAATTGAATCGTTCGACTAAAATTGAATTGGTTGAGTCGAATTAAATTGATTGAATTAAATTGAATTGCTTGAATAAAATTGAAGTGTTGGAATTTCGTCGTTACCTTCGTATTAATATCGGAAATGAACTCTTGGAAGGATTGAAGATAGAGAAAGGATTATTAACTTGATAGTTAATCGTAATCTTCTTACCTTGATTGCTGTTGTCGAGTGTAGCTCGGCTAACGGCGGCTGGTGCTGGTTGCAGATGTAGTATATTTAAATAAAAAAAAATAAGACTTGATAGAGTTCTTTGATAAATTTCACAATATTTATTTAAGCTTTAAATTCACAATATTTATTTAACCTTTAAATTCACAATATGTTATGTGGAACCTCTCACTTTTTACCAATAAGAAATTAGAAATTGAAATTGAATTGAGATAAAAGAAATCGTTAATTGAGTTTCGTGGAAATAAAAGAAGTGAAAATATAACAAGTAATGAAATCGTCTAAGTCCGTCGTGGTACAAGTGAAGTTAAAAAATATTCTAAGTTTTTAAAATCAAGAAAAAGGGGTCTAAGTTTTTATATCGTCGAAGTGTAGTAGATTAATTGCAATGGCGAGCGGTTTTCCGATGGTAACGAAGTGAGGACGAGATTCAGCTTGGCGAGGCTTAAATAGGATGATCAGGGGTGCGAGGGGTCCCAAAACGGAGCAGGGAAGTAGGGGTAGTCTTCTCCGCCTACGATCGGCAGGGGTCCCGAAGGTGTGGGATGGTAGTAGGTGCTCTAGGGCCCTCCTCCTTTGTGCCTGTAGTGGTATGTCCGTGCGTTTCCTGGGATTGCACCCATCCTTTCCTCCCGTAGCTACCTTTTGTCCTTGGCTGTCCAGCACATTGGCACGTGCAGTGTTGAAATAGGTTCTCGGAATTTGACATTTGGTTACCGTTTTCCTTTATTACCCATTTGATTTTTCGGGTAAAATATGTTTGTTGTTGTCGTGAAAAATCTGGTTCGGATTTGCTCGGTATTTCATGCCTGCGTTTCTCGGGTATTGTTCGTTATTCCTGTCATTGTTGTAAAACTGTTTTTACAACTCTTTCATGATTTTTACTTCTAAGGGTTTGATTTTAAAGGTTCCAAGTGAGAGTTTGAACATAGGTAGGTATACAGGTATAGATGTGGTTACATGAGTTATATTATTTTACTTAATTTAGTTATTTTAATTATATGTCAGCTAATGGATTAGACTGAGAGCCTTTGTTCAGCCGGCAAGATGGCTGATCGCAAGTTGTTATATATGGACCGCATTTTGAGAGTCTGACACTCGCGAGAGTGTTTATTTTACGAGGCGATTTCTAGGTATCGCCTAGCTTCGTTGTTTTTATCGACTGTTGAATGATTGTTTTTCGTTAGTTATCGGTCTTAGTCTTATAAACTATCGTTGGTTTACGGTTATTGCTCGATCAGTGGGCATCGTGATATTCAACACCTTAATAATTCGAATGTTTAAATATTTGAAATATGCAATTCCATATTAATTATTTATAAGGTGTTCAATCTCACGGTTGCAGTTTGTTGAAAAGATAGTTGCTAAAATTTGAATATATATATTGATTATAGTATTAATGATAAATTCTGAGTACATATTTTATAAGAATAATTAATAATTCATTATAATGTCATAATGTAGAAATTGGTTGAATAGTATAAAGGAATTTATATGAGGGATTAATATTTGAAGATTAATAAAGATAGTTAATAACATGAATATTCAAAGGTTGATCATAATATAGAGTACTTGTGATTAATAATATCTTTAACATATAAAATTTTATGGGGGATAGCTTGAGATATGAATATGATACGTGTAGGTTAAGTATAATATTTTTCATAATGGATTATATATATATATATATATATATATATATATATATATATATATATATATATATATATATATATATATATATATATATATATATATATATATATATATATATATATATATATATATATATATATATATATATATACTGCGTTCAACGAGAGAACAGTACAGCTCCGCGCAGCTTTGAGCGGCCTGTCGGTCGGGTGGGGATAGTGACGCACGCTACTCAGTATCGTGGCTTGATCTGGTTAGCTGCCGAGCTCGTTTGTCGGCGTGGAGAGGGTAAAGTAGGCGGCGCGTTGGGTGGGATCTGACCGATCTGGACTCATTTGGTTTCGGAAGCGTACCGTTCTCTCGTTGAACGCAGTATATATATATATATATATATATATATATATATATATATATATATATATATATATATATATATATTGTAACGGCAATTTCCCGAGCTCGGGTGACCCAGGAAAATAAATCCGAAAACAAACCTGGCTCCAACGTAGATTAGGGGTGGTTGCTGGGCGCCAGACTTCGGGGATGAAGTCCTCTCTCTCGCTCTCTCGCTCGGGACTAACTCTAAAGATCGGTAGAGGGATATGGTGGGGGCGATGAATAAAGACACCGATACGAAAAATAGGTTTAACTAAAATGTTTATTAAAAAAAGAAAAAAAGAAAAAGGTCGCGAATTACCGCCCGCTACCTGGCGTATATGATACAAAATATAATACGTGACTCTACTCTACTAATTAACAATAGCAAATAAATAAATGATGATAAATAATCAAAAGAATAAATAATACTATATTAGTGAGTAGTTCACTCTCACACGCTCTCTCTCTCACTCTCGGGAATTCGGGTATACGTCCCTCGCTCACGCTCTCGTTGAACGGAGACCACACCGCGTAAGCGGCGAGAGACTCCGCTGCCGAACAGCTGCGGCGGGGAAGGGAGTGGGGGTCGGTACACTCTCGCACGACACTTGGGGAATTGCCTGAGCCTCTGCCTCGCTGCAGACTACTGCGACGCGTGACAGCAGACGACTCGACAAGATGGCGGCCGGGACTCGCGAGACGTTAGGTGCGCAGCGGGGACGAAACCGGCACACTAACACGCAGTGCGCGGACCACGTGGGGTACGGGACTTGTTTGAAAACTCTCGCAACGGTCAGGGACTCGCTCTCGAGGTTTTAGGGATGTTTTAGGGAACTCACGGGGGTTGTATAGGGTACTGGGGACCGGGACCAGGGTTTTATGGGTCACTGGACAGATCTTACCTCGATCGGCGACGGTTTCGGCACGGTACTCTTACGTTGACTGCACTCAGTCAGCCACACGTGTTTGTCAAATCCGCGAGTCGTCGTATTTACCGCTTCCGAAGTTCAACCAGTCCAGAAAACACCAGGGAAAAATCCAGGAACTATCAAGGAGGGAATACAGGGCACTCTCACTCTCTCTCACTCTCTCTCTCTCTCTTGGGAAGCGCACGGTCGTCACACCTTTATTTAGCACGAGGCTGTTGACACGCGGGACGAACATGGACTGACCGGCTTTTCTGCTATCAGTAATTCTCACCTGTGCCACCCGTCCGGTGAGCGCTGCTCGTTGCCGGTCAGCGGCGTGCCTCGCCAGGTGACCAACATGGCTCTTGTGGACGAGGGCGGTAAGAATTCGAATAGCGGAATCGGTACTCGATACTCGTGCGGGACTAGGTGCGCGCGTAAGGCTGGTTAGGAGGAGGTCAAACGTTTTGCCACGTTACAATATATACTGTTGCCTCGACTGTTGCTTAGTGTAGGGTTAACACCATAATTACTATTGTTTGACATAAAGCTATATAGGGTAAAAATTTTAATTTTTTTTTTATTTTTTGGTTTCAAAGCTCACATGAACATTTGTTAGTTTTATGCATTTTAAAAGCCCTTTCTGAATTTCTGCTAAATCAAATCATTATTTTTTTTTCTTTCTTTCTTCAGTTCCTCACTAACTCAATCGTGTCTTATGCAGATTACGGAGACATACTAAAATTTCAATTCAAAATAGTAATATTTAAAGGTCGCTCAATCAGTTAAGAAAAAAAATTCCAATATTTATAATGGTTTATGTACGGTAATTTTAAAGATTCTTGCGCGATCTCTAATAAATTTTTGATTGCGCTGAAGTTTGGAGAGGGCACTTGAACCGCATAAGAGTACTAAATTTTTATCTGAGCTTCAAAGAAAAAAAAAAGTCGAAAAAATATTACCATCCTACTGTCCAGCTATGCACATGAGGTAGGTTATATTATTTCGTAAATATAGCTACGTACTAGAATAAAACAACAAGTCATGTTTTGAGGTCTATAGTTTATTTACACGTTCTTTTTCAACTTCTTCCAGACATATGCAGTTACTATAATATCCATCATTCGTTTCCCTCAAACGCCAGCCATATCCTCTGTGGAGCCTGCAAAATTATCCCCCTACAGAACGGGCATTGCGGCAAGTAGTTATCTTCTACTGCTGCCCGGGCTACTTGCTCATCCCATATGCGGGTTGCGCATGGGGCACACACATGACGATGCCCACATGGCTGAAAGGCATGCGTCGCATTTGTCGCAAAGCATACGCGGCATAACGCTAGAAAAAAAACAGCAACAAGGAGTACACATAATTAAGGATAAGAGGAATTAGTGCAAAATGTATCGTAATGACATCGACGCTTGAATTATTAATTCATAACAATGGACTGACATAACTGCAACATAACTATTCAATTATTGTTGGTATCAAATACGGTATATTTTTTGTTACAGATTTTTTTACAATTTTCATCTCCGCCGAGTATTATTGTAACAGTAAAGTCAGTATAAGCCTTACACCTCATTCTAATGTGGCACGGATATTGAGAACTCAAACTTTTAAAACGCTGTACAGGGAAACCAATGAAAGAGCAAATTAGGAAAATAGTATGGCGCATATTTAAAGCCCGGTGGCGGGTTAGCCAGGCAGTTTAACGGTGGGTCCTTCCATTAACTACCCAGTCTCACCCGCAACCTGCTCTGAGAAATAAGAAGACTTTTCGCAGTCCCATCATATGTAAATTTTTTTAGTGGGACAATTATATAGATATATGTATAGGCTTCTCGGGATAATCCACCATTAGGATTATATAAACAATTATGCGATGGATTCAAAATCATTTACGAATTACTGAAAACATGCGAACTGAGAGACACATGTACAAAATGCAATCGATACCCCTGAACAGCATGTATATCAATTTTGATCATCTAGTTCGCTAGCAAACCTCATTTCTGGTGGTAACCGAACACCAACCACGTACACTATTTCTAATACAAATGTAGCTCTACAGAAGTCTGAACGCCGTATTTCCCCCCAGCGCTTGATAACAAGTGCCGGCATCACCTCGAAACACGGTTACTCCGAAAGGAGAAGCGTTTCTGCGGATCTGGTGCCTCATGGCAGGGTACTCTACAATCGGTCACCACGTCTGCTGAAATATCATCTGGATTGAGTAAAGAGGTACGTTTTTATCACCGACAACTGACCCTATGAAGCACAATACAAAGATGGCCCCACACGAACACTGGATTTCCACCCTGGGCTTGAAGCCCAAAGACCACCGTCACCTCGAAACACGTTAACTCCGAACAGAGAAGCGTTTCATTGGATCTGGTGACTTGTTACAAGGTAGCATCCAACACTCGCTTTCGAAATATCATCTGGCTTGGGAACCACTTTGTTTTCGATAACTGAACACCAACTGCATCCACTATTCCCAATACAAATGTAGCTCTACAGAAGTCCGAACGTCGTATTTTCCCCCAGCGCTTGCTAACAAGCGCCGGCATCACCTCGAAACACGTTTACTCCGAAAGGAGAAGCGTTTCTGCGGATCTGGTGCCTCACGGCAGGGTACTCTACAATCGGTCACCACGTCTGCCGAAATATCATCTGGATTGAGAAAAGAGGTACGATTCTATCACCGCAGGCAGACTCTGCATATTCTAAAGGGGATTTCATTGACTGACGTTTATCTCGTTCATTGTACATTCACATTTACGTCACGATGCGTTAAGAAGGGTATGCTATTTTGGAAGCTGTAACTCACACGATGAAGGTACATTAGCTAAATATTTTCATAGAACGCCGACGTCATTACGTGGGTAACAAAAAAAAAAATGTGTACGTGTAATAACTTCATTACAACATAAAAGGTATGGACAAGATAAACAGTAATTCTATATGAAGGAAGATTAAATGTCTACGAGGTCAAACAAAGTTTGGTAAAAGTAATTGATACATTATCTATGATCAAACATAAGTAGTTCAGAATACAATTCATCACATCATCATGATTGCGAGGATGATACTGACTCTTCAACCTGCAGTCGACTTTGTGCAATGACAACAAAACATTCAAGTGTTTATTAGACGTGACATACCCTCGGCATGTTCTTATGGAGGTCAACCGTTGAATGCTCAATGTTGAGTATTAGTTGCATAAAAATGTCATCTACTAATCATCGTTATTCAAGTGTTGAACAAGATAGGATCTACTCATTATTTTTTGAAATTCCCAGCAACGTGCGATTAATAATCCTCAAACTTTTGCTCGACATTTACCAAACTTCGTATCGACGACTGCATTATCATATTATTGAAGATGTCCAGTTGTTTTTATGTTGTAAATGCACGTTGCTGTTATTACCTTGGTCTTCGGCCAATCCTCGTAGACGTTCTACTTCTAATCGAGCTGCTCGAGCTATTTCGGTCTGTTGCCGCAACTCTTCTACCACCTGCGCTAATCCATTTTCTCGATTTTGTGGTTGCGCATTTTCGTTAGCTACACGCGCTCGTGCTCTTCTTTTCATTTCTATAATTGAAAATAAAAAAAAATGAATTGACGTTTACTATAGTTTCCCAATTTGCGATAAAACTTCGTACCATTTCGCCTCCTGTTACGGTTTTGGCGTTTATTCAAGGCAGGCGGTTCTGCCCTAGGTAGCTCTGCCAGAGTCATGGACTGTTCGACAGCACTACCATTTCTATTGCCCTGTCCTATAAATCAAATGTTGACGAATATATTAAGTAATGAGTTTCATAACCACATAAGTTTTTTATTATATATGTAGTTGTGTGTAGATGCGTGTACCTCGTCGTATATTTAGATCCACCTCGTTAAGTACTTCCGCGAGCGGGTGGTCCGGCACCAGTACATCTAAAATTTAGACAAAAAAGCAAAATTCTAATCACTGTACCGCCATGCGTGATATTGGCCAAGATGTGTGTTGCACGAAAATCTGTAAGCTTCAAATATGGTTACATAGTATCTGAACCACCAGCACAGATATTACCTTAAATCTTTGAAGAAATATCGCAAAGTATTAGATACAGAATTATTCCACAGTCGAAACTTTTGAAAATTTAAAAAAACAATCGCAAATAATGATGATGATGATGAATTGTCAGTTTGTGAAATTTACCAATAACTTGTGGCGGTGGCGTTTGATGTCGTGCAGGTCTGACCTCTAAGAAACCCAACTCATGGATGTCGTCACCCGCGTGGTTACTGGCGTCGGCGTGGTTACCGTCGTCCGCGTAGATTTCTGCGTGCACGTGGTTGTCGGCGTTCACGTGAATTTCGTCGTCCGCGTGAATTTCGTCTTCCACGTGGATGTCGTCGTCCACGTGGATGCCTCGTCGACGAACTTCTACGTCCCCATGGTCCACTGGCTGAACATCATCGACTTTTTCTTTGTAGTCAGAATACGTACAATGATTCAAGAAATAATGTGAGTTTTGCCACTACACATTGAATATCCTATTCAGCGTCCCAGAATTCCAGAAATTTATATGTCAGCGTGCAATGATTGTCTCGTTGAAAACGAGTCAACAGGGAATAATGAATCACTTAATTACATTATACTCATTATCATTACCGATTTCATGTGGGATCTCTGTGTCGCTAGAACTGGAACTGTCCGATGTGTCGTCCCTGTTGTTCTCGTTATTGGGGCCATCTAAAAACATTTATCAACGGATAATGTTGTTACTAATGAATTTAAAAAAAAATAAAAATCGGTACGCAAAACACGGTCAAGTGTCATATCAATAGTATAGAAGTTTGAGCCTTTACATGAGACATAATTTGTATTACCATCTGCTGGTGCTTCTGGTGCTACCTCGGCGTTGTCAATCAGCCAGTGAGGAGCCTCATCAGCAAATAACTCAGGCTCATAATCAGGATCTTCGTCTGTTAAAAATTAAATTCAATAAATGGCCATGCACTTTCAACCGATCACCTGGCCAGAAGGTCAGGGAAAAATATATCAACTGCTGAACGGTCAGGCAATGATCAAAGAACTGCGTTATTGAGGTTGTCGGAAACTAAGTTTATGAAATTGAAGTTATTGAGAACTGCAATCCCAAAATCCTAAGCTGTTGATGCTGGTTTGTTGAGTTTCTCGGATTATACTACAACTCTCAAAGAGCCATCCTAAATATTCATTGATTCTGGAGTTATTGAAGATAAATTATTTTTCTCATCGGTGAACTCTGAACTCACCGGATCAACCTGAAATTTTTGCACTCTACTCTTATATAAAGAGAAAAAAAAATTACAAAGGGGACTTGTGATCTAATCTGTACTTTTTGAGTCGACAGAAGAAGAGGAACAATGAAAAAAATTAAAAAAACAATTAACAATCAGAAGATGTCATATCGAACACTCCTTTTGTGATTTTGTTCACTATCAGGTTGAGAAATGGTGGAAAAATTAAAAGTTGATCCTGTGAGTGATTCATCGTAAGAACAGATCATGGTCCACCGATGAAAAAAAAATCAATAGGTCCAAAACTAATAGATGGCCTTTGGGGATTAAAGTTCTATGATATAGAACACTCAAATTCTAAAAAACCAATACACAAGCCTTAATGCTCTAGGACTTTGAAATTCCAGTTTTTAATAACCTTAAGAAAACACATAGCTACATTGAAGCTGAAAATTACGGAAGACGAATGGAATAAAGAACCAAACAAACAGTTGTGATAGAATTCGGAAAAGCTTACGGACGAATCTAATGCGAAGCAAATAATTGGAAAAATGATTTGCTGCTTGAACAATATCATTTACATGTTTCAAATTTGAAATCGTTACCTAAACGTATGGCCACAGGAGGTGCCTGCAGATCGTATTCAGGCCCTTGCCTGCTGTTTAACTCTTCGGCAATCATTTGGGTTACATCGCCTTTAAGAGATGCGGCCTTTTGTAGGAACTCCTCGGCAGTTATCTGATGCAGATGCAGCTCTTTCCACGCTAAGCGAATGAAAATAAAATATATGATCAATTATATCAAATACTTAAGTACATTGCCTACTATTATACTGAAGTAAGATCCTGCACATATGTTTTGAAAGTGCTACTACAATTATGACATAAAAATAAGAAAGAAAGATAGCAAAAAAAAAACGCAGCCAGGACCAAGAATATTCATGTGTAAATGAGCAAATCGTGGCATTGGATGACGTATAAACGAGGTTGTACTGTACCCAGGGTTCTAGCCAGGTTTACAGGCAAGTCCCGAAATACAACAGAAAAAACGAAAAATAACAACATTAACTGGTACCTATAAATAGTTGTCTCTGATATCTCACGCCCTCTGTATACTATAGAACCATTGCAAATGAATTCATTATTATTACAGTGAAACTACGAACCTCTCGTAAGCCGATTCTGTTTGAAAATAGTTGAGTAGCGTGCATGGCGACTGATTTGGCAATTCGTGCGCAGCCTCCTTACATCACCCCTTACGTCAGCTGCCAATTTGAGTAGTTTACCTTATCCGAAAAATACAAGTAATTGAAGACTACTCTGTAACCCAGAATGTAGTTGCTAGCTGTACTGCTATCTAACACTTACCAACAAAGTCCCATGGTGCAGGACTTCTCTCCATTCGATGGCCTAACCGGCTGTGGTAGGACTCTATTACATTATATTTCGTCGTCTCGTCCTCTAGATCAAATGGTAGTAACGTCGTTACTGATTGGTCCTGCCACAGATTTTTAAATTAAGGAAACTTCTAGCGCCCTCTACCTCTTATACCGTCACTTCCTATGCTCGCGCGTACCACGTCACCATTACGTTTTTCTGTGCGGTCCTGCCCGCACGCACAAAAAAGTGTAAAAAAAAAAAAAAAAAAAAAATTCTTAGTTAAAAACGCGATATACAAGAAAAATTGAAAAATGAGTTCACGGGCGAGCAGCGCTCATCATCAGAAACGAACGAGACTAGATTCTCCTAGTTTTGAAGAAAGAATCCTTCGTAAAGTACAAAGAATACAAAAAGAATTACAAGATGGCCGCCGTCCTTGTCGACAAGAACCGCCGCGAGAGAAACGCCATAGACCCCGCAGCTCGGGCAAAAGATCTAGGAAATACCGAAGCAGATCTTCTAGTCGCAGTGTTGACGAATGTCGCACTCGCAAAAGATACTACACCGAGGACACGCCTGGACCGAGCAGGCTGTCCTCGCGGGACCAGAGTCCTACGTCATCCAGGTAAAGGCCCTACCCTGAATCTTCCTAACCCCTTGTAAGCAGGGGCGTAGGAAAAATGGATGAATACAAAATGGGCCTGTACAAGTACAGCCTTATCCTCCCCCCCCCCCGCTTATTCTAATATCTGACTTGGAATTACAGTGATAGAACCTACTCGGACTTTTCAAGCCGATCCGAAAAACGAAGTAGCGATATACAGAGAAGACCACTAGGACAACTCCCGATCTCGGAAGATAACGTCCCTGAGGCTGTGGACACCCCAGAACTCGATCCAGGTATCCTATCGCTCTTAGGCGAAGTCTCATCAAAGGAGGGACCAATGGGGCCCAAGCTACATGAAGCCCTGGCTGAACGCTGGAGGAAGACCTTAGCCGTAGGCCTGGGTAAAGAGAACCGGCTAGAACTCGTTAAAAAATACCCGCCCCCCGAAAACTGCGTACTTACAAGAGCACCGGCCTTAAATCCAGAAATCAAGCCAGCATTAAACTCGTCCATCGTGAGGAGAGATTTCTCCTCAGCGGTCTCCCAAAATCAATTGGGTGCTGCTACAGCAGCAGTCGGGTTGGCACTAACCAAACTAATTGAGAAAAGCGAGATACCTACACAGACAGACGAGGACTCAACGACCCTTATCGCCCTCCTGAGCGATGCGGCAAGGATTATGACTGACCTACATTATTACATGTCACTGTCACGGCGATCGACTATTACTGCAGCCTTAAACCCAATAGTCAAGAAAACCGCAGAAGGCAGTGGGGTCGACACCCTCCTCTTTGGCGAGGGTTTCGCAGACAAGCTGAAGGACGCAAAAAATGTAGAAATGTCCTCGAAAACACTTGTAAAAGCAAGGAAGACGGAATATACTTCAAGTGCCAAGAAATACAACCCAACAACAACAAAACCTGCTACTTCTTTAAACTCCTTTGGCCCCTCCAGGAAAACGACCAGCCAAGGTGCGCACCAAGGCAACTACAACCGGAGCTCTTACCGGGGGGGCACAAGCAACGGCCAAACAACCGTCAAGCTCCACCATAAATGTAAGAATCGCAGGCAGGTTAAACCTCTTTCTAGAAAGATGGAAAGTGATCACCACAGACCCCTTCGTGCTGTCAGTCGTTAAGGGTTACAAAATCCCCTTCACTCATAAACCTTTCCAACAGATCATCCCCAAAGACCCACCTTGTTCCAAATCAGAAGCATTGACAATCAAAAAACAAATACGTGAGTTAAATAGAACAGGAGTAATTAAGAAATGCAAAGCATGTGAAGGCCAATTTCTCTCCTCCTTTTTCCTAGTTGACAAACCAAGTGGAGGAAAAAGGTTTATTCTAAATTTAAAGAAATTAAATAAGTTCATATCAACCTTACACTTTAAGATGGAAGATATAAAGGTAGTGCGTCGCCTAGTAACAAAAGATTGTCTCATGGCAACGATAGACTTAAAAGATTCGTACTTCCTAATCTCCGTAGCCAGATCCTCCAGAAAATACCTACGTTTTTCGTTCCAGGGAACATTATACGAATTTGCGTGCCTCCCCTTCGGACTTAGTACGGCCCCCCAAGTATTCACAAAAATTATGAAGCCCGTAGCCCACCTATTAAGATCCAAAGGATTCATGTCAGTTATATACCTAGATGACATACTTATGATAGGGGAATCTAGAGCTAGCTGCTTAACAAATGTAAAACAGACACAAGATTTACTCGAGTTTTTGGGTTTCATACTCAATATTGAGAAATGCCAACTACAACCTTCCAGGCAAGTAAAATTTTTGGGTTTCCTGATAGACACTGAATATTTTTGTCTGAAATTACCAGATCAAAAAAGACAGACTATTAGAAAATTAGTCATGCAATTTGCTAACAAAAGAACTTGTAAAGTTAGGAATTTAGCAAAACTTATTGGGGTTCTAGTCGCAGCAAGCCCGGCGGTAGAATACGGGACATTATACACGAGAAAATTGGAAAGACTTAAATTCTTAGCCCTTCAGAGTCCAGATCGCTCTTATGCGAGTCAAATGCATATTTCAAGGGCAGTCGCCCCAGATCTTAAATGGTGGGCGGAAATAATCCCTACTTGTCAACGGGTTATCCGTAATGATAATTATACACTGGAGATTTTCTCAGACTCCTCATTATCGGGTTGGGGAGTATATTGTGAAGGAGAACGGGCAAACGGATGGTGGAGTCCGTCAGACCAAAAACTCCACATAAATGTTCTCGAGTTAAGGGCAGCCTTATATGGCCTCAAATGCTTCGCAGGACACCTACACTCCTGTAGAATTCTCCTTAGAATAGATAATACCACCGCAGTAGCGTGTATTAACAAAATGGGAAGCGTTCAGTATCCTAATCTCAATAAAGAAGCTAGAGATTTATGGCAGTGGTGTGAGCCCCGGGAGATTTCAGTATTCGCATGCTACATAAAATCAAGAGAAAACATTGAAGCAGACGAGGAGTCGCGAAAGCTCCCGACGGAAACAGAATGGGAACTAGCAGACTGGGCTTTCAAGGAAATCGAGCAAACCTTTGGGGAATTCGACATTGACCTGTTCGCCTCAAATATTAATCGTAAATGCCCGAATTTTGTGTCCTGGAAAAAAGACCCTGAATCACAGACTATTGATGCTTTTACAATATCATGGACGGGTTTACGGTTTTATGCGTTCCCCCCCTTCTCCCTACTACTACGTACCCTAAAGAAAATAAAAGACGACAGTGCTGAAGGGGTCCTGGTGGCACCTTTTTGGCCAACACAGCCCTGGTACCCACTATTTAAAGAAATGTGGGTTGGCAAACCAATATATTTCCACCCTCACAATAAATTACTGTCTTCTCCCCTTAGAGAAACACACCCGTTGTCGAGGACCCTTACCCTGGTGGTGGCGAGGTTGTGCGACAAGCCTTCCTACTAAAGGGAATGCCGGAACCATCTATACCCCTCGTTCTGTCATCAATCACGGAGGGAACTCGAAGACAATATGAAACAGTATGGAAAACTTGGTGGAAATGGTGTCGAGAGAAGAACACCTCAGTATTTGCAGCCCCAATCTCACTGGTTCTACTCCTTTTAACTGAAACATTTCACAAAGTTAACTCATACTCAACAGTCAACTCTTATCGCTCAGCTCTTTCTCTAATATTAAACTATGATATAGGGGAAAACCCCCTAATTAAACGTTTCTTCAAAGGGGTTAACGCAAAAAAGCCACAAACCCCGAAATACTCCTACATATGGGATACGAAACCGGTGTTAGACTACTTAACAACTTTATCCCCAAATCAGAACCTAAGTTTAGAATTAATTACCAAAAAATTAATAACTATATTTGCCTTGGTCACGGCTCAAAGAGTCCAGACACTTTCTAAGGTTCGGTTAGACAATATAAAATTGTCTAACGACACTATCTATATTACTATACCAGATAGGATTAAGACTACAGGTCGAAATCGACCACAACCTGTATTAAAAATTCCCTTCTTCCATAAGCAACCGGCGTTGTGTGCTGCCTCGGCCCTGCTGTGCTATCTGAAGAAGACAGAGACCCTTCGTGACCAGAATGAGAAGTCTCTTTTCTTGACTTTCAAGAAACCTCATCACGCTGCCACAACACAGACTTTGAGTCGATGGATCAAAGAAACTCTAAAGGCCAGTGGCATTGAAACAGACATTTTCTCAGCGCATAGCACAAGGCATGCAGCAACGTCGGCTGCAGCACGAAAGGGGATCAACATCGAAACCATTCGACAGACAGCTGGATGGACCCCAGAGTCGCAGGTTTTCTCCAAATTCTACAACCATCCGACCAAAGAACTGCAAGACTTTGCAACAACCATTTTAAACGAGGCTGACCAGACTATGTCATAACAAAAAATATAATAATAAACAATACATTGTAAGATTCCATTAATACTTAAGTATAAAAAAAAAAAAAAAAAAAAAAAAGAGGGGGGGGGCAATAAGAGCCCTACGTCCTTGTCATGTTCCTTATAAGAAAAGATGCTTCTTTTTGGAGCTTATAATATTAGAGTTAAGAGAATGCGAGCTAAAAACCACTTATGATACTTACCAAACCCAAAGATATAGAGTTAGTTTGTACCAGACGATCATGATTACATGATAACATAAATAAAACTACAAACATTGTTTAAAAACAAAAGCTTTATTTAAAATTCTCAAATCGCTAATTTAAACAGCTACCATTTGATCTAGAGGACGAGACGACGAAATATAATTGTAAGATTGAACGAACTTACCTAAGTGAAGTTCAATCCCAATTATGTGAGTCGTCTCGTCCGAATAGATCAAAACCCACCCAAAAAAAAAAAAAAAAAAAAGATAATAATGAGTAAAAGAAAACCCCCCCAGTTGCGATTTGAATCCTTAAAAATAATGGTGACGTGGTACGCGCGAGCATAGGAAGTGACGGTATAAGAGGTAGAGGGCGCTAGAAGTTTCCTTAATTTAAAAATCTGTGGCAGGACCAATCAGTAACGACGTTACTACCATTTGATCTATTCGGACGAGACGACTCACATAATTGGGATTGAACTTCACTTAGGTAAGTTCGTTCAATCTTACAATTATTCGTTCTTCTACCAAGCCCGTAAACACTGAAACCTTCGGGTCTCACGGTTCTCAGCCAGTATCTGGTATAATAGCTGCAGAATTGAGTCAGCCTCCTACGGAGATTGTCCGGCAAACTATCCTTCAAAATTTGAAATTGTCGCTCAATAAGATTGGCCGGCAAGTAAGCTAGAGCCAAAATCTTTTTCAAAAATAACGCTCCCCCATCGTACTCTCGTAATACGTTTCGTAGGCCGAGTGTCTTTGCTTTCTGGATAACCGCCTGAAAGAGGGTATAATATCTGTTGTCTGAGTTTTACGCATTCTAACTTTAACGCTCTCTTTTTTTCTCTTCCCCTTGAAGCAGAACGTTGATAAACATTGTGAATTCAAATGAAGCGTGTGCTAAAACTTTTCTACAATCTTGGGATACATAGTTATTGAATTTTATTACCTTGTTAGGTTATTACTGCCTAACCGAAAGATAAATACCGATTGATAATCAGTTCTAATCTAAATGAAAATACAAACATGCATATCGTGATAATATAGAAGTTCATCTATACCCAAGCAAAATGAAAAGCATCTTTCACCGTGTGCTCCTATTTCGACTTAACTTTCATTTCCCAAGGTAGCATGAACCTATCGTCAATACGCAAATGGTACTTCCCGATCAAGAATGGGTGTTCCAAAGGTACCTACTCGATCATAATGCGTGTTGCAGCCTGTAACGTGCGCTTCACCCCATACAAGTCGAATAGCATTGCGTAGACCCCGCTCGAAGTCTGTCATCGCCAGGCGGATTTGATTATGCTGCATGATAGTTTCCTTTACATGACGCAGTACAGCCACATATGCAGCTTCCGTTTTCCTCGACATCACTATCCATATGAATGGTAGACCCTGTGAAATGTACAAAGATAGCGAACATAGAATGATGTATTACCAACCAAAAAATGCCTACATTCGGCAATGTTGTTATACGGATGACTTGAAAGATACATCTATGAATAATGTCACATCTGAGTAGGGGAAGGGGGTACTTGGTATCGCAACAAATTGCGAACCGGGGGAAAATCAGCCACTCCAGAACGTTGATGTCTGTTCACTAAACTTAGAGGGCGAAGGAATCAGTGAGTTTGCATTAATTCCAAGATGGATCTACAGCAGAAAGTTTCTTACATGATTAAACTTGACGCCCATGATTGTGACTAGTTGGCTCGCATCTTCGATGCTGGGCGTGGAACGAAATGTTCCGTCAATAAATATTTTGGTGACGTCACGCATCTCGGTGTCAACAAAGTTTGCATCATGAATCACCGCGTGATGATTGCCACCTGCGTCGGTGACCAGTTGAACTGACAAGCGCCCGTTATCACCGTACTCCAAATTGCGTTCGAATTCCGGATCCGCTAGTCGCTCGACGAAGTCTTGAATTCGACGTGGTGAGGGGGGATAAAAACTTTTTCTCCACCTCTTCATCGTACTTCGTAAGCTATGGTACGATACATGTTCTGCAGCTTCAGGATAACTGTGAAAAAATATCATCCTGAAATATGGGGTTGAATTTTTGACAATGTACCCAGTCTATCGTTGAAGTGATCCGCAATCATTTATGGATTTTTGAAATTCCGAATGATGAAATTTCGATCACAACTCGTTCAAATTTGTAAAGTTTATCTGAACATCAACTGTCATATAATACTCACACTATTGCTAAGGAACCGTACAATTCTCTCAGTTTGTACCAGTGGGTCCGCAGAGCTGCTTTTATAGCGTCTTTGAATCGAGCTATGTTTTCTGCCTGGGGATCACTGTGGCAGTGTTGAGAATGAGCGTTGATCAGCTGTATCTCATTGTTAACTATTTTGGCCGTCCCGAAGCAACTGTGCTTTTGGCAAATCAAGTAACTGTAAAATTAAATCAAATTGGGAAGGTGTACATTTAATTTTTATCGGATTTGTGTAATAAAGAATTCAGTTCGAAAGTATACGTTTACGATATTCTGTAGTAAATACATAACACTGTTTCATGTGGGTATGCATGTAACATCTGCAAATTACGGGAGATAGTTTAAAATCTTTAAAACTCCGCCTATACTCCAAAGTACACGTCAGATTTTGGCAGGCTATTCGAGTGTCCGACTCCATATTTCAAAAATCTTTGAGAAATGAATAGTTACATGAACATTTGAGTGAAAGATTTGCTCTTTTCAGGATGCATGTAATTTTTTTAATCATTCTCACAATCAATAGCATTTGGGAAATTCCACCTCAAATCGGCCTATTTTTGAGGTTTTTTGACGTCGTATTTTTTCAATCAATTTAAACTTTTTTTACGTGTAACCAGCTGCGAATCCCGAAATATTCAATCTGGAAATCTGGAAAGCCGCGCACCACGCCATGAGCCAATCCCGAGCCCCGCACGACGGCGGTAGTCGCGAAGTGCGCGGCGCGGCAACCTGAGGCAGCGCCGAATAAATAATTGTGAAAAAAATATTTAGAAAAATCGCTCCATCAATTTCAACACTTCGCCATTTTCAGAATTGAATAAGGAATGCGATCACATTTTTTTTTTAGAATTTCAAAAATGGCTTTAGTTTGCGAAAAACATCGTTGAGCAATTCGATTGCTCATAAAAACAATAAAAATATATTTTTCGAAAACTTCAAAATTTTTATCGAATAGTGTCTTTCATTATCTTTAAAACGCGTTTCAGAACATCTCTCTACCAGGAATCGGACCCGAGATATTAATTCTCAAAGCCGCCCGCGCGCTACATTTACAGTAAAACCCGATAATTCATAACTAGCGTAAAAAAAGTTTTTTGGACCAACGAAGAAATATGGGTCTATTGTTTCGTCGTAGATTTCACGTAAAAAAAGTTTAGAATGATTAACAAAATACGAGGTCATTTCTCGGCCGATTTGAGGTAGAATTGCCCATTTGCGGCGTGAATCAAGCATCAAAGTATTGCTGTAAAGTTAATATAGTGACAGAGATATATTCGTTTTTAAAGAGAAACCTTACATGAATTTTTAATTGCAAACATCTGGATGAATTTTTTATTATTAGTCTGTGCTATGTCATAAAATTCTCACTTCTCGAGAATTACTAAAATGGAAATTTTAGAAATTTTTTGAGACCCGTCTTATTCTGTTTCAACATCAATATTTCGGACTAATTTTTTTTCGGAATTTTACGCGGTTTAATGAAAATATTAGACAAATTTTTAAACATTACATCGAGCATTTTTATCGGGTTTAAAACAACAAATATGAAGTTTCACTATAAGCGTTGACTGAAGAATATAAAGACAGCTCACCTTATGGACCTTCGAGAGCCGACTAAAATTCGTCGCGAGCTAGCGCCCCCTCACTAATTGTGACGGCGTATTCAGCAACTGAGTAAAAAATCTTGAAACTCGCTGAATATGTGTCACGATTACCGACTGAAATATACCGTTTCTGTGATGATATGTCAGAATAGGTAGTTGCAGGAATCGCAGATATCCCAGAGCCCACCACGCTTTTTTACCGACTCCGAGAATTGTAGTTAAAAAAAAATTACGTAAATTCAAAAAGGATTATCGGTGATGATGAAATTATTAAATAATGCAAAACTAAAACATGTTGACGTATTCACGCGTCCTGCTTCAACATTATGGCAATATGCTGAATTAGCCCCAAAACAAGTCCCTCAGGAGTAAATATAAGTTACATCGAATTGTAGAACTTGATATATGCACATCTAGATACCGGCATTTGAATATGACGACAAGAAAAAACGTGTAGGTTTAAACAAATATGTCTTTCACTATTTAAAACATAATTGGGGCAAATCATAATTATGTCAATGATCGAATGAATGAACAAGGAATTTTCATACCTTTGGCATCACTAATTAAGCGATTTAGCAATAGAATCAGCTGAGTCGAGACATACCTGCATAAGACCTGAGTGTGTGTATGTATTAGGGTGATTTTTTTTTCGACCATTTTCATTTTTTCACTCCCCACCTAAAATTTTGTTGGACATGTCGAATAAAAAAATCCATAAAGGTTATAGCCCTTAATATTAATATTAAGTACTTTCCCAGAGCGTGAAAAGATTTTCCATCTAAAATACGCGTGAAGCAAAATTTTTTTTTTTCGAAATTCTATAACTCAGCGGCATTTTATGCTATCACATTGGTCTTGGTCGCAATTTACGCAGAATTAAACGATCTTCAAAAGTGTCTATAACGGCGTAAGTGCAACTTACACTGGTAAGATGGTACGGGTCACTAAAGTTGATTTTTACCCAAAATTATTGTTTTTTCGCTGTTATCTCCGAAATGATTAACTTGACCGAAAAAATGTGAAGGAAATTTTTTTTGGAAATTCAATTTCCTACAAAAAAAGGTCGGGTAGACCTAAATGCTCAGATTGATATTTCTGGTAGACATCTGAAGTCTTCACTCCAAAAGAACCATAAAAATTTCCTATATTACATGTGGATTATTCTCATATTTTGTGTAATGCAAAAAAAAAACTGTCCGAATTGGTGAAAACACACATTTCGATGTTCTATTTCGATTAGATACGTTCAAATGCGTTCAAATGTGCCGGGAAAAAATCGAAAATAGTTTGAACAAAAAGCCGAGGAACAACCAAGAAATTTTTACACGGTATATTTTGTTTTACCTGAACTCAATTTATGATGTTGAGTAGAGCAAAGTGTATTTGAATTTCAGCCATCAAAAAAACTGAAATAATTCAGAAAATTTTTTTTTCACGTCAGGCAACACATTTGAGATATTGAGAAACTTAGGTGGCTCACTTGAAAAAGAATCCATCTCTAGAGATTAGTGGTAGTTTTTTGCCATATTCGAAGCCAATAATAATAATAATAATAATAATAATAAAAATAATAATAATAATAATAATAATAATAATAATAATAATAATAATAATAACAATAATAATAAGAATAAGAATAAGAATTTTTGTACGATTTTATTCATAGCTATAAGTGAATAAATGTAGTAAATGTTGTAAATGTTATAGTAATAAATAAAGATATAACCGAAAGAAAATTATATAAATTGAATCAACAGATTTTAAATAAAATCTTCCTATCAATCAGCTCGAAACTCAAGTTCAGATTTCATAAAATTTGAGAACAATATTACTAAACGAAGTTTATCATTAGTATCCAATAGATTATTTGAATTATTGAGAATGAGTAATATTAGACTAAATCAATCTACAAATCGTATTCTGATAATCATTACAAATACACACATATACTGATTTACAATTGTTCTAAATGAACGCATTGAGCAATATAAATGTTTCTGAGAAAATAAAAAAACAACAGAAAAAAAAATTTGCATTTGTCATCTTTAATTTGTCGAACCTATCGAAGTCCACTTAGATTACATATAATAAACTATACCGTTTTGAACAGTTTTAAAGTGTACTTTTAATGAAAAAAAAAATTGTTTCAATTCAGCCGCGGAATAACTGACAAAGATGCTCTGGCCCCTTTCGAAACTATTTATTAATGACGGAGATAGTATTGGGCAAAGAACTTTTTTGCATATCGATGACGAAACAGTGGAATGAACCTTGCCAATAATAAGCCCGGAAAATGATATTCTGAAATCTTAAAGTCGAAATATATAAGACTCATTTTTCATCAGACTTAGAATATATGATATAAAAACAATTAACGGTTTCAACTAGCATGATCTTATAGCCAAAGTTTGGTGTAACATGATTCCTCTTCATGTAGTAGTATATATGGGGCATTCCACGTCAACTCGACCTGGTTTTTACCCTTGACCTCTCGGATTGGGCCCGCGATTTTTTGTATGATTGTTTTCACTTGGAAAGGCACTCAGTTTTTATTTCAGATGTTTTCAAATCGATTTGAATTTTCTACAATTTTTGAAAACGACCATATTGATCGACACATTTTAAAAATCTGAAAAAATTCTGAAAAATCGTGTGTTAGATATCAAAATTTTGAAGCTTAAAGCCGGAGTGGGGACATTTTTCCTTCTTATTGTTTTCAAGCTTTTTCCGAAAAAAAACGAAAAACAATTAGAAGCGGGAGTTATTTTACTATGGATGGTCGCTGAAACATTTTCATATGTTACACGGGATTCTTGAAAATTTTTCCAGATTTTTCCCAAGAGATTTTTTCGGAAAAATAAAAAAAAAATAAAAATTTGCGGAAAATCTGAAAAAATTAAAAAAAATCCGGTGTAACATATGAAAATGTTTCAGCGACCATCCATAATAAAATAACTCCCGTTTCTAATTTTTTATGGTTTTTTTGTTGGAAGAAGCTTGAAAACGGTAAGAAGGAAAAATCTCCCCACTCCGGCTCTAAGCTTAAAAATTTTTATACCTGACACACGATTTTTCAGAATTTTTTCAGATTTTTAAATTGTGTCGATCAATATGGTCGATTTCAAAAGTTGTAGAAAATTCAAATCGATTTGCAAAAATCTGAAAAAAAACTGAGTGCCTTTCAAAGTGGGAACAATCATATAAAAAATCGTGGGCCCAATCCGAGAGGTCAAGGGTCAAATCCAGGTCGAGTTGACGTGGAATGCCCCACATATATATATATATATATATATATATATATATATATATATATATATATATATATATATATATATATATATATATATATATATATATATACAGGGTGTCACAGAAAACATGCCGAGGCTCTCGCATGGTGAATCTTGATCATAAATGGGATCGAAATTTCCTTAGCCGTTTTTTCCTGAGATGCATAGATTTTCCGTTATAATTATTTTAATTGCAGCCAATGACGCACGGCCTATGACTGGGCCATATGTCAGTGTGCCTCCCGCTCGGTTGTATTTCGAGTGCACACAAGCGAGCGGGAGGCACACCGACACACTGCCCGATCATAGGCAGCGCGTGATTGGCTGGAATTAAAATAATTATAACAGAAAATCTATGCATCTCAGGAAAAAACGGTTAAGGAAATTTCGATCCCATTTATGATCAAGATTTACCATGCGAGAGCCTCGGCATGTTTTCTGTGACACCCTGTATATATATACACTCCTAACAAAAATTAGCGGGCCACCCAATTTTTGCTTCGAAAAATGTTCGATTTCAAAGTCTCGTAATTCGATAAAAAATTGGCTTAGCGAATCGTTCGTAGAAGCATTTCAAAGCTTGAAGCTTTATCTTTCAGATGCTTACTTTTGATTGCATTTATGTTTTTTTTGTCTTGAGTTATGGTTCCTTGAACCATCTCGTGTCAAATTTGTGTATCGATGTTCCAACTTCGAAACAACGCACGGGGTCGAACAGGATCGGAATTTTAATTTCAAGATAGTCATTTTGAAGCTTGGAATGTCCACTTCAAAAGCCGTTCTTTGAACTTGGTCTACGATTTTTTTTCATGGAGTTATGCGTTGCTGAAGCAAAAATGGTCTTTCAATTTTTGATCGCATCCCCTGGGCGAACGAGTTCTTGTATCGAGGTTCCCAAACATGGCTTTTGAAGCTCAAATCTTCATCTTTCTGAAACCTCATTGCAATTTTTATTCGGTGACGTTTTTAAGCCATGATCACCATCCAAACGAGACCCTCCGAACCGTGAAATGGAAATTCGAACTTTGACCTCAGGTAGGACACGCAAAAATAGCGACACAGGTGGCCCAAGATTACAACTTCAACTTTAAAGTGTTTTCTTCAAAACCATATCTTGGAATTTGCTCTACGATTTTTTTTCGTAAAGTTATTCGATTCTTAACACATATGGACGATTGAAACAGTACCTCCGGCATTAGCATTACTTAAAGTGTACCGCGTGGAGGTTGCCTGGTAGGATTTACACCTCGTGTGTAAGTGTGTGTGAGTTTGTGTGCGTACCAGAGATCAGGACCCCATGGTTCGTCACTACCACGGTATTTTGTGACTCCAAACCCTCTCTGGTACGTGTGTAAGTGTGAGTGTATTTGTGTGTGTGCGCGTATGTGAACCGACTTGCGGGTGATCTAAAGATGTTTGATGCAGATCACAATTAATAAGGCGTGTTTGCACCCCTTTGTTTAATCACTTCACGGCATCTTTCCGTCATATTGATGCAGCTCT
Source organism: Macrophya alboannulata (assembly GCA_949628255.1). Taxonomy (NCBI): domain Eukaryota; kingdom Metazoa; phylum Arthropoda; class Insecta; order Hymenoptera; family Tenthredinidae; genus Macrophya; species Macrophya alboannulata. Next base: position 11,747,310 of record OX451209.1, read on the forward strand.
GAATAAGATACTGCGGTATCCCATGCCAAATTTCGCGCAACGCCTGGCCCAGCTCAAGTAAATTTGCCGGTTGTACACGGCATTGTCTCAACCTTCGTCCAACCATATCCCACACGTGTTCGATTAGATTTAAATCGGGACTCATAGCCGGGTGGTCAAGGTGGTCAAATACAGCCCTTAAAATTGTATTGTACTGAAATTCACGAATACGGGGGTGACTCTGTAATGGTCTGGGGTGCAATTTCCATGCATGGTCGTACCGATCTCGTGATTATTCCACCACTTCAAGTAATGCTAATGCCGGTGGTACTGTTTCAATCGTCCGTATGTGTTAAAAGTCGAATAACTTTACGAAAAAAAATCGTAGAGCAAATTCCAAGATATGGTTTTGAAGAAAACACTTTAAAGTTGAAGTTTTAACCTTGGGCCACCTGTGCCGCTATTTTTGCGTGTGCTACCTGAGGTCAAAGTCCGAATTTCCATTTCACGGTTCAGAGGGTCTCGTTTGGATGGTGATCATGGCTTAAAAACGTCACCGAATAAAAATTGCAATGAGGTTTCAGAAAGATGAAGATTTGAGCTTCAAAAGCCATGTTTGGGAACCTCGATACGAGAACTCGTTCGCCCAGGGGATGCGATCAAAAATTGAAAGACCATTTTTGCTTCAGCACCGCATAACACCATGAAAAAAAATCGTAGACCAAGTTCAAAAAGAGGCTTTTGAAGTGGACATTCCAAGCTTCAAAATGACTATCTTGAAATTAAAATTCCGATCCTGTTCGACCCCGTGCGTTGTTTTGAAGTTGGAACATCGATACACAAATTTGACACGAGATGGTTCAAGGAACCATAACTCAAGATAAAAAAAACATAAATGCAATCAAAAGTAAGCATCTGAAAGATGAAGCTTCAAGCTTTAAAATGCTTCTACGAACGATTCGCTAAGTCAATTTTTTATCGAATTACGAGACTTTGAAATCGAACATTTTTCGAAGCAAAAATTGGGTGGCCCGCTAATTTTTGTTAGGAGTGTATATATATATATATATATATGTATATATATATGTCGGAGAGACAGCCGTTGGCTGGTCAGGGGCGGACATAGTTGCTCTTGCAGGAGCTTGTCTTACACGTAATTTAATGTATAGCTTATCACTAATCACTATTTAACATAAACCTAATTCACTTATAATATTTCTATCTCTAGTACAGTCTTTGCTATTTCGCTAACAATAGAGTATCACGTACAGGGCGACGCGACAACGAATCCACCCTGCCTCTAGAAGTCTCAATGCTGTTTATCTTCTCATTACCAACCACTGGCTCAGTTCGATTGCAACTGACTCTTAAAAATCAGCATCTTCTAGGGCTGTGGCTACGTTCGACAAAGGCTCTGGTTCTCAAAGCCTCCATCTCGCATCCCCCTCTACGCCACTCATTAGGCTTAGGGTCTACGCTTAATCTTAATACTAACAAATATACCTAGACTAAACTTTAAACCAAATACGGCTCAATAGTCTCAATATTTAGATTTAAATAAACACCACAGCCGTGAGAAAGAGCGTCCAGAATATCACGCGCCGACACGGCCCTCCTGACTGTCACACGTCCTCGTGTGCAATCATTGTCTTTCCACATTATCTGCAAAGGAAACTTCAGTTCATTTCCTGCTCGCCCATTCTGACGACTGAGCGCCATGTTCCCACATATGCTGTCCTTAATGCACTATTCGTGTGCTTAACAATCACAACATTGATCTCAATATCAACCAAAAATACAGAACCAGTCGAATGATCCAAATAACCAGTTAGCCAGTGTACCAGTGAGTTTTAAGCAATTTATTTGCACCACGTGCAACACAATTGGTATCTTTCAACCAAAGTACAGCAGTCAACCATATGACTCTGTACATCTCAACTTGGTATCTTTCAACCAAAATACAGCAGTCAACCATATGACTCTGTAAATTTTGTGCATCTCTACACACCACAGTTGGTATCATAACCAACACACAAGAGTCAACCATATGACCCAGTAGTCAACCATGTGACTACAATAACTAACCACTCATGTGGTCCCATTGGTAACATAACCAATACACAAGTCAAACCATATTGACTTTTTGACCAACCATATGGCCCTTGGTCCTCTTGACCAAGCAGACCCATCGTCGCCGTTACATCGCACCATCTCCGCCCACGTGAGTGGGGTAGGATCTTTATGACTTGCGACTAATAAGCAAACGCATGGATCATGTATACCCACACTGGTATACCCAGCTTATCACTCACTGCCATCACCGCCGACATTGGCAACTTCTGACTGTTCATCACCACTACAATCCTTACAAGGATCAAGCTCTATGGGAACATTGCTCTCAGGCATCAACCTCAAACGTTCATGCGCATACTTATAAATTCTATTGCCCTTTAGAGCTTTCAAACAATACCTGTCATTAGGTAAAACTTCAACCACTTTATATGGCCCACGAAACTTAGCATCTAGCTTAGTTTGATTTCGCTCATGGTTTTCTATGAGAACGTAGTCTCCTACTGAGAATCTACAAACTTTCGATTTGCCACTGTCAAATCTCTCTTTATCTTCCATAGCATTTTTATTTATGGAAGCGATCGCCTGCTCTCTGATTTCAGAAATATTAACTTCTTCCTCCTCTTGATCATCAATAACTGATAAAGAAAGAGGTCTTGCAACCTTACCAATCAATAGTTCTAAAGGACTATGTTTTGTTGTACGACCGACTGTACAGTTCAAGGCTAGTTGAATATCATCGATAGATTCCCGCCACGATTTGTCATTGCTGAGTTCTACGGCTGTGAGCATATTTTTAAGTGTACTCATTACACGCTCTACTTGACCATTAGCACGTGATGTCCCAGTAGCAATCAGATGCAGATCGATATTATGAGTCTTACAAAACTCCCGATAATCATTATTCGCGAAACATCTACCTTGGTCCGCGATAATCCTAGATGGAGTACCAAACAAACTTACACACTGCTTCAGAGTCGTAATTGCACTAGATGCATCTATGCGTAAGGTATGTCGCAAAAGTACGAACTTGGTAAATGAATCAATGAATACAAAAACATATTCCTTCAGATTGTTTTTCCCGCTAAGTTTACCAGTAGCATCGATATGAATAGTATGCCACGGGACACTAACTTTTGGAATTGAATGAAGCTCAGCTTGTACTCTACCAGAATGAGATTTCGATAGCTTGCAAGTTATACAATTTTCAACAAACTTTCGAACATACTTCGACATATTAGGGAACCAATAGTGTTGATAGACTTTTTCCAAAGTCTTTTCCCAACCTAGGTGCATGACTGATTCATGAACATTATTGATAACTGACCATCGAAAACTCACAGGCACCATAGGTAGATAACGGCTACGATTTTTACGCTGAACCTTTCTGTACAAAACTCCTGACCTTATTTGATACGTATTGGCAACGTCTGTATCAAGTTCATTATTCTGCAATTTTGAAATAATATCACGTAATTCATCGTCCCGTTGCTGTTCAGCTTGTAACCAATCTTCTGAGATTTCTGCTAAATTTACTCGTTTTTGTTCAACCCGTTTAATAACGGTTTTAGTATCCACTGGATTTCGCGAAAGAAAATCGGCATGACCCATACGTTTGCCCTCTCGATAAATAATATCAAAATCATACGCTTGCAAAAAAGCCCACCACCTATGTACTCTTGGTGTCAGATCAACCTTGTTACGTGACGCTTTGAGTGCGTTACAATCGGTGAAAACCGTAAAATTTCTACCTTGCAAAAAGTGGTGAAAATGCTTAATAGCGTTAACTACTGCCATGGTTTCTAACTCATACGAATGGTAACGTGACTCTACGTTAGTCGTTTTCTTACTATAGTATGCAACCACGTGTGATTTGTTATCGATCTTTTGCATAAGTACGGCCCCATATCCTTCGGCGCTAGCGTCAGTATACAACTCGATAGGATAAGTGGGGTTGAATATCATGAGGACCGGTTCGCTCGTTAGCCTGGCGATTATTTCCTGACGAATCTTTTCGTATTGTGTTTTCCACTCTATCTTTCCTTTTCCCGTGGTTAATCGATAAAGTGGGACAGTAATTTGTGAAAACTTTGGAATAAACTGTCGGAAATATGACGCAAGACCTATGAACTGCCTAAGTTGTGTAACTGTGCCTGGTGGAGAAGAATCAGTCAGTGCTTTTACCTTTTGCGGATTAGGTCGTATCTCACCCGCTGAGACCTCATATCCCAAGTAGTCAACACGTGTTTTGAGAAAGGAACATTTTTTTAGATTAAGAGAAAAACCTGCCGCGCGGAGTTTATCTAAAACCATTTTAAGTCTTTCCAGTGACTGTTCCACAGAATCGGCTGGAATCATTTTGTCATCTATGTAGCACACTGCGAAGGTGTTTACAAGTTCCCCAAGTGCTTTATTTATTGCCCTTTGAAAAACCGAAGGTGCATTTCGTAAACCGAAAGGCATAGTCAGATACTCGAACTGACCATCGGGGGTCACAAAAGCCGTACGTTCAATTGAATTTTCGTGAATAGGTAACTGATGAAAACCAGATGCCATATCCAACGTTGTAAAATATTTAGCACCACTTAACCGTTGTATTTGATCGTTTATGAGAGGTAACGGATATCTATCAGGCACAGTATTACTGTTGAGTTCTCGATAATCGACACACAATCGATCTGCGCCATCCTTCTTTTTAACTAAAAGTATCGGACTTGCAAAAGGTGAGCAACTAGGTCTTATTATACCGGCCGATAAAAGTTCATCAATTTTATCACGGACAATCTGTCTTTCATCCGGACTAAGTCGATACGGTCTCCGTTGGACAGTGCGGTTTGGATCTATTAGTTTTATTTGCAATTCTCCTGTACCAATGCGACCAGTAGGTGTTCCAATAACAAATGATGAATCGAATTCGTTTAATAACTTAACTAAATTCAATCTATCAGTACCAGCTATATCGGTATTAATTTCATCAAAATTTTCAACCCTTTTGCCAACTTCACATATGTTGACAGATTTCGTTCTTTTCAAACAGAAATTATCACATGACATCTCAGCCGTAAAACCTTGAGCAATCAAATCGCGACCAATCAAAATATCATGACCGAGACAATCGTCTGGTACTACATGCAACAGAATCTCTATTGTGTACTCGTTAATATTAACTTGAGACAAAACCTGCAAGTTACTTGTGACGCGAGACCTTCCCAGACCAAGAAGAGTCACCAGTGATTGAGTACGTTTTCCAGAAAATTTATTAGCTATCGATTCTTTTATTAGAGAGCATTCGGCGCCTGAATCAAAACAAAATAGATACTTCTCACCGGATTGTGTTAATTCGGCAGTCACGGGTTCAATGGTGCAGACGTTGACTCGACGCTCTGCAGATGTCTTCGCAGGTGGTTCACTAGCCGTATCCTTCTTACATTGGGGAGCGATGTGACCACTCTCGCCGCACTTGAAACAAGTGACAGGCCTCTTCTTATTTGTGGTGTTGCCAGATTTATTCTTGCTCGGTCCGGCTCCTGATGATTTATCTCCCTTATCCTTCCGATGGTAACAATCAACCGATTTATGACCCATCTTACCGCAAACAAAACAAGATATCTTTGGTCTTTTGCTATTGGTAGATTTCTCGTCTCTAGTGTTGGTGTTAGGAGCAGCGGATCTCTTTCGATAGGCACTAGCCATTAATTCTTGCTGTAACGTGCTTCGTGAATATATTTCCGTAGTGAACGCAAGTCGTTGCAACTGCGGTTCACGTTGAACACAATGGGCTAGCACCGTCGCTACAGCAATCTGCTCGATAGTCATAGATTGCCAACGAGTCATTAATGTACTCACTAGTCTACCAGCATAAGCAGATAAACACTCATCTTCCTTCGGTTTCCCACTATTAACTCGAATTATCACTGCAGCCGGAGTTTCGACCGAATCATATCGGGCCAAAAAGAGTTCTTTAAACTGAGTCCAATTCATTCCCGCATAGCTTATTTGTGAGAACCAGGACGAAGCGGTCCCTCTTAATGCTTTACTTAAGGCTATTATTAGTGCACTTCCTTGGATCGGTTGTTCTCCAAGGCAAAGATCGACCGTTCCACACCAGGCTCGTGCGTCTGTATCTCCTGCGCCGTCGGGGTTGAATTCGGGAAATACGATTTTCGATGATCGTACGGGAGCCACCTCCTTCAATGTTTGTATAAGTTCAAACATATTTCGATTCTGCACATCGAACATCATCTTCCAGTTGGTAGTTTCCATCTCTTGTTGCACCGAATCTTCTGATACGGAACCTTCAATGTTTTCGTTAAGTTCCTGCAAGGATCCCACTTCTGATGTCGGAGAGACAGCCGTTGGCTGGTCAGGGGCGGACATAGTTGCTCTTGCAGGAGCTTGTCTTACACGTAATTTAATGTATAGCTTATCACTAATCACTATTTAACATAAACCTAATTCACTTATAATATTTCTATCTCTAGTACAGTCTTTGCTATTTCGCTAACAATAGAGTATCACGTACAGGGCGACGCGACAACGAATCCACCCTGCCTCTAGAAGTCTCAATGCTGTTTATCTTCTCATTACCAACCACTGGCTCAGTTCGATTGCAACTGACTCTTAAAAATCAGCATCTTCTAGGGCTGTGGCTACGTTCGACAAAGGCTCTGGTTCTCAAAGCCTCCATCTCGCATCCCCCTCTACGCCACTCATTAGGCTTAGGGTCTACGCTTAATCTTAATACTAACAAATATACCTAGACTAAACTTTAAACCAAATACGGCTCAATAGTCTCAATATTTAGATTTAAATAAACACCACAGCCGTGAGAAAGAGCGTCCAGAATATCACGCGCCGACATATATATATATGTATATTGAAGCTAGAGTTACTCTAATCTCTGAAAATGTAACGTAATGAAAAAATATTGACTATTCTAGTTTTCAAATTCATAGTCTATTTTTACATGTATAGAATTATCGATTTATCAATTATTAGCTGCTCTGATTTTGGGAGCATTTCCAGGAGACGAGGAGGCTAATTGACAATGTCTCCCACATATCGTTCAACTCGATCATCTCTGTTAGGAGATGCGAAGTTGCGACTGGTTCGTTCAACCCCGAAAAGTTGCAAACCGTTTTTTTTTTTTTTTGTCGTTCAACTCGATCATCTCTGTAAGGAGATGCGAAGTTGCGACTGGTTCGTTCAACCCCTAGAAGTTGCAAACCGTATTTTTTTTTTTTGTCGTTCAACTCGATCATCTCTGTAAGGAGATGCGAAGTTGCGACTGGTTCGTTCAACCCCGAGAAGTTGCAAACCGTATTTTTTTTTCGTCGTTCAACTCGATCATCTCTGTAAGGAGATGCGAAGTTGCGACTGGTTCGTTCAACCCCGAGAAGTTGCAAACCGTTTTTTTTTTTGTCGTTCAACTCGATCATCTCTGTAAGGAGATGCGAAGTTGCGACTTTGGTTCGTTCAACTCCGAAAAGTTGCAAACCGTTTTTCTTTTTTGTCGTTCAACTCGATCATCTCTGTGAGGAGATGCGAAGTTGCGACTTTGGTTCGTTCAACTCCGAAAAGTTGCAAACCGTTTTTCTTTTTTGTCGTTCAACTCGATCATCTCTGTGAGGAGATGCGAAGTTGCGACTTTGGTTCGTTCAACTCCGAAAAGTTGCAAACCGTTTTTTTTTTTTTTGTCGTTCAACTCGATCATCTCTGTAAGGAGATGCGAAGTTGCGACTTTGATTCGTTCAACTCCGAAAAGTTGCGAACCTTTTTATTTTATTTTTTTTTTGTCCTATGCACTTCGCAGATTCGTCAATTTCTGCGGAGCTTTCGAATGCATACTATGATTGGTTTGGGCTCTTAACAATTCGCCCATCCACTTAACGTCTTTGTTGATTTTCACGCGCATGAAGTTATACGCGAGTCCACATCTATGTTGGCCGCAGATATCTTCGTCAAACCAACCAGTATATTCGGGTGTATGATTTACAGCAGATTTCATCAGACGGAAGATCTTGTCTTGGATGCCGTACTGGGTCCTGAACAGCGGATAAGCCGCGTCGAAGACCGCATTTACCAGATCAAAAATGAATGAAAAACTACTGGTTGCCACACACATATGCCCAAATTCTTTCTCGTCTTTGGTTTCATATGCCCGAAAGTACGTCAGTAGATGCCTATCGCCGAGCTTCGGGTCAGGATGGATAAGCGTTTCGCGGCATCGCTCGCATCCTGTCCTGTCGACCGATTTCTTCGCAATGTAACCTGCTAAGTATTCCACCGCAGATTTTGCCAGTGTTGCCTCGGTCGTGCGTGATTGTCCAACCTTTGAGACGATTTCCTCGATATCAATCAGCTCTTCATCGTCATCGCTGTCATTATCGAGTTCCTCATCAAAGTGGCACTGATCTTCGCTAGTGCCGGCCTCTCTGCTTGGCTCAGCTACTTTTCGTGTCCGGTTATTCGCTGCTGCTTGCACATCGGCATGTCCGGCTTCAAGCAATCGAATATTGCCGGACAGGTGCCCGGCCAAAGATTGATATCGCCGAACCAACGTTTCAATGCCGCCAGCGAGGGAAGAATAAATCCGAAATTGTCTCGCAGTTTGGTGTACAGGCTTGGCGACGTATAATGCATTTTCATAGCTATTTCTTTTTCGTTCGGAAGGTATTCTGTCTGTTGCTTATGAAATAATTGCATGATCACAAAAGTATATAGAAAGCCAGTGACTCTGCGGGCCACTGCCTTAGCAAGGCTGTCGTCTGAAAGAATGCCAGCCCGAATCTTAATTTTTTGTCGTGATAACGACAGTTTCGCGTTTTTTAAAGACCGTTGAAGTTCCGCATTGCGTTGCTGCAACCGAACGATCTCGTTGTTTTTACGTTTTATTTTCCGTCTTAAGGCTTTTTTTTCGGTAGTACAAGTATCGTGAATACCTGGAAGTGCTGGAAGCGAAGCATCTTCGGTAATAATCGGCTTGCTATCATAAGCGAAAGGGACCGCATTACGCGTTAAGCGTCCCTTCGGACTGATGTGATTGCGCGGAAAATGTTTACTGCATATTCTTACTCGGCCTAATTCTTTTCCATTTTCTTCGGCGAGGTGGGCAAGATTACTGTTTATAAGCCATTTTACCGTGAGCGCAGGATCTGCAGTCGGCAGACCAAAGAATCGTAGACCAGGAACATTATTTCTGCTACGATTGCCACATGTCGAATATGCGCAAGTATGACTATGCGCTTTATGCCCAACCATGATTCGTATTCACTGGCAATCAATTACGAATCAAAAAATCACTTACCTGTGATTAGTCAACGACTGTGAAATATCCGTTCCGGACTATACACGCAATGAACAAGTCGGATGACTATCTCGTGGATGACTATCTCGTAGATCACAGCACTACACGCTACACGAAAATGTGTCTACTTAGACGCGCGCTCCGGCAACGACTGAACGTTGTTATAAATTGTGCCTATTCGCAAGCTCGCGGAGTCCCACTCACACAGCTGACTGAGCCGGGCGGTTGATTATAACTATCGGGCCATAAATAGGCAGTTTCACATCTTAGATAAAACTGAAAAATTCAAATTAAATTGAATTGAAATATGATCGAGAGCTCATTCGATTCGGGATGACGTCTAGAAAATTAGTAAAGGTCGAGGCGAATGTTTCAAACCCGCCCATAAACAATTGCAAAAGTTACAAACAAAATAAGATTCGGAAAAGAAGGCGTCCAGTTTTTTGCTGATAGCTCGAAAACTAGAAGTGATAGCGTGAACTTGGAAAAAGATTCTTGAAGAGGACAAAATTCCCAATCAAAAAGTCCCGACTCCCGGAACTCTATCCTAATTATTTTTACCTGTAATTTAATGTTGAAAGTAGAGCTCCGCGCGGCGAACGCACCGGTGTTAAGCTGCTGCGATACCGACCGTAAAACATAACAAATTTTTTTTTTGTACTATTGAATATTGATTAAAAGATTCTAACAATGATGGTTTTAGCTTAACACTTGAAAGAATAAAAGTCCATCGATAAAAAAATTTCTCGCCGATTTTTCAATTGAATATATTGTCAATCAAGCCATTTATTTTTTATTTTTTTGAGTTTTCGTCTATATTATATTCAAATAATTGTTTAAGGCAAATTGCTAAAATTATTTCGCTTCGTAGAGACCTTTGATTAACTATACTGGATAAGATTATAGCATTGCGTTATCTTTAATTGTTACAAGCTATTAGCTATAAATCATCTAAGCTAAAAAAAAATTAAAACATTAAAAAAAGGAGTTAAACATTTGTTTAATCGAATTATATTATCATTATTGTTAGCGTGTTTATTGAAGAAAATGGTATTGAAAAACATTTCCTTCTTTTAATTCTTGGGGCAATTTGTTTGAATTTTTTTTATAAACAAATGGAGTACTAACTCATTTTTCAACATTTATATTTTGGTAGTTCATTCGTTAGAGAATATTATAATTTGAGATGTCTATGATGTTTGATGTTTATAATCAATTTTGTCATTTGGTCGGAGATGGTGAGGTCTAGAGGCTATAGATGAGTTGACGTGGACAATCTCATATACCTACATGTATATTGTATACATAGGTATGTGAGATTGTTTCATTAAAAAAAAAACAAAAAAAAATTATTGAAATAAATCGAGAAGGTAAACCTAAAGTCGTACAAAAAAATGTTTCAGACAAAAATTATAGGCTTTCCACCGAGCCATTTGAAAATGCTCTGGATTTTGAATTTTTATGGGGTTTGATGGGATTTTTAATGGGGTAGCTCTTGTTTCTCGAACGGGAACTCCTATTTTTCAATGCAATTTCGATATTTAGAGAAAAAATACAATACTTTTGTAGGAAATTTTTTTTTTATAATAGTTCAATTTCTGTTGATGAAATAATCACGTTTATATAACATAACAAAGCTAATAGGTATAGTGTCGCGTATAGTGTAATAACATTCTTAAAGTGATAAATGAATTTTAAAAATGACTTGCCACGATTAATTAATAAAAATAAAAGACTTCACTCTTGATATTTTTTTCTTTGACCAATTTTTTTTTCTTGTAAATCAAAAAATCTTTTAACCAAAAAAAATGAGAAATTGAACTTTTAGAACAAAAAGTTTCCTACCGAACAATTGTATTTTTTTCTGTAGATCACGAATCTGTATAAAAAAATAGAGGTTCCTATCGAAACAACAAAAGATACCTCATAACAATCCTATACAACCCTATGAAAATTCAAAATCCATAGCATTATGAAATTTCATTCAGTCAATGTATAAAGCAGAATATTGTAAAGTTAGAAGGTATTCTAGGTTCTGTTAAAAATAATATTAAAGATTTAATGAAAATGTGTATTAAAGTTCACACTTTCTTACATAATTAAGTCGACATACATATACCTAATTAGTAGAAAGTAGGGAATTGGGCCCCCCTAAAGAAATATTAATGTAACAATGTTCCGTGTGTTATGTTTCTCCTTGTTAGGCTGCATTTATGATTGAAAAGCATGTCACATGTATCATATATGGTAAAATTTGGCGGAGAAAAAAAATTCAATTAAGTGGGGTGAAATGGCCGAGGAAATGGCCCTGCCCAAAAACGATTAAAAAATTTCCCAGTTTATTTATTGAATCTGATGCATCATGTTATTTAATAAAATTGTAATATTAATCAATTGTCGCATGATAAAATATAAGATTATACATTTTTTTTCATGTTTGAGGGGACGGTATTATCCCAGTTTTCCTCATTTTTTAAGGGAGCTATGTTACTCCGCTTTCCCCTGTATGAAACGAATACTTGCAACAAAAAAATTTTGTATTGTCATTTGTCTTCTGATTTTAGCGATCGCAATTGTTGTAATACCATTTCCCGTAAAAAGTAATAGTGAAATTTTCTGTATAAGATATAAAATAAAAAAATTATTTTTTATTTACAGTTTGCTGGAATAATTTATCATTAACAACTAGCTTAATATAATAATTGTTTATTAGAATATATACATATTATTCTATATTATTTGAATTGAATATATATATATATATATATATATATATATTTATATATATATATATATATATATATATATATATATATATATATATATATATATATATATTATTCAATAAACGCGAAGCGTAATGGATCACCTCATGTTGAAACGAAAGAATGTTTTCAGAAAAATAATTCAATATTCAAGAATAATGGGACTTACAATGTATGCGATTCGTATGAACAAAACATTTTCCAAATAAATCCGTAGTGCAATGCGCACGTGTCGACATAGTCGATAAAGAGGGAAAAAAACAGTGCGACTGCGTGTATATCAGATTTCTATAACTATCAACCCACATTTACCGCCAGAGTCAGATCGTAGGCTACGCAAAACTGTACATTTCAGTAGGTATTACAGATACCGCTTGCAACGCCAAGCCCACTTCAGGCCCCCTTGGTCGGCTCACAAATTAACCCAGGGTGAGCTGTCTTTATATTCTTCAGTCAACGCTATAAGTATGCCTATTCCGATATCAAAAAATCTTGAACATTTTAGTTAAAAACTTTTTTGAAAATTTACGAGAAATGATTCCTCCATTTTGGTGGATTTTTTATTTTTTTATCCATAGAAAGAAAATGAATGGTGAAGAAGGAGAAGAAAGTTGATAGGACGGCCAGAGAACGCGGATCCGTCTTCATGTCATGTGCGTTTCAGCATGGCAAGAGACGATACGCACACAGGGGGGAGAGTCAATTCGCTCGGCGCGCGTTACTTTGTAGTTACTTTGTAGGTACATGCTCAGGTTACGCTCAGACTTCCAATTTCGAAGTAGAATTTTGAAAGCACATTCTAAAGATAATAAACTAATTTTCTAAGCAGAAAATAGAAACATCTACATTTTTTAATTTACTTGACCCTCCTCCTTTAACCGTCTTACTTATATGCGACAATCCATACTATAAGACGAGGCTACAGCACACGTATGCAGGACGACACACTGCCGAGACAAGCGTCCAAGTAATGTACTTGAAAGTACGAATAAAAGTTCAATAAATGTAAAGTGACTATAGCGCGAAATTGGGAATATTTTTTATATATTTTAATAATTATTCAAATTACATAAGCATAAATAAACACCGGAATAATAGCTTGATACAAAAATCCAACGCTGCGTAAATATAAGAGCTTTTCCGAGAGGTCTACAATATACGCGGGGTGACACAGCGAGGGGGCATGGCAAGGATTAAAGATCAAACGCTCGCCGGCCTATACCAGAACGGGGCGGCGATTCTCTGCCGCGAATCTTGATATGAATCTTTTCTAAACGTTCAAGATCATTGAAATCTCAAAAATATTTAACAAATTTTATCCTCTTCGCCCTGGTTGACGGCAGATGAATATGTGTATTTGAAAGAACTTTCCGCAGATTAACAAATATGATTCGATGAGTGCAAAGTTAGAATTTCTTGTTTCATTCTTACATAATTCCTCGCCGAGATTTTCCGTTTTGTTTATGAATCCGCCCATCTTTTATCCTCGAAGTCAAGGGTAAACGTCTTTGCGGTCTCCGTGGCATTTTATCGCGGAATAGCAGTAAAATAAAACAGTACAACAAAACACTTGCCCAAATTAATATGTAAAAATGTTTTTCAATGATATTAAGAACGAACAAATTATATAAATAATGAGAAAATAAAAAATGAATAATAACAAGAACACAAGAATAAGACTCTCGGATATAAAATGTTTAAAACCATATACTAATTAAAGAAAAAAAAAAAATTGAAAAATAACACCCGTCGCGCACCGATTGTCTCTAGGCAATCAACACTTAATTTAAATATTTATATAATATAGTAATTACAAACGAACAAACTAACACTAACTGAACACCCTCTGAGCACTGATTGTCTTTGAGCAATTAACACTTAATATAATAATGAAAAATATAAAGAATGATGATAATTGAGAAATGCCACACTTGCGAGAATAGACAGTTCAAAAAAATTCGAGATAACTGCGAAACGCTGTGAACGAATAATAATGAACGAATGGTGGTAAAACTGTTCGAGCGTGCGGATTTTATACTTTTTGGTAGTCAGCGTTCGTTCGACCTAAACACGCGGGGTACGATCGTCGCAGAGACGCAGGGGCGCAATACGCAGGGCTATCATAGGCCAGTCAAGTTAAACCATCTCTTATACATTAACCTTGTAACGTGGCAAACGTTATGACCTCCTCCTAACCAGACTGGTGTACTTTCCCAGTCCCGCGAGAGTTCAGAGTACCGATTTCGCTATTCGAATTCTCACCGCCCTCGTCCCCAGGCGCCATCTTGGTTACCTGGCGTGGCGCTCCGCTCACCGGTAGCGTGCAGCGCCCACGAGGCGGGTGGCCAAAGTGAGAATCAGGATAGCGGAAGAAGAATTGTCATCCATATTTTGGCTGAGAATAGAGCAACACGTGTGAGAAGTGCGGCGAGCGATTTTGTTTTTTTTTTCGGTGTGAGAAATAGTGAGTTTGAGTGAGAATTGCGATATTGTGACCCCTGGCTTTTCCCCCTGAGTTTGAGCATTGGATTTTGGACGACGACCTGGAACTTTGGCATTACGACGACCCGGCTTTGATTAGGACACGTGCTGAGCATTGGAAGGATCTCTGACGCACCCGGTTACGCCGAACCGTCGCCGAGTACAAGGTAGGATCGTTCCGATCTTTCCCCGTAATAATCGAGTCCCGCAATTTTACCCCTAAACCACCCCACGAGTCTCGAGAGTGCCCCTGAGAGTCCCTATACCCGTGCGAGAGAGCCCCTGTCCGTTAGAGTCCCGATTCAAAAGTTCCGTGTACCACGTGGTGCGTCGTGCTGCGAGTTAGGGCGCCAGTCGCGTTGTCGCTGCGCGCCTAACGTCTAGTTAGTCGCGACCGCCATCTTGCCTCGAGTCTTCTGCTGTCACGCGACGCAGCGCGCTGCAGCGAGGCAGAGACTTGTCGCTTCCCCGAGTCCCGAGCGAGTACCGTGCCCCACCCCTCCCCGCCACAGCCGTTCCGCAGCCGAGCTGTCGTCGCGCGAGCGACGTCTACTCTGTGTGCGTGAGCGAGCCACCGTACCGTCTTCCCCAGTAGTGTGAGAGAGAGAGAGAAGACTGACAGCTGAGCTGCACAGCTACAGCCGCGTATCGTATTGTATTAAGTATTAAAGTGTAGAGTCGAGTCAGTTGTTTAGATTATCAGTACTAATTGGTAGAGTAGAGTAGAGTCATTTATTTATTTTATTGTTATTTAGTTTTATTAGTAGAGTAGAGTCACGCGTCACTATTGTAATTTTTTATATTCTATACGCCAGGTAGCGGGCGGTAATTCGCGACCTTTTTCTTTTTTTCTTTTTTTAAATAAACAATTTCCCTAAACTTAAAATTCCATTGGTGTCTTTATTCTTCGCCCCCACCACATCCCTCTACTATAGTATCGGCGAGCCGGTGCCGAGAGCGTGAGAGCGAGAGAGAGGACTCCTACCCCGGAGTCTGGCGCCCAGCAACATCCCCTTACCATCGTTGGAGCCAGGTTTGTGTGCGGATTAATTTTCCGGGGTCACCCGAGCTTCGGAAATTGCCGTTACAACCTATCACTGAGTTTTATGTCGATCGGATATCTTTTTCCAAATTCAGAGAATTATTATCAGCAAGATTCTCATTCTACACCCCTTTCAGATGTTAGCGAATCTCGGAATAACTGAAATAGCAGAAAATAATAAAAAAAATTCACGCCACGTGGGCTTCAAGTTGAAACGCTTCAAGAACCGTGCAAGATACGGTAAAATTGTATAGGACCAATTTTGTAGAGAATGAAATTTTACACAAAAAAGTCAGCGAGGGTATGTATCTAAAGTTGATGGTTAAGGTGTGGGAGGCTTCAGAAGTTTAGCGCACAAAATTCTACGTGATTCCACTCTGGAGAACGGAAATCCGAAGACGGCCGAACGGGTTTTCGTGCGGCAGCGATTCGCATTCGGCAAGCTACGCGAAACCGCTGTCGCACGAATATGAATCTCGAGCAAACGATAGGGGTTGCTAAAGTAGTAAAAACCATACATGAACGTACAGCAAAAAAAAAAAAAAAAAATCATGGCATTCCTAGATACCATAGATAACTTTTAAACCCGTGAAACAAAGAAATTTAATCGAAAATTGGAGTATGATGCCTGTCTTCAATGTTCGACATCTTTTGAGCTGTTGATTGTACAACGTGGCATTTTCCGGTCTACGCTTCGAAACCTCCCATGTCTAAACCACTAACTTTAGATATACGCTGGGAAATCTCTCGAACTTGAAGCTCGCACAGCGTGATTTTTTTTCAATACTTTCTTGCTTTTCATTATACATTCCGAAATTTGCTAACATCCAGAAGGGGATACAGAATGACAGTCTTACGGCTGATTTCACTAATGACGAAGAACGTGTGAATCATAGAATCACTTTATTCGTCGAATAAAAGTACAAAATTCAATATTGAATACTATTTTGTTTTCAGTGAATGGAGATCAATGAATACTCTCGCTAAATCTATAAAAAAAAAAAATCCGATCAACAAGAATTGAATTCTGAAACTGTGGAAGGTGTTTTCTGAGATTGTAGGGATAGAAAAGATACAACAGATTTTCCCTTATCATAAGTGCCATTGGCGAATGTAAATTCCACCGTGATAACACTGTATCCAAGTAGCTCGAGAAGGCACTTTTGCAGTATAGGCGGTTTCCCCTCAGAACTCCTTATATTGCACTTGGAAAAATTTAGATCGGACTCAACAATGATTCTGAACAAAAGGGCAATAGTAAGAGCCCGAAATATTCTTGCCGCATGATTATTGTTATGCCAGGATGGCCAGAACAACAGTATCGTGCTTATTTTATTAGCCTTTCTTCGCATAAAAATGAATTAGTTTACTTATGTTAGGTCTGCGTATTGTGTCGGTCATCCAGTGCATTTCTCGATCGAGCATGTGATATATTAGTGATAATTGCCATGGGTACACGATTGCAAACACAACTAACAGGACAATCATATTAGAAATGTTTTACTTCGACCATAGCAAGAAGCTCTCAATCAGATATATATTTCTGCCAAGCCACAGGGCTTTCGTTCAGTGTGTAGGTACATACATTTCTCAATTGACTAAGGTTTGACGATGATAAATATTCGTGAAATTTTTGAAAATAAAACAGGTATACGTGTGTATTAAGGAAAACCGTAAAATCCGTCGCGTCTATCGGTAACCCAAACCAGAAAAAAAATAAAAATAGAGTCATACATTCAACATTGTTGTTGAACAATTACATTATTAGGCATTCAAATATTTGAAAATTGTTCAAATTTGAAAATACCAGTCCGGACACTAGAAGGATTGAAATTTCGGACACCCATTATATTCCGACGGATTTGGATTTTTTTGTGGAACAATTTTCTTGCGTTAATGGATTAAAAAACAGATTTTAACATATTCGATATTTTTTCAATTTGAAAATTTTCTGAAGAAATTTGATATATTATTAGATGTTTTAAATCTGACCCGTATTTATAAAAGGTTGCTCAAACATTTCGAAGGACAACTATATATCATGCTCGCGCGCACACTATCGACAGGTATAGTTTTAGAATGTGTAACTTTTACTTACCTGTAAAAAGTAAAATCGAAGATTCTGGTACAAACAGTTCTTCCTTGCAGCTTTTTCTTATGCATTTAGTCGATATATAATTTCGAATGGGTAATCCCATCCAATTGACGACACCTTTCACCATTTTCGATTATCAATAAAAATGGTATATCATATCTTCGCGTATGCCAGAAGATTTCTTCGAGTACAATCTATATCCGTTGAAAAAAATTCGGATAACTCACCCGAAAAAATCTGACGGAAAATACGTCCCAACCACGTCGCGATCGGGTACAAGTACGTGTGTTGGCGCAAATATATGACAGCCGTAAATAAGACTGTTATGACTGAAGAGGTGCATCGTGCAAATTTGGTAGAGAACAAAAGAATATACCAGTCAGAACCAATCAAACACTGCGGGAAATATGATGGCCCACAGCCAAAGGAGCATAGATCACAATTAGTTGAACTCTATACGAGTCGTTAAATGCAGTTGAGAAAAATAAACGGTCATAATTTTTTAAATTGTACCTACCTGTAAGCTGCAATTCCGTTTGCTACATCTTTTATACCAAAGGCTACATCATTATAACGGATGTAATATATTTACAAAATTTGCTATCGCAGAATAGTGTTTCATATGAGTACAACTTAAATTGTGTGTCGGTTATACTTAGTCCATTCACATTCTTAAAACGCCCACAAAAAAACATTTTCCTTTTTTTTGTGAATTTTTAATTTTCCACCTCAGTTACTTTCGATTCTCTCATATCAGTTCAATAATTGGCCAATAGGGTGGTCCTTAATTTGGTCATATTTGAATTTTATCGCTCACATGAGCTAGAATGTCTCCAAATAAATAAAAAATAATGCAGCCAAAAGCTCAGCTTACAAGCTCATTATTAAGTTACAAATAAGACGCGGAATAAAATTTCCTATAGGACAACATGTTTGGAAATTCGAAATTCGTAACTTCTTTTCAAAATGGTCAGCGTCCAATTCGGCGGAGCGAAATAAATTTATCAGTAAGCGGGATGTCACTCGAGGCCCGCATTACAATAAAAAGGTGATCAAGTTGAGTCAGTAATAATTATACATTTAGTATGTGGGTTATAATTATGCAATCAAGTCCAAATGAATTTTATCCTTGTATAGGCATTACGATTAATCGTTCCCAAGATATCACCAGTTGAATGGTAAATGAAAAAACCTAGGTATTCTGTCTGTAAAAATTCCAAAAAATTTGAAATCTCGTGAACTTGTTCGGATCAAATAGCGATTCGTCGAAGTTTTTTCCGGGACATATTTTTTTTGAAGTGGCTGATCTGATGGGGAATGCCTCATACAGAAAGTAAGAGAATTAAGTATAAATTAAAACACGACCTGTAGGAATGGACACCCTGAACTTTAGCGGGCATTTGTATAGAGCGCTATTATACTGTTACTAGACATGAGGTGTTTCTTGTACGGCTGAAATGGGTATGAGGTAGTATGTATGCACCTACGAAAATTGAATAACAAATGGTGCCACATTTTTCTTTACAAAGGTAAGACAAGAATGCTGTCATACTATATGCATTCATTTGGTTTCATTTATCGGGAGCTGATAATAAGGTCTTCCAAAATGGTGAAAAGAATCGAAACAATCAGGGTATTTTCGAATTCAGCTTAAAGGTGTAGGGGTAGTTTCATAGCTTCGAAGTTTTGGAAAGAAAAATTAGTAACCGCACAGATGCGTTTACACCGGCCAATCGTATACATTTCACTCAATGATTGATTACGTGGCTATTAACAGTAAAATGATATTTGTCTATTTTACGCGCTAGAAAGGTCTAAAAAACTACGGCGTGAAGCAGCCCAACAGAGAAGCTTAAGTTTAGTGCTATAAAGAACGACTAGCTCCATCTGCCAGTTTCACTGGATGATACAAGGAATAAGCAATGTATTTTTTCCACTTTTTAGTCTTTCCTTATTTTGACTCTTCGACTGTTTAGTCTTTCGCTTTATTGCATTCCAATTTGTAAACTTTATCAATATTAGCGAGTATAAAATTGTAACAGTCACAGTATGAAAAGTTGTTATTTTCCAATTCCGTATTCCGCCCTTCGCAATCTTGATCATTCTCATATTTTTATTCAATATAAAATTATTCCGCATTTTCATGTTCCTCGTTTTTGTCTGACTACTTTACAGGCTTTCGTAATATTCTTTTTTCCCCAGTTTAAACTTTCGTCAATTTTTGTATTCAATGTTTGAGACCTTCTTTATTTTCGCCATTCAAAATTTTGACCGGCACCCGAAAAAAAAATAAAAAAAAATGAAAAAAAAATGATATGGTAAATTAACGTGTTGAATATTCATTTTCATGCTCGAATGAAAAGGTATCAGTGATATATTCAAGTTCGCTGCATCAATCTAGAGCTACGGCGGAGAACCAATAAATTGCACAATAATAATATTTTTCAGGAAAAGAAAGGCCTATGAGATGGAATTGAAGATCAGAGGGCTAATATTTTGGGCCAAAGAAACACCCCTCCAAGTTTGAACAAAATCCATGCGCCGGAACCCTTGTCCTCTCCTAGTTAGTTTAAACCGTTGAAATGATTCTCTGTTGATCTGATCAAGAATAGTCATCAAAGCCAAGGCAAATTCTACCAAAACTATCGCGTTGTGATCGTGTTGCTTTTTAGGATCCTGTTGAACATATAAAATGATGTATTTGGAAATATCTCGTTATCAGCTATAGATGTCACTAGTTGGTTCAAAAATCGCGGAAATAGAACTGATTACGAAAGTTTTTTTGTTATTTCGTCCACTTACATTCCGGTAATCATCTTCTTTTTCAGGACTCAAGCCGGACGCCAACATATAAGTGCTCCCAATGGTCTTGATTTTTTCAAAGCTTATCAAAGTCACAGATAATCTCATTCAACAGCCTGAGGCATTCTAATCCTTGCTTATTGATGTCCGTTTCATCATAAAATTCTTTGTAGTTTGGAATAGATGCGAACATTACTGCTATGCTGTCATAGCTTTCGTAGTACAGCTTCTGAAACACAACATTATTGTTTGAACAATCAAGAATCACGCATTTGGCGAGAAACAAGCGAGAGTCGTACGAGATTTGAAAAAATCTATCATCAGTTAATGTTGGTGATGACGGAATGCGCACGCCAAAGGATAGCCAATGACCAGCACAATTATACTAGTAGGGCGCTCGAGGCCTCAAAGACAGTAGTCAAGTCGTTGGGAACGGTTCTTGTAACATGCTTGGAGAGAGGCATTCGCTACCGTTATTATGAATAGTATCGCCACTACCCTATCACGCCTAAGACTAACTAGGAGAGTACCGCACCCCCGGACCATGGATCTTGACCAAACTTATTGAGGTGTTTATTTGAGCCAAAATATGAATTACCTGCTAAAAAACTCTCCGGTCTTGGCCTTTACTCTATCAATTTACCTAAATGTACAATAGAAATCAGTGTAACCTGGGTTTTGCAAATTGCTATGAAATAATCAGTTTTTGTGCAGCGTTATGAGATTCTTCATTGCTCTGAATATTTATTCATTGAATACAGTCATTATTGTACATCGGATTCTTAAAATTTAACATCCCAGCTATAGAAAAGCACTTTATTCTGCGCCTAATATCTGGAGATCTCTTCCGACTTGAAAAATCTTGAATACGTAGTCTCAATACTCCCACTGACGGCATACGAAATCCTGTAAATTACCACATAATGTCGGTTTCATTGCAATATTATATTTATTATTTCAGAAGAATGCGTATACTTATATACTTATCTCGTGGAATGGCATTATGTCATTATAAGTGAGGTTAAGTTGTCTGATTGAACGTCTATAGGCGACAGCCCGATTTAGGAACAAACTGCTACGAAAAAACCTTCTCTTCTAAGAATTCGCAATTACTCTTCACTACACGATATTTTTTGATTCGTTTGATCTAATGATTTTCTGTATGGATTGACGTATTGACGTTGATCGTCATGCATGCTAGCCATACCTGCGAAACTGCCTTTGTAGAAGCGTCATCTGCTCGTTCTCTTAGAAACACGTCTTTGCAATTCCTACGTCCATGGTCTTTGCTCCTAGCAGACGACGCTTTTGCAAAGGCAGTTTCGCATATGGGTAGCATGCGCGTTAATCGATGTCGATACGTCAATCCATACAAAAAATCTTCAAATCCAAGAAATCAAAAATTATCGTGAAGTGAAAAATGATCGCTAATTTTTATTAGGGAAGGTCTTTTCGCAGCAGTTTGTTCCTAAATCGCGCTGTCGCTTATAAACGTTCAATCGGACAACTTAACCTCACTTATAATGACATAATGCCATTCCACGAGATAAGTATATAGGTATACGCATTCTTTTGAAATAATAAATATAATATTGCAATGAAACCGACATTATGTGGTAATTTACAGGATTTCGTATGCCGTCAGTGGGAGTATTGAGACGACGTATTCAACATTTTTCAAGTCGGAAGAGATCTCCAGATATTAGGCGCAGAATAAAGTGCTTTTCTATAGCTGGGATGTTGAATTTTAAAAATCTGATGTGCAGTAATGACTGTATTCAATAAATAAATATTCAGTGCAATGAAGAATCTATCATAACGCTGCACAAAAACTGATTATTTCATGACAATTTGCAAAATCCAGGTTACGCTGATTTCTATTGTACATTTAAGTGAATTGATAGAGTAAAGGCCAAGTCCGGAGAGTTTTTTAGCAGGTAATTCATATTTTGGCTCAAGCAAACACCCCTATAAGTTTGGTCAAGATCCATGGTCTGGGGGTGCGATACTCTCTTCTTAAGAGCATTTGTACATTCATGCAAAAGATTATACGGGGCATTCCACACCAACTCGGCCAGTATTAAACCCCGACCATCTCGAAATCATGTCAGGTTTTTTTAACATTCTACTCAGTTGAAAATGCGTCCAGATGTTTTTTCAGATTTTTTTAGTTAGCCGTTTATTTCTGACAAATTTTCGAAGTTGTTTGAGAAAGCCCATTTTCAAAAGTTTGGAAAAATTCTCAAAAATCCAGTGGATGATATAAAATAGCCCCTCGTTTTAAAAAATGTGGTAGAAATTCTCTTCTATTTTTTTTTTACTTGATGCAGCATTTTGACATGTTGAAAATTGAACTTGACCGCGTCACAGAGATAAATTTAGGTAATTACGATTTGCTCCATACGATCCCACTCATACGATTTCTTTCATACGATTTTATCCGAATTTTTCTCTGTGACACGGCCGTCAATTTCAGCTTTCAAAATTTCAAAATGGCGAATTGTGAAAAAAACAACCGAAAAAAAATTCTTTCCACTTTTTTATAGCAGGAGGCTGTTTTGTGTCGTCCACTAGATTTTTGAGAATTTTTTCAGATTTTCTAAAGTGAGCTTTCTCAATCAATTTCAAAAATGTATAAAAAAAATAAACGGCTTGATGAAAAAATTTGAATAAATTTGGACGCGTTTTCACTGAGTAGAATGTAAGAAAAAAAACCTGGAGTGATATCGACAGGGTCAGGGTCTAAAACTGGTCGAGTTCGCGTGAAATGCTTCATATGTATTCCGGTTTTTTGTAGTTTTCAAACAGTCATGCTCCAGAATCAAATTTTTGTGCAAGACTGATTTCAATCGAAAAAGGTATTTGTTTACGCCAGACCAAATTTTCTTACTTGTTTTGGGGTTAATAGGTGACGACATCACTCCGCAAAAATACGATTCTACAACACATGCATTAAAAACTCGTGTTTTCAAGCGTCTGAACCAGGATAAGCGTCACAGTTCTTTGACCGGGGAAATAAACAGGCAAAAAAAACTCCCCGCAGAGAAAAAAACTAGCGGCAGGGAAAAAACTCTCGTAACAGTGAAATAAACCGAAACAGTGCTGCCCTTAGCGGAGAACTATATTGAGTCCAATATTCGCATTTTCGCTCGTTTTTAATGCATCCGTTGTAGAAAATTGTATATGAGTAGATATAATATAGGTATTCTGGAGCATCCGCCAGAGGCCTGCGGTCGTGGGTTACCGACAGTCGGTAACTTGCCGATTGTTGAGTGGGTAAATTACCATCCGATTTTCTGCATTACCGATCTGCCGCCAGAGTCGCTGCGGTAGTGTTACCATCCGATTTTCCGCATGACCAATCTCAGAGCGCCGATTTTCTGCATTACTGATCTCAGAATCCCGAGTTTCTGCATGACCGATTTCAGAATCCCGATTTTCTGCACAACCGATCTGAGAGCGGATCTGTTATCTGCCGATTTTTCGGCATGCGAGGGCGCCACTGCCGATTCGCGAGCAGGTATGTTACTATCCGATTGCCGATTATCCGATTTTCCAAGTTTGCCGATACGCGCGCAAGTACGTTATCATCCAATTTTCTGCAACCTTACCGATCTGTGAGCTGGTCTGAAATTATCCGATTTTCTGCAGCCTTACTGATCTGTGAGCTGGTCTGAAATTATCCGATTTTCTGCAGCCTTACTGATCTGTGAGCTGGTCTGTTATCAGCCGATTTCCGTCAGATGGTGCGCACGTCTGTTTCTATTTATCAACTTATAATAATAATATAAAAAAATGATAGTGTTTTTTTTATGCATGGATTTCATATAAAATTGTCTCAGCTTTTCAAAACAAAAATAAAAAATCAAAAAAAAATTGGGGAACGCTGTCATTTTTCACTTTTGGACTTTTAAACTCATGATTCATAGTGAAAATTCAAATTTAAAATTTTGAAAATGTTTTTTTTTTTAATTCAGAAAATTTCCAAATTTTTTTTTAGATGCTTTTTTCCTAAATTTTAATTTTGATTGATCTTCTCTTGTGAGTACGTATGTTGCATGTCATTATGTGTTACGCATGTTATGTATATTGAGATGTAAATACCAACCAAATTGTACTTGGCAACGTTCATTGATTTTAATTCTTTTGTGTATCTGTTGTAATATTAGATAAATTTATCAATCTTGATTCTAATGCAAAGTGATACATGTCGCGCCATCTGTTAATGATTGCGCGACACGCTAAAGAGAGCGACACTTCACAACGAGTTTCGCCGTATGACTATAGTTCTAGTTCCGCTCTGACCGCATCAAGAGCATGTACTCATTATAAGTAACTCATTACAATATACAATATAATTTATCCACCACTCCAACAGTATCAAATGCTTCTTCTTCCTCTATTTCTCTTGACAAATTTTTGTTGATAGCTACTACGTTTTAATGTACTTGGCGCAAGGTTTTTGCACCCGCGGTGCTTTTGGGGGATATCTATTACACGTCTATATTACGTCATTTGAACGTCTCATAGATATCCTAAATATCCCGTGTTGATATTCATTGAACTTCTATTCGACATCTTTGTTTCGTGTGGGCTCTTTCTATGTGGCCACTTGAACGTTGGGTCCTTCCCCCACAAACGTACAGAAAATAGTTTTTTTTCATACTTTCTGTAAGTGTCCGCCGTAAAATTTTCGTCGCACTTTCTCTCAGTGTCCACAAAAATTTTAACAACTGAATTGTGGAAAATTATCTTTGTCTACAAATCAAGATAATCGTATAATAAATGAATCGACAAATAATATAAAATAAAATAGAAAAATTATTCTTATATTCAGTTCAAGATATTGATATATTCATTTACAAATATAAATAGAGTTTATTTATACTATAAATAAATTCATCTGTTAAAATGAATGTTATTATCTAACTTTATTTTACATTCTTAGGTCGATTTTCAAGCTTGTTCATCAACTTTTGTTTTGCGTATAATAGATGGTCTCACTTAACGGCCAGAATCAGAGCGGACACATAGGGAGAGTTGAAGAAGAACCACGACTTGTTTAAGCTCAGAGTTATGGTAGTGGAGGAACTGCAATTCTCAGAAATATATACATATATTCCCCCATAGCCCCGAGAGCGGACACTTTCAGAGAGTCGGCTGTAATTTATTCTTCGGACAATCTGCCTTATCATCAAAGCCAAAGAATGACACATACCGACCTTTTGAGGTCAAAAAGAACCAAGTTTCAGAAAAATCGAGGAAACATAAATTCTAATCGCAAATACAAAATAAAGAAAACTGTTATTCCTACACTTTTGTTTGTAACAGCAACAATTGTTCAAATGTTTAAAAAATCTTTTGAGACAGTCTCAATGCACCCACAATAGAAAACCGACGTTTTGTTTGAATCACAAATTATTTATTAAATTATATTTTCACTCGACTGATTGCATGCTATATATTAGAGCTTTATATGTATATATCGAACAATACATTTACATCATTTCTACCGACCAAAGACTCCGGAGAAATTCAAAGACCTCGCGGCAACGATTCACCAACGATAAAATTATCAACGGGAATGATCGTGAAATGCAATAAATATCAATCATCACCAACAGTAGATTAAGCTCAAGACTCGGATCACATCAATTCTAAACAATTGTCAGATATTATGGGGAGAGAAGGAGGATTTTTATTCAGTCCAGACCTGCAAAAAAAAATTAATTCCGCAGACTTATTCAATTTGATCCGTATAAAACTAACTTTGATCTTAAGTCAAAATTCTTGTTGAGCTTACTCTTATACAGTGTTCTACGTTATCTCTATAATTTCATCTAAGATTATCTTAGATCGATTAGCTCTATCTCTTATCTCATAGAGATGATATCAGTAAAATTGATTGTTCATCTTCATCTCAATAATTATGTTGTTTATCTTTATCCTTTTTTCAACTATGAACATAAAATAAACTGCTTGTGAGTCCTTGGTCACACCATCGTACTAAGAGTAGCCAGTAGGGAATATATCCTTCGTCGATATTTGTCTATGACCCACACAGCACTGAATATTTCCTAAATATTTCAGAAATATTTTAACGAAGGATTCAATTTGTAACCGCCAAGTCCGCCTTGTCTAGGGTTTCGGAGCGGATCTTGGCCCTGAGTTATGGTCGGTGTGCGGATGCTCAGGAGTTTGACCAGGATTCGTTATTTTAACTCAGGTGAAAGGTTCGGTCGGTGGGAATTACTGTCATTTGAATAACTCAACGGTTAGGTTTTTAATATCACAATTTATTTATATGTTGTATTTAAATAGGTATGGTTACAGATTATGAATATTAACAGGGTACAGTAAGAGAATTAGATATTTAAACGGTTATAATAAAAGAACATGGATAATAAACGGTTATAATACAAGAATATGGGTATATAAATGGTTAAAATATGATTGCTTAACGGTTAATAATATGGGAGATGACAAAGGAATAGGTGAGGGTTGTGTAGGTTTTTAAACTGCCTCGCCAGTTAGGGTATATCGGTTGGCTCAGCTCGCCTCGGTACTAGAAATACGATCGGCTCAGTTCGCCGCGTATCGGGATTAGTTGGTAGACTCACTTCGCCTCGGGACTAGAGATACATTTGGTTCAATACACCATGTATGGGAAATGGTGGGTTGGCTCAGTTCGCCTCGGGACTAGAGATACATTTGGTTCAGTGCACCATGTATCGGGAACGGTGGGTTGGCTCAGTTCGCCTCGGGACTAGAGATACGTTTGGTTCAGTACACCATGTATCGGGAATGGTGGGTTGGCTCAGTTCGCCTCGGGACTAGAGATACATTTGGTTCAGTACACCATGTATCGGAAACGGTGGGTTGGCTCAGTTCGCCTCGGGACTAGAGATACATTTGGTTCAGTACACCATGTATCGGGAACGGTGGGTTGGCTCAGTTCGCCTCGGGACTAGAGATACATTTGGTTCAATACACCATGTATCGGGAACGGTGGGTTGGCTCAGTTGGCCTCGGGACTAGAGATACATTTGGTTCAATACACCATGTATCGGGAACGGCAGGCTCAAAGCACCCTTATAGCAGGAGGTGTCCACCTCAGCGCGGTGACACGTCTGCATCCCGTCAATACCGGGAGCTGAATGATTCCGATAGCGGCGGGTCGCTGTATTTATAGGCTCAGTACGCCCTGGTACGCTCGGCTCAGTACGCCTCGGTATCGGTCAGATTCGGGCGGCTCAGTTCGCCGTGGTATTTAGAGATGCGATGAGAGGGCATCGTTTCTACAGAGATCGTTTCTACAGACGGTCGTTTCTACATGTTTGTTTCTACAGAGATCATTTCTACAGACGATCGTTTCTACAGAAAGCGGTTCTACAGAATGAGATTGAGGTTGTTTCTACAGCGTGTTGCCACAAATGCATCACGTGCTCGTTTCTACAGAAGTTTGTTTCTACAAAGCTGGTGTAAGATTGTGCAGAGTGTTCGTTTCTACAGATGTTCGTTTCTACAGAAGCTCGTTTCTACAGAGCTGGCGTAATAATGTGCAAGGTGTTCGTTTCTACAGATGTTCGTTTCTACAGAAGCTCGTTTATACAGAGCTGGCGTAAAACTGTGCAGAGTGCTCGTTTCTACAGATGTTCGTTTCTACAGATGTTCGTTTCTACAGATGGTCGTTTCTACAGAAGCTCGTTTCTACAGAGCTGGAGTAAAATCGTGCAGAGTGTTCGTTTCTACAGATGTTCGTTTCTACAGAAGCTCGTTTCTACAGAGCTGGCGTAAAATCGTGCAGTGTACGTTTCTACAGATGTTCGTTTCTACAGACGCTCGTTTCTACAGATCTGGCGTAAAATCGTGCAGAGTGTTCGTTTCTACCCGGGTAACAATGTCAAGTGGCAACCATATGGCCGCTATATGGCCAACCCACCTAACCAATGTGGGCGCCATGTCGGCTATAGTCGGCTTCATCTCGGCTTTCACTCAGCAACGACGACCAAAACATGTAGCACTTTGGTGGCAGCTAGATAAAAAAACAACATAGTTTATTCCTGGTTTTGACTTGGCAGCTAGATGGCGATATTGCACGTTATTATGGTGGCATCATCCTGGCAGCGACATGGCGAGGCTACCTCGCTGCTATGTAAATGCCAACTAGTCGCCACTTTTTTTTATACCTAGCTTCCCGGTCGAAACCATAAAGAAACCATCAATGTTCGCTACCTTGTTGTTACGTAGCGGCCACATGAGTTGGTTGTCGTTGCCGAGTACGGGCCAAGACAAAACCGACAACCGACGACATAGCGGCCACCTATTGCTGATTTACCGCTGTTATCTAGCTGCCTTATGTATGATTATATGGGTAAGCCATATTGGTGCCTAGTATTCATTTTTATTCAAAAAGGCATTCATACAGCACTACTGTGGCTGATGAATATATATACTGCACTGGTCTGACTGCATCTTCCATTCAAAAAAAAGAGTTGTGAAAAAGTCAGGCTAGTAAACGGTATGATTTATACTCAGTAATTGAGAATGATATTAAGCGGCTGGAGACACGTAGGTCTAGCCAACTCGGTGCAAGTTTACCTGCGAGCACGGCCAGCCATCTATCGGCGTTGTGTGGTACCAGATAATGTGGCTGCTCGATGTAAGGGCCACGTAGATGCCAGGCTACATCCAGACATGGCATTGCCAGGTTGGCCCGCATTAAAGCCATGTGGCATCGCGAGCTGGCAGCCAGGTAGATGCCAGTTTACATGAAGACATGGCAGTGCCGGGTTGGCCCACATTGAAGCCATATGGCATCGCAGGGTGGCAGCTAAGTAGGTGCCAGTTCATTTAAAGATATGGCAGTGCCAGGTTGGCCCACATTGAAGCTATGTGGCATCGCGAGGTATCAGCAAGATAAATGCCAGGTTACATCGAGACATGGCAGTGCCAGGTTGGCCTATATTGGAGCTATATGGCATTGCGAGGTGGCCGCTAGGTAAATGCCAGCCTACATCAAAACATGGCAGTGCCAGGTTGGTTCACATTAAAGCTATGTGGCATCGCGAGGTGGCAGCTGGGTGAATGCCAGGTTACATCGGGACACGATAGTGCCAGCTTGGCCTACATTGAAGCTATGTGGCATCGCGAGGAAGCAGCAAAGTGAATGCCAGGTTACACCAAGACATGGCGCTGCCAGGTTGGCCCACATTGAAGCTATGTGGCATCGCGAGGTAGCAGCTAGGTAAATGCGAGGTTACATCAAGACATGAAAGTGCCAGCTTGGCCTACATTAAAGCTATATTGCATCGCGAGGTGGCAGCAAGGTAAATACCAGGTTACATCAAGACATGGAAGTGCCAGCTTGGCCTACATTTAAGCTATGTGGCATCGCGAGGTGGCAGCTAGGTAAATGCCAGGTTACATCAAGACATGGCAGTGCCAGGTTGGCCCACATTGAAGCTGTGTACCTTTGCGAGGTGGCAGCCAGGTATATGCCAGGTAGCGACTTGACTTGGCATACATATTTGTGAGCTACATTGGATTTCCATATAGTTGCCACCTTAGATCAACATTACTAAGCTATGTCGGTTGGCCTGATTGTTGCAATAACCAAAATCCATATTAAAGCCATATTGCCGCCACATTGTTTTCGTACCTCAGCATTCAATATGGTCTGCCGATACGATTGCCATGCTCATGCCATGTGGCATTAATGTGGCATGTGGGCTGGCCATGTAGAATGTTACCCGGGTACATACGAAGCTATACAATTTTCTGCTCCACCGAAACGATAAGACTATAATCGCCGAAGCTATGGGCTGAGTAGTTGCATCATATACTGCGACATGTAGGTACAACAAAAAAATTAGCGTTATTGGGATTGTCAAAGTCTGGAGACACGTCGAGTCCAGGCGGAATACCCCATACATTCGGTTAATTCGGCGAAACCCATGACGGTTAATTAATATTCCACATTGGTCGCCGGGACGATTTTTTGTCCAGTATATTAATTAAAATCCATGCTCAATTCCATAACAGAAATCCTATCGTAGCACCGAAGCTAAGATTCCCAGCGTTGAAGAGTGCGATGATACGAGCCCGTGCGCGGGTAAGACCCATCGTACCCGGAAGTCTGCGGGAATTAGCTGATGCCTTGGTAACGTATGAGCCGACGCAAGGAATTTACCGAGGCCTTGTGGAGGCGGCTGATGGCTCGATTGGCCTGATGTTTATCAGCGACCAAATCCTAGAAGCGCTTAATACTGCTACGGAAATATATGTTGACGGCACATTCAAGGTGAAATTGAGTAATTTATATTCCCACTAAATGCATTATATTCGTAATCAGCGCTTGGTGAACGCTCTTCAGGTTTCTCTTGTATCGGCCGATTTTTGCACTCGGTCCGGACTGATATTTTCGATCCCAAGCAAGATACGAAAAAAAAGAGTGCGTCGTGTTCTTTTCCCTCAAATATTGTCAAAGCCTTATTTCAAATATATTTTTCAAATCATATTATAATAAAACTGTATGTAATAAAAATGTGCGAGGCAGGTTTGTAACCTGAGCTGCGAGGGATATGATCGCAACATCCGCAATTTCACTCCAAGAATGTCGATATGCATGTCTTATGGGGAATCCCCCCTCAATTCGATCACCCTCCAAACTTCATCCCGAATTTACTCGAAACTTTTTTCATACTACACTCTTAGTTCAAATGGCAATCTGTAATTTTTTCAGAATTTTCCAACCCCCTGATTCGGAGATCTCAACAGTCGAAATGTGGCTACTTACGAATTCCAAGAAATTTCGATGATTTCGATCTCTCGAGTCTTAAAAGTGGTAGCAACAATAAAAATGTGGTTATTCGATTCGTCTTCATTCCGGCATTTCTAAAAAAAAATATTTCAGAAGTTTTCGATATCATTTTGACTGCCAAAACTGGCCTTGAAATAAAAAAACGGATATTTGGATAATTTGGCTCCCTTTGATTTTTTAATGTTTTTTTTTTAGTATTCTGTGAAGAAAGCTGAAAATTTTAAGACCCTAATCAAGATGGAGACTCTAATGGTTCAGGAGATATGATTTTTTTCATGTGCGGCAACGTTGTAAGATCATTCAGAATTTCGGTTTAATCTATTATATGCATTATCTTATAGGTATATGGATATTTTTGCAATTCGTGGGGTACAGCCTTAAGAAATCTTAATGACAAATTCCCTACTACAAAAGTTAGAGTATGTTAGCATGTATCTTGAGAAAAAAAAGTCAAGGTGCTGCGATTAAAGTGTATACGCAAGGAACGCACGTTAATTTTTTATTTTTATTTTTTTCATGATACATATTGCTAACATACTCTAACTTTTGTAGCTGGGAATTTTCGATTAGATTTTTTCTAGTAATTTTAAAAACTAAAAATCGTTTTTGTGAAACTTTCAGTAACGTCTCCCGTTAAATCGGAATGGAGTAAGAAAAGCGCCAACTGAACACGAATTTTTAGAATTCTGAATTAAAACCGAAGGCTGTACCGCACGAATCGCAAAAATATCCATATATAAGATAATATAATATAATAAACCGAAATTCTTAATGATCTTACAACGTTTCCAAACATTGAAAAAATCATATCTCCTGAACCATTAGAGTCTCCTCTAAAACATCTATCTATCTCCACCTTGATTAGGATCTTGAAAATTTTAGCTTTCTTCACAGAATTTTAGAAAAAAAACTAAAAAACTCGAACGGGACCAAATTATCCGAATATCCGTTTTTTTTTTATTTCAAGTCCTTTTTCGGCAGCCGAATGAAATCGTAAGAATTCTAAAATATTTCTTTTAGAAAAGCTAAGATCAAGACGAATCGAATAAGCATACCTTTTTATTGTTGCTACCACTTTCCAAACTCAACAGATTAATCATCGAAAGTTCTTGGAAACCATAAGTAGCCAAATTTCGACTGTTGAGATCTCCGAATCCAGGGGGTTGGAAAATTCTGAAAAAATTACAGATTCCCATTTGAACTAAGAGTCTAGTATGAAAAAAGTTTTGATCAAATCCGCAGGGGTGAGGTCTGCACGGTGGTCGAGTTGAGGTGCAATTCCTCTTATCGTGTCTAATTCGTTATGATGATTATCAGGTCGCACCAAGCCATCCACCAATCGTACAGCTATATACTGTACATCTGCGCGTCATGGATAACGTACGTTACAACTCTACGCGTGATCTTTTTTAGTGATGTATTCCATTTAAAAACAAATATGACATATCGTTTCCCATACGCATTTCAGGGGATCGCGGCCGTGTACATTTTATGTGGTGCTCGCACAAAAGCGCTATATTTAGCGATTTTCAACAAAATCATACAGTTGGCTCCCGGGATCGCTGCGAATCTAAGCTTCGTAATGGATGATTACGAAAGTGCAGCGATGAATGCACTACGGGAGGTATTTCCGGAAGTAGATCTTCACGGGTGCTGGTTCCACTTCAACCAGGTAAAGATACAGTAATATCCGCGGTATGAATATTAGGCGAGGTGGATTTTGAAGTAACTAAGTAAACGGTGAATTTTTTCTCTCCACATAAGGCCCTCGTACGGCGATGGAGGCGTCTGGGCCTCACCAATGCGCCAAAAGCTATTTTGTCTTTGGCCATGGCGCTACCGCTAGCTCCGGCTGAGCGATTCGCAGAGGGATTGGAACTTTTGGCTGTGATGGCCGACAGGATTGCGGAGGACCACCCAGCAATACTTCAATTTTTATTATATTTGCGAAGGTATTGGGCTCCACTGGCCGCCGTCGTTAGCGTTCATGGGTGTCCGATCAGAACAAATAATCTGGTGGAGTCCTTTCATAACGAAGCGAAACGGAAGCTGGGTGGGCTCCATCCAAATATTTGGAAATTCGTCGGTAGGTTATTACTCATACGCTTAAAAATGCGCGCCAATTCACCTCGACTTACTCTTCCTTTGACGTGTTGAAGGCTCGGGTTTCTGAATTATATAATTATATTAAATCAAAAAGAATCCACATGTTTTGAAGACGCAGACCTGCTTCGCTTGCGCGAATGATCATCGATACACTAAAGTCACAAATGTCACTGTGGGACTGATAGCTCATTTGATTTCTCAATGCCCAGAACATCTATCGGAACTGATTGCGAATCAGGGGATCGACCTCACGCGATTGAGAAACGGAGAGCGACCGAGACGACCGAGGACACTCCGAAATATGGCCAGGGACACCCATATTAGAGATGCCCAACACAATTTAAGTGTCGGCAGGTAATGCATAATGAGTTTCGAGCAATTACAAATCGGATCATAATGTATAAATAAAATCCGTTTCGTCCAAGTTGTTCGTTGACGTGCAGAGCCTTAGGCTCTTACCCTGAAATCGAAGCTGCTTCCTCCTTCAAATGATGCTATTTTTTTTTTTTTTTTAATTATTCACTATGTTTCGTAGGAATACCTACAAATATATGAGGCATTCCACGCCGAACCGACCTACGTCTGACCCTCACCATCGGCGATTTTTTTCATTTTTGAGTATTGCGTAGAGTATACAAAAAAAAACATCTTTCACCAAGTTTTAGATTTTTGGGACCACGGGTTTGATTCCTACTGCTCCCGAAAACCCAAAATTTCGATGAAAAGATAGCCCGAATCGATTCGCTTCAAATCTTTATCATAAATTCTTTGTTGAAAAACAGAAATTTTGATACCAATATGAAAGTGGGCAAGCTTTTGGTTTGGAAGCTACAGGCGAAACAAGTTATTGAATAAATAAGAAAAATCGAATTAAATATGAGGTATTCCATACGAAGTAAACCAATCGTTGACCCTCACCTCTTCAAAAACTGACGCCGATTTTTCTGATAATGAAGGAGTATAAAAAAATATTTCCTGAATTTTTTCAGAATTTTCGGATGACAGCCGATGGTCTATATGATTTTTTTTCTCTTTTTTTTGGTTTTTAATGCATAACTCTTGTTCTTTTTCATCGATTTCCATGAGTACAAATAAAAAATTTTCGTTGTTCGATTGACCCTCAGAATAAATTTTTTTCATATTTTTATTCTCGCTTTCTGATGTCTAAAACGTGAAAACATCGAAAAAATAACGAAAAAATTGAGTTTTGACCACTTATGACGGTCTCGATTTTTTTGAAAAAAATTACAAAGATTCCTACTCTCAGAACAATTTTTTTGAGCTGTGCCAAATCATGGGTAGAGCACTGGATCTAATTCATTTCGTGGTTCTTCTGTAAAATTTTTCTCATTCTCTATCGATGTTGACATTGAATGTTCGAAAAAGTTATTAAAACATCAAATTATACTCATAATTTTTAGAAGATTTTTAGCGCTCAAATTTTAATATTCAATGACAACATCGATAGAGAATAAGAAAAATTTTACAGGAAAACCACGAAATAAATCAAATCCAATGCTCTGCCCATGATTTGGCACAGCTCAAAAAAATTGTTTTGAGAGTAGGAATGTTTGTAATTTTTTTCGAAAAATTCGAGACCATCGTAAGTGGTCAAACCTCAATTTTTCTGTTATTTTTCCGAAGTTCTCACGTTTTAGGCATCAGAAAGCGAGAATAAAAATATGAAAAAAATTTATTCTGGGGGTCGACCAAAAAACGAAAATTTTCTTTTTTTACTCATGGAAATCGATGAAAAAGAACGGGAGTTATGCATAAAAAACCAAAAAAAGAGAAAAAAATTCATATAGACCATCGGCTGTCATTCGAAATTTCTGAAAAAATTCAGGAAATATTTTTTTATACTTTTTTATCACCAGAAGAATCAGCGTCAGTTTTTGAAGAGGTGAGGGTCAACGATTGGTTTACTTGGCATGGAATACCTCATATTTAATTCGATTTTTTCAATTTATTCAATAACTTGTTTCGTCTGTAGCTTCCAAACCAAAAGCTTGCCCACTTTCATATTGGTATCAAAATTTTTGTTTTTCGACAAAGAATTTATGATAAAGATTTGAAGCGAATCGATTCGGGCTATTTATTCGTCGAAATTTTGGGTTTTCGGGAGCAGTGGAAACCAAACCCGTGGTCCAAAAAATCTAAAACTTGGTGAAAGATGTTTTTTTCGTATACTCTACGCAATACTCAAAAATGAAAAAAATCGCCGATTGTGAGGGTCAGACGTAGGTCGGTTCGGCGTGGAATGCCTCATATACAGTATACACGCATCGATTTGCGCGAACAAGAGTCTATGCACAGTGTACACCTACGTAGAAAAATGATCATATATATTTTCGCATGCACTCATCATGATGGTTTGTTCAATGAACGTGGCATCTGACATTCATCATTTAACGAACAATAGTGTAAATTGTATTTCCTTAAGGTACACGTTGATGGAGTTTCTGGGGCAGTGCGCAGCAAGGGCAGCTGGAGCGGGCCGAATGATAGAGCCAGATGAGCCAGTAGAAGGTCAATAATCTTACGATCAACCCTTCTGTGCACTCTTGGATGAGAGATCTTGCGATTGGAACAAACCAAACCAAACGCGAGATATCTTTGTCAATACGTCAAATGGGCACAATTCTGTCGCAAGATATCTCGGCCAAGAGTGCAAAAGGATCTCGAATATCGATATGCAAGTCAATCTATAACTTAAAACATAAACGTTTACGTACACCACAGAAGTAGGACCAGAAGATGATCTGGTGCAGCCTGGGATAATGGCAGCTGGAGAACCCAGAATTGCTGAGCCAGGTACATTTTGGTGTACTTTCATGTTCTTTGAACTACTTTCATCAGCCGTTACCTACCAATGCCCGATATAACTTACTAATGCCAGCTATTCGTAGTATTACGCGGTGGCAGGCGAGGTCGTGGAGTTCGGGGCAGAGGCCGACCTGCCCGTGGTAGGTCTGCATCACCGGTAGGAATTGTGCCCCAACTGGTCCAACCTGAGGTGCAGCCTGCACCCGAGGGGCAACCTGCGCCTGCAGTGCATCATCCCATTGCCTTTGCTGAAGATGACGACGCAAATGGGGTCGATGATGTGGCAATTTGGAACGAAGGTACGCCAAAGTGTGAAAGTATCCTCGTTAGAAAATTTCAACCGAGAGGATAACTCCGCGACATTTTCGTCGAGCAACTATTCCGCAAGCAGTTCATAGCAAAATATTCTACCCATGGCACGGGTCGTTACCCTCTCAACTGAAGAACATTGATCCACATTCGTTTATGGGAAATTTTGTTCATGTACAACCTTGATGGGCGAGGGTGTATTGTTTGTGTGCTGGCTGGAAGACGGTAAGCGTGAGTTCACTTCGCCTATGATAATTTGAATCCCGCAACGGCCATCAGCCATATTGCCTTGGTCTAAGCCACGAGGCTTAATAATTTTGGATCAAATTAAACTGATCTCCGAGTTGGTAGGCCGTCACCTGTGTCCCTGTAGAGTCTAGTAAAGTCAAGTTTCTGATAAATAAATAAATTTTCGCGTCAAGTATAGTACAAGCATTGTTCTAGTCAGTCGGGTACTGTCGCACATGAGTGCAAGCGAGACAGCCTGAGTCGGTGACTGTCGTCCTCTCTCTTCCTCCCACAAGGAGAGTCAGGCTTACTAGCAGGCGCAAGCCTGTCGAGCCAGTAGGCTGTTTGATAGTTCTTAAGCTTAGTAAATATTACATTCTTAAAAATTGCTAGCCCACGAGGCAGAGTTAGATTAAGTAGGATAGTTAATAGTAGGATAAGTTAAATAAAACGGTGGTCGGTAACACAGGGGCCTAGCCTCCGTCTAGAAGAGACCTCGAGTCTGTTATAATTTAGTTTTTTTTGTTATTGTTGATCTGATTTTCTTTATTATTTTACACCGCCACCGAGTAGCTTCCAAGAAGCAGTTTGTTGTCGTTCTTACCTAGTTTTAAGTTGCTGCGAGGCATTATTGTATCGAGCTAAGCGATAGTTTTTCCTGTTATTGCTCTCCTACGTGGAAGCCTGATCTCATCTACGATTAATTTTTTGTAAAGCTCGATAAACCGCTGTTTTAGACCCGAGGGGTGACACCCCGAGGTGCATGATCGCTGCGGCGATACTATTTTTTTGTTATTAGCATCACGTTGTGCAATCTAGTTTATTTCTTTTTTTTTGTTTGAATAAATTTCTCTTATTTTGTTGAAATTTATATGGCACGAGTCGTTATTGTGTACGCTACTCCCTCATATGATCCCGACCCCTCTCCGCGGTACTGCAGCTAGTCGCCGCTTATTATTACAGTGTCTTTTCGCTTGTTAATTTTTTTTTTTATTTTTTTTCTGTGTCTCGTGACGAAGATAGTTCGTCTGGCGCCCAAAATTCAATTCAATTATAATTATTTTCTTTTCGATCTTTTGCCAGTTATTGTCGACTGACTCGGTCTCGAGGCCTAGCTATCCGGTCTGGACCCGAGGCCTAGATAAGGGTCACGTCACAAGATATAGATGAATAAATAGGGGGAAAGAAAAAAGTTGATCAAAAGGTAAAAGATGTAGGCAGAAAAAAATGAATCTAGGAGAATCACAAAAATTAAAACAACAAAATAGTCAGAATGAGTGACAGAAAAAACAATCTTTAGTAAAAGATGCGAATTGAAATTGTAAAAGTGCGAATGAACAAGA
Source organism: Macrophya alboannulata (assembly GCA_949628255.1). NCBI lineage: Eukaryota > Metazoa > Arthropoda > Insecta > Hymenoptera > Tenthredinidae > Macrophya > Macrophya alboannulata. The sequence continues at coordinate 11,785,484 of OX451209.1, forward strand.
AATGCTAGGAAAGAAATGCTAGACCACAGAAATTTACTCAACGCACTGATAGTTTATGCTACACGAGCTGACTGAAGAATGAACGCTGGTTATGAGGTATTGTGAATCCAACGCGCTCATTGTCAGTTGGATAGCAGCTTGAAAAAGTGAAAAAATTCTGGCTACCTTCCGCAAGGAGATAAGCCCAAGGAACTATAATAATAATAATACAAAGTAAAAATTCAAGTTGTAGTAAATCAAAATACGGTCTAGGGCTCATTCGATTCGGGATGACGTCTAGAAAAATGTGCAAAGATTTCATACCCGCCTGTAAACAATTGCAAAAATTATAAACAAATTACGATTCGGAAAAGAAGGGGTCTAGTTTTTTACTGATAGCTAGAAATCTATAAGTGATATCGTCATTTTGAAAAAAGATTCTTAAAGTGGAAGAAATTTCCAATCAAAGAGTCTGGACTGCCGGAACTCTATCTCAATTATTTATGCCTATAAATTAATGTTGGAAGTGTAGCTCTGCGCCGCGAACGCCGCGTTGTTATCTAAACGAACAAGAGATTACAAAATTATAGAAAGTAATTGAAAGTTTTTTCTAATCGGATTATATCATTATTAGTGTTTTCATTTGAAAAAAAAAGTATTGAAAAAAAAATGTTCTTGAAATCTGGAGCTATTTGTTGAAGAAATTTATATAAACGAATGAAGTAGTTACATATTTTTAAAGAACTTTTCTTGACATTTCATTCGTTAGAAAATATCATGATTTAAGGAAACAAAAATTTTTTGGAAATTTTTGTTCAATTATTTATAATAAATTTTTGCATTTTTCGATTGCTCATACGATATATTGAAAAATGATGTTTTTCTACTCAATCATTAACAATTCTCCATAAGATAATAAAAAATAAAAATTTTGTTGATAATGTTATTGTTTACTAAGTAAACAATTTGTTTCGAACAATCACCGAATACCTAATTTAAAAATATTTCATAGATTCTGGAAAACAAGGACAAAAATGGTTGTTCTTGTCATTTTTTCTAGAATCTAAATATATTTTTACTATATTCGGTGATTGTTTATAACAAACTGTTCAATCAATAGACGATCAAATCATCAGGACAGTTTTTGTTTTGTTCTCATCTTGTAGAAAATTGTAAATGATGAATTTAAAAAAAAAATCTTAATATATCGTTTAACATTTATCATAACGTAATTCGATTGAAATTTTTTTTAACCACTGTTCTATTTTGCTATTTTTTGCTAGCATAAATAACTCATAACTGACAGATTATAATAATTGAAGATAATGCGATGTCATAATCTTGTGAAGCATATAGATGTTAAAAGGTCCACAAAGCGAAATAATTTTAGCAATTTCACTTCAACAATTACACGACTTCGAATATAGACGAAAACTCCAAAAAAAGGTCTTAATCAACAGGATGTTCAGCTGTTGAAAAATCGATGAAAATTTTTTTTCTCGTCGGATTTATTCTATCAAGTGTCTAGATGATACCATAGTTTTTTTTACCAATGACAGAAACGAAGTAATAATCCGATTTTTATTTTATTTTTATCCAACTTCGAATACCCGTTGCCACTTTCGAATTAAGTTTTAGTGTCTTGATAGAGTTGATTCTACCCTCTTTGCGTGCACAAAATCGATTCCCAAACATAATAAAGGATTTGAAATACCCAAGATACAAGATGTAATGTCATTGCAACCCGTCACAGAATTAAAATGACCCATATAGGTATATGTTATATAGTTCCACTTCCTCCAAATTTTGTTTTGAATTTTTATTTTCTCAATGAAGTTTTGTCTCCAATTCCTCTTTATGGATTCAAATGAGAATTTCCGTATAAGTCGGTATGTTGCTCGCTAACAGTAATATACTAGCGGCTCGTAGATATATGGGACATTCGCAGATTCAAATATGTTGCGGCCCGAGATAAATTAAATTTGACGTAGCTATACTTGGCAGTGATATCTGAATTTAATACTTTTTTGTAGGAAGAACGAATTTCTGAACGAAAAATGATTACGATACCTTTAAGAATGGGGGGAATGTTTTTTAGATATAATGTCCACTATAATCTACTTGTCACAAGGTTTTTGCACGTGTGATACTTTTGGAGGGATTGGACTGACAAGCAGTATTCGACCGCATTATAATTAACATTTACATTTCCTATTACATAAATAACTTATTGAATTTGTTATCAGCGACTACAAAATATTTTAATTTGAAATTACAGTTGTAAACTGTGCTAAATGCGAGTGTAACAAAAATTGTGACTAAATTCGATTAGAATTTGTATTTTCGAGTTCTCCAATCCCAAATTACTCATGTATATATACCTATATACAGAGTGAGTCACGAGAAACTCCGAGAATGAGAGGAGCTTGGCCGATGAATTAAGCCCTGCAGCTCGATGAAAAATCATCTCACAGAAATTAACAAGAGACAAAAGTTGAAGTAGATTTCATAAGCTAGAGAATGCTGTTTGAAAATTACGAGCATGGGGTATCGAGCTGCAGGGCCTAATTCATCGATCAAGCTCCTCCCATTCTCGGAGTTTCTCGTGACTCACCCTGTATATGTATATATATTTTTTTTCGACTATTTTTATTTTTTCACTCCCCACCTAAAATTTTGTTGGACATGTCGAACAAAAAATTCCCTGAAAGTTATAGCCCTTAATATTAATATTAAGTACTCTCCCAGAGCGTGAACAGATTTCCCATCTAAAGTACACGTAAAGCAAAAATTTTTTTTTTCAAAATTCTATAACTCAGCGGCATTTTATGCTATCACATTGGTCTTGGTCTCAATTTACACAGAATTGAACGATCTTCAAAAGTGTCTATGACGGCGTGAGTGCAACTTACACTGGTGAAATGGTACGGGTCACTAAAGTTGATTTTTACCCAAAAATTCTCGTTTTTTCACTGTTATCTCCGAAATGATTAACTCTACCGAAAACATGTAGAGGATAATTTTGTTGTATTTTAGATGGAAAATCTTTTCACGCTCTGGGGAAGTACTTAATATTAATATTAGGGCTATAACTTCAGGGAATTCTTTGTTCGACATGTCCAACAAAATTTTAGGTGGGGAGTGAAAAAATAAAAATAGTCGACAAAAAAAAATCGCCTAATATATATACAGGGTGTCCCATTTGAAACAGTACGGTTGAATATTTCGAAAAGTAATGGTTGTAGAGCAAAATGTTTCAAATAGAATTTGTTGGGTTCCGAGGGGGACAGATAATGGTGATATTGGCTCCTTTGTAAGTGGAAGCGCCGGAGTGATATGAAGGTCAACTTGGTTTTTTTGAACAAAAACCTATATTTTTCATTACGTAATTTTGTTCTACTCGAAAAATCAACTGACTTTTGTATGCAACATTTTTTTCTTAGACATCAATTTTTCATGATACACATCTGAACAACCAGAGTTTTTTCAACTTTGAGGAACATTTCACCTCTAAAATATTAAGTATAGAGGAAAATTTCAAGTGACAAAAGGTGCGTAATTTCATACGAAGATACATGGAGAATAATTGCAGAATTTTTTCCAATAACTTTTTATTGCAGCTTTTTCAATCGCGTAAAAAAAATCAAAAATTGTTCGAAAAAATTCTGCAATTATTTTCTATGAATCATCGTATGAAATAACGCACTTTTTGTCTCGTGAAATTTTCCTTCAAACTTGATATTTTAAAGGTGAAATGTTCTCAAAAGTTGAAAAAACTCCAGTTGTTCAGCTTAATATCATAAAAAATTGATGTCTCACAAAAAAATATTTCATACAAAAGTCGTTTGATTTTTCAGTCAGAACAAAATCACGTGATGAAAAATATAGGTTCCTATTCAAAAAAACCGAGTTGACCTTCATATCACTTCGGCGCCTCCACTTACAAAAAATCCAATATCACCAATATCTGTCCCCCTTGGAACTTAACAAATTTTATAACAAACATTTTTCCCTACAACCATTAGTTTTCGAAATATTCAACCGTACTGTTTCAGATGGGACACCCTGTATATATATATATATTAGTGACAGATTCACGCGATAGTGCTGACGAGCTCTAAACCATCAGTTCACCATACCTATACTTCTGCGTAATATGAATGAGAAAATAAAAATTTTGCAGCACTTACCGGAAGATGACTCCCACCTACCTGAGTAGTTCTTCCAGCCACTGGGAAATTTATTGTTTTTCTATCACCTGATTCATTCACAGACCACGAAGCACTCAAGATGACTTAAATCAAGATATAGCGCTGAGCTTCTTCAAGTAAGCTCGTGTGATAGTCATAAATCACATGAAAGCGCTAATATATAGAAAACTCTGCAAATTGTACTGGTCAAATACCTGCCGCTATTTATTGTGACTGATTGTGAGAGCATGCATATGGGGCGTTCCACGTCAATTTTATAATTTCAAACCCTCACATTTTTTATTCATTTGCAATTATTACGTGTTATTCCATACTCAAAATGAGTCGACACGTATTTCATGATTTGTCGATATAACAATTTTTTCGATTTTTTACCAACTAGTTCAAATTTGGAGTTGATTTGCAATATCATTTCTTCACCCTGCATATATATATCAAAATCGGCTGTTCGTATCAAAACAATCAATTGAAGTGAACTTGTTCAGTTTGAATTGTACTTCACGAAAAACATTATCTTCGAATTTTTGTTATCCTCTAGGAGTGAGTTTTTTTAGCATTGAAGTACTGAAAAGACCATTTCAAAAAAAGCTCTTTTTTTTCTTCGTTTTCAATTTTTTTTTTTAAACTAGAGAAAATTACAAAAATTTTGACGTATTTTGGAAGATGGCAAGAATTTTTTAACTGATCGAAATGGCAGTCTGAAGTTTTCAATAAATCTTTATTTGCATTTATTTGTTTTTTTGCATTTTTTGTCAATTTCTTTCAATTTTTCTCAAAGGAATTGAGATACTGCCCCTAAAACAAATTTTTTGAAAATTTTTTGTATAAGATTTCATAGATTTGAAATTTTTTTGATCTACTGGATGCAAATAAAGAATTATTGATAACTTCAAACGACCATATCGATCAGTTGAAAAATTCCATCCATCTTCCAAAATTCGTCAAAATTTTTGTAATTTTCTCTAGTTTATGGAAAAAAAAATTGAAAACAAAAAAAAAAGGTTTTTTTTTGCAATGGTATTTTTAGTATTTCAATGCTAAAAAACTCACTCTTAGAGGATAAAAAAATTGGATGTGTTATGAATTAGGGAGGAGCTCCCACTGTTGATAAGAGTTAGAGAGGAGCTGCCACCGTTGTTATGAATCAGGGAGGAGCTCCCACTGTTGATAAGAGTTAGAGAGGAGCTGCCACCGTTGTTATGAATCAGATTGTTGCTGATACGATAGTTATGAATTTGGGTTCTTTTCTCTTGTTTTTACGTCTAGGGACAACCGGATATTATTTGGGTGCTTGGATGAATGATGTGGATGAAACTTTATGTATAGTTGATAATACTGATAGTGAGTTTATTATATAGACTTATTATCTAATACAATATTCTGTTTGAGTTTAGTGCAAGATTGAGTGTGTAGTTTATTATAATGGCCTGATGTGTAATGAAGTGATTGAGTTGAGAGTTTGTGGGCAAGTGTTTCTATTGTCTCATTGTCTCTCGGGCGTGAGCGCGTTTATGCAAGGTAGCAGCTGTTTTAAAGGTGAGTAAGTAGGGATGAGGTTCTTCGGATTGAGATTGAGGCTTCTTCTGATTAGAGGTTGAGAGATAGGATGCAGCTGCAGGATGTTATGTCTTCAGTTGATATCGTAGGTAATATAATGTGAAATATAGGAGTGTGAGTACACGAGCACGTAACAGATGATAATGTTTTTCGTAAAGTACAATTCAAATTGAACAAGTTCACTTCAATTGATTGTTTTGATACGATTTGAGATATATTTGAGCCGATTTTGAGATATACCATGCAGGTGAAGAAATGATATTGCAAATAAACTCCAAATTTGAACTTTCTAGTAAAAAATCGAAAAAATTGTTATATCGACAAATCATGAAATACGTGTTGACTCATTTTGAGTATATAATAACATGTAATAATTGCAAATGAATGAAAAATATGAGGGTTTGAAAATGTAAAATTGACGTGGAATGCATCATATATAAAACCTACCGGGATATTTCATTTTCGCATTAAGCTGAAACATAGGGAACTGTAACTCTTATATAATTGTTGCCGAATGCAAATTGCGTGTCAGGTGCAGCCATAAGGTCAAAATTGTCCTTGGCGCGAAACTGCAGCTATATCTTGTGACATAAGTTCGTAAAATGTTTTATAGCCATCTGCTTTGAAAACGTCCAGAATCTGATTGACCTTAATAGTCAAAAGTCAAGATAAGCTAGGCAATAAATGAATTTTTAATGAATTCTGTTTAGTCCAATAAATCTTCAACAAAAAATAACACAAAAACATTTTCATTTCTCTCAACGTCGCTAAAGATCTCCTACAGGAAGACCTGGAACGGTCGCCTCAATTTTATTTTTCGAAACGTCGTTACGACGTCCTAGAACGTCGTATACCTATACGTATAGTAGCGACACGAAACCGCGCTATATGTATATGAGGTATTCCACGCCGATTCGACCTGGGTCTCATCCACGACCCCTTGGATTTGGTCCGTAATTTTTTATATGGTTCTTCTATTTTTCGAAGGCACACTGAATTTTTTGTCGGATTTTTTTGATTAAATTTGTCTATTTAGAACAATAAAATCACTTGAGAAGAAACATAATATAAAAATCTGAAAAAATTCTGAAAAATCATGTGTCAGATATCAAAGTACATTTCATTGAAAACATACTGAAAAACACTACTTCCGAAGTTCAATCCAATTTTGGAACTAGAGAATCTCAGGTATGCATTTTTCGTACAGAGCAAAATAACTTTTTTTCAAGCATAGTTTTGACCATCGACATTCCCTTTTTCGAATTCAGCGGGTCAAAATACACTGGAAAACACACCCACCAAAGTTTGATATCGATTCTGAAAGACGAGAATCGCGGGCATACGTTTGCGTATTGAAAAACTGAAGTTTTTCTTCCAATAGATTTTTGAGTTCAAACAGTACATTTTTTGGATTTAGCGGGTGAAAATATACCAGAAAACATTACTGCCAAAGTTCAATTTCGATTCTGGGACTGGAGAATCGCAAGTATGCTTTTTTCGTACGGAGCAAAATAACTTTTTTCCAATCATAGTTTTGACTATCGACATTTCGTTTCTTAAATTAGGCGGGTCAAAATACACTGGCAAACACTCCTACCAAAGTTTGATATCGATTCTAAAAGACGAGAATCTCGGGCACACGTTTGCGTATTGAAAAACATGAGTTTTTTTTCAGTAGATTTCTGAGTTGAAACAGTAGGTTTTTTGGATTCAGCGAGTCAAAATACACCAAGAAACGCTACCGTCAAAGTTTAATATCGATTCTGGAACTAGAGAATCGCAGGTATGCTTTTGTCGTACGGAGCAAAATAACTCTTTTCTAAGCATAGTTTTCACCATCGACAGTACGATTGTTGAATTCAGCAGGCCGAAATACACTGAAAAACACTACTGCCAAAGTTCAATATCGCTTCAGGAACTACAGAATCTCAGGTATGCGTTTTCCGTACGGAGAAAAATAACTTTTTTCCAAGCATAGTTTTGACCATCGACATTTCGTTTTTTTGAATTTAGCGGGTCAAAATACACTGAAAAACACACCTACCAAAGTTTGGTATCGATTCTGAAAGGAAAGAATTTCGGGCATACGTTCTCGTATTGCAAAACATGATTTTCTTTCAGCAAATTCTTGAATTCGAACAGTACATGTTTTGGATTCAGTAAGTCAAAATACACCAAAAAACACTACTGCCAAAGTTGAATTTTGATTCTGGAACTAGAGAATCGCAGGTATGCTTTTTTCGCACGGAGCGGAATAGCTTATTTCCAAGCATAGTTTTGACAATCGACAGTACGTTTTTTGAATTCAGCGGGTGAAAACACACTGAAAAACACTACTTCCGAAGTTCAATCCAATTTTGGAACTAGAGAATCTCAGGTATGCATTTTTCGTACTGAGCAAAATAACTTTTTTTCAAGCATAGTTTTGACCATCGACATTCCCTTTTTCGAATTCAGCGGGTCAAAATACACTGGAAAACACACCCACCAAAGTTTGATATCGATTCTGAAAGACGAGAATCGCGGGCATACGTTTGCGTATTGAAAAACTGAAGTTTTTCTTTCAATAGATTTTTGAGTTCAAACAGTACATTTTTTGGATTTAGCGGGTGAAAATATACCAGAAAACATTACTGCCAAAGTTCAATTTCGATTCTGGGACTGGAGAATCGCAAGTATGCTTTATTCGTACGGAGCAAAAGAACTTTTTTCCAATCATAGTTTTGACCATCGACATTTCGTTTCTTAAATTAGGCGGGTCAAAATACACTGGCAAACACACCTACCAAAGTTTGATATCGATTCTAAAAGACGAGAATCTCGGGCACACGTTTGTGTATTGAAAAACATGAGTTTTTTTTTGAGTAGATTCCTGAGTTGAAACAGTAGGTTTTTTGAATTCAGCGGGTCAAAATACACCAAGAAACGCTACCGTCAAAGTTTAATATCGATTCTGGAACTAGAGAATCGCAGGTATGCTTTTGTCGTACGAAGCAAAATAACTCTTTTCTAAGCATAGTTTTGACCATCGACAGTACGTTTTTTGAATTCAGCGGGCCGAAATACACTGAAAAACACTACTGCCAAAGTTCGATATCGATTCTGGAACTACAGAATCTCAGGTATGCAGTTTCCGTACGGAGCAAATTAACTTTTTTCCAAGCATAGTTCTGACCATCGACATTCCCTTTTTTGAATTAAGCGGGTCAAAATACACCGGAAAACACACCTACCAAAGTTTGATATCGATTCTGAAAGACGAGAATCTCGGGCAAACGTTCGCGTATTGAAAAACATGAGTTTTTTTTTCAGTTGATTTTTGAGTTGGAACAGCAGGTTTTTCGGATTCAGCGGGTCAAAATACACCAAGAAACACCACTGCTGAAGTTTATTATCGATTCTGGAACTAGAGAAGCTCAGGTATGCATTTTTCGTACGTAGCAAAACAACTCTTTTCTAAGCATAGTTTTGACCATCGACAGTACGTTTTTTGAATTCAGCGGGCCGAAATACACTGAAAAACACTACTGCCAAAGTTCAATATCGATTCTGGAACTACAGAATCTCAGGTATGCAGTTTCCGTACGGAGCAAGTTAACTTTTTTCCAAGCATAGTTTTGACCATCGACATTCCCTTTTTCGAATTCAGCGGGTTGAAATACACCGGAAAACAATCCTATTAAAGTTTGATATCGATTCTGAGAGACGAGAATCTCGGGCATACGTTCTCGTATTGCAAAACATGATTTTTTTTCAGCAAATTTTTGAATTCAAACAGTACATGTTTTGGATTCAGTAGGTCAAAATACACCAGAAAACACTTCTGCGGAACTCCAATTTCGATTCTGGAACTAGAGAATCGCAGGTATGCTTTTTTCGCACGGAGCGAAATAGCTTTTTTCCAAGCATAGTTTTGACAATCGACAGTACGTTTTTTGAATTCAGCGGGTTAAAACACACTGAAAAACACTTCTTCCGAAGTTCAATATCAATTTTGGAACTAGAGAATCTCAGGTATGCATTTTTCGTACGGAGCAAAATAACTTTTTTCAAGCATAGTTTTGACCATCGACATTCATTTTTTTGAATTCAGCGGGTCAAAATACACCGGAAAACACACCCATCAAAGTTTGATATCGATTCTGAAAGACGAGAATCGCGGGCATACGTTTGCGTATTGAAAAACTGAAGTTTTTCTTTCAATAGATTTTTGAGTTCAAACAGTACATTTTTTGGATTTAGCGGGTGAAAATATACCAGAAAACATTACTGCCAAAGTTCGATTTCGATTCTGGGACTGGAGACTCGCAAGTATGCTTTTTTCGTACGGAGCAAAATAACTTTTTTCCAATCATAGTTTTGAACATCGACATTTCGTTTCTTAAATTAGGCGGGTCAAAATACACTGGCAAACACACCTACCAAAGTTTGATATCGATTCTAAAAGACGAGAATCTCGGGCACACGTATGCGTATTGAAAAACATGAGTTTTTTTTTCCAGTAGATTTCTGAGTCGAAACAGTAGGTTTTTTGGATTCAGCGGGTCAAAATACACCAAGAAACGCTAACGTCAAAGTTTAATATCGATTCTGGAACTAGAGAATCGCAGGTATGCTCTTGTCGTACGAAGCAAAATAACTCTTTTCTAAGCATAGTTTTGACCATCGACAGTACGTTTTTTGAATTCAGCGGGCCGAAATACACTGAAAAACACTACTGCCAAAGTTCAATATCGATTCTGGAACTACAGAATCTCAGGTATGCAGTTTCCGTACGGAGCAAGTTAACTTTTTTCCAAGCATAGTTTTGACCATCGACATTCCCTTTTTCGAATTCAGCGGGTCGAAATACACCGGAAAACAATCCCACCAAAGTTTGATATCGATTCTGAAAGACGAGAATCTCGGGCATACGTTCTCGTATTGCAAAACATGATTTTTTTTCAGCAAATTTTTGAATTCAAACAGTACATGTTTTGGATTCAGTAGGTCAAAATACACCAGAAAACACTTTTGCGAAACTCCAATTTCGATTCTGGAACTAGAGAATCGCAGGTATGCTTTTTTCGCACGGAGCGGAATAGCTTTTTTCCAAGCATAGTTTTGACAATCGACAGTACGTTTTTTGAATTCAGCGGGTGAAAACACACTGAAAAACACTACTTCCGAAGTTCAATCCAATTTTGGACCTAGAGAATCTCAGGTATGCATTTTTCGTACGGAGCAAAATAACTTTTTTTCAAGCATAGTTTTGATCATCGACATTCCCTTTTTTGAATTCAGCGGGTCAAAATACACTGGAAAACACACCCACCAAAGTTTGATATCGATTCTGAAAGACGAGAATCGCGGGCATACGTTTGCGTATTGAAAAACTGAAGTTTTTCTTTCAATAGATTTTTGAGTTCAAACAGTACATTTTTTGGATTTAGCGGGTGAAAATATACCAGAAAACATTACTGCCAAAGTTCAATTTCGATTCTGGGACTGGAGAATCGCAAGTATGCTTTTTTCGTACGGAGCAAAATAACTTTTTTCCAATCATAGTTTTGACTATCGACATTTCGTTTCTTAAATTAGGCGGGTCGAAATACACTGGCAAACACACCTACCAAAGTTTGACATCGATTCTAAAAGACGAGAATCTCGGGCACACGTTTGCGTATTGAAAAACATGAGTTTTTTTTTCACCAGATTTATGAGTTGAAACAGTAGGTTTTTTGGATTCAGCGAGTCAAAATACACCAAGAAACGCTACCGTCAAAGTTTAATATCGATTCTGGAACTAGAGAATCGCAGGTATGCTTTTGTCGTACGAAGCAAAATAACTCTTTTCTAAGCATAGTTTTGACCATCGACAGTACGTTTTTTGAATTCAGCGGGCCGAAATACACTGAAAAACACTACTGCCAAAGTTCGATATCGATTCTGGAACTACAGAATCTCAGGTATGCAGTTTCCGTACGGAGCAAATTAACTTTTTTCCAAGCATAGTTCTGACCATCGACATTCCCTTTTTTGAATTAAGCGGGTCAAAATACACCGGAAAACACACCTACCAAAGTTTGATATCGATTCTGAAAGACGAGAATCTCGGGCAAACGTTCGCGTATTGAAAAACATGAGTTTTTTTTTCAGTTGATTTTTGAGTTGGAACAGCAGGTTTTTTGGATTCAGCGGGTCGAAATACACCAAGAAACACCACTGCCAAAGTTTAATATCGATTCTGGAACTAGAGAAGCTCAGGTATGCATTTTTCGTACGTAGCAAAACAACTCTTTTCTAAGCATAGTTTTGACCATCGACAGTACATTTTTTGAATTCAGCGGGCCGAAATACACTAAAAAACACTACTGCCAAAGTTCGATATCGATTCTGGAACTACAGAATCTAAGGTATGCAGTTTCCGTACGAAGCAAATCAACTTTTTTCCAAGCCGAGTTTTGACCATCGACATTCCCTTTTTTGAATTGAGCGGGTCAAAATACACCGGAACACACCTACCAAAGTTTGATATCGATTCTGAAAGGAGCGAATTTTGGGCATACGTTCTCGTATTGCAAAACATGATTTTTTTTCAGCAAATTTTTGGATTCGAACAGTACATGTTTTGGATTCAGTAAGTCAAAATACACCAGAAAACACTACTGCCAAAGTTGAATTTTGATTCTGGAACTAGAGAATCGCAGGTATGCTTTTTCGCACGGAGCGAAATAGCTTTTTTCCAAGCATAGTTTTGACAATCGACAGTACGTTTTTTGAATTCAGCGGGTGAAAACACACTGAAAAAAACTACTTCCGAAGTTCAATATCAATTTTGGAACTAGAGAATCTCAGGTATGCATTTTTCGTACGGAGCAGAATAACTTTTTTTCAAGCATAGTTTTGACCATCGACATTCATTTTTTTAATTTCAGCGGGTCGAAATACACCGGAAAACACACCCACCAAAGTTTGATATCGATTCTGAAAGACGAAAATCGCTGGCATACGTTTGCGTATTGAAAAACTGGAGTTTTTTTTTCATTAGATTTTTAAGTTCAAACAGTACATTTTTTGGATTTAGCGGGTGAAAATATACCAGAAAACATTACTGCCAAAGTTCAATTTCGATTCTGGGACTGGAGAATCGCGAGTATGCTTTTTTCGTACGGAGCAAAATAACTTTTTTCCAAGCATAGTTTTGACCATCGACATTTCGTTTTTGAAATTAAGCGGGTCAAAATACACTGGGAAACACACCTACCAAAGTTTGATATCGATTCTGAAAGACGAGAATCTCGGGCACACGTTTGCGTATTGACAAACATGAGTTTTCTTCAGTAGATTTTTGAGTTGGAACAGTAGGTTTTCTGGATTCAGCGGGTCAAAATACACCAAGAAACGCTACCGTCAAAGTTTATTATCGATTCTGGAACTAGAGAATCGCAGGTATGCTTTCGTCGTACGGAGCAATATGCCTCTTTTCTAAGCTTAGTTTTGACCATCGACAGTACGATTGTTGAATTCAGCAGGCCGAAATACACTGAAAAACACTACTGCCAAAGTTCAATATCGCTTCAGGAACTACAGAATCTCAGGTATGCGTTTTCCGTACGGAGAAAAATAACTTTTTTCCAAGCATAGTTTTGACCATCGACATTTCGTTTTTTTGAATTCAGCGGGTCAAAATACACTGAAAAACACACCTGCCAAAGTTTGGTATCGATTCTGAAAGACGAGAATCTCGGGCGCACGTTTGCGTATTAAAGAACATGAGTTTTTGTTCTAGTAGATTTTTGAGTTGGAACAGTAGGTTTTCTGGATTCAGCGGGTCAAAATACACCAAGAAACGCTACCGTCAAGGTTTAATATCAATTCTGGAACTAGAGAATCGCAGGTATGCTTTTGTCGTACGGAGCAAAATAACTCTTTTCTAAGCCTAGTTTTGACCATCGACGGTACGTTTTTTGAATTCAGCGGGCCGAAATACACTGAAAAACACTACTGCCAAAGTTCAATATCGATTCTGGAACTACAGAATCTCAGGTATGCGTTTTTCGTACGAAGAAAAATAACTTTTTTCCAAGCATAGTTTTGATCATAGACATTTCGTTTTTTTGAATTTAGCCGGTCAAAATACACGGGAAAACACACCTACCAAAGTTTGGTATCGATTCTGAAAGACGAGAATCTCGGGCAAACGTTCGCGTATTGAAAAACATTAGTTTTTTTTTTTAGTAGATTCGTGAGTTGAAACAGCAGGTTTTTTGGATTCAGCGGGTCAAAATACACCAAGAAACACCAGTGCCAAAGTTTAATATCGATTCTGGAACTAGAGAAGCTCAGGTACGCATTTTTCGTACGGAGCAAAATAACTTTTTGCTCAGCATAGTTTTGACCATCGACAGTACGTTTTTTGAATTCAGCGGGCCGAAATACACTGAAAAACACTACTGCCAAAGTTCAATATCGATTCTGGAACTACAGAATCTCAGGTATGCAGTTTCCGTACGGAGCAAGTTAACTTTTTTCCAAGCATAGTTTTGACCATCGACATTCCCTTTTTCGAATTCAGCGGGTCGAAATACACCGGAAAACAATCCTACCAAAGTTTGATATCGATTCTGAAGGACGAGAATCTCGGGCATACGTTCTCGTATTGCAAAACATGATTTTTTTTTCAGCAAATTTTTGAATTCAAACAGTACATGTTTTGGATTCAGTAGGTCAAAATACACCAGAAAACACTTCTGCGAAACTCCAATTTCGATTCTGGAACTAGAGAATCGCAGGTATGCTTTTGTCGTACGGAGCAGAACAACTCTTTTCTAAGCATAGTTTTGATCATCGACAGTACGTTTTTCGAATTCAGCGGGCCGAAATACACTGAAAAACACTATTGCCAAAGTACAATATCGATTCTGGAACTACAGAATCTCAGGTATGCGTTTTCCGTACGGAGAAAAATAACTTTGTTCCAAGCATAGTTTTGATCATCGACATTTCGTTTCTTCGAATTTAGCGGGTCAAAATACACTGGAAAACACACCTACCAAAGTTTGATATCGATTCTGAAAGACGAAAATCTCGGGCAAACGTTTGCGTATTGAAAAACGTGAGTTTTTCGTTAAGTAGATTTTTGAGTTGGAACAGCAGGTTTTTTGGGTTCAGCGGGTCAAAATACACCAAGAAACACCACTGCAAAGTTTGATATCGATTCTGGAACTAGAGAATCTCAGGTATGCATTTTTCGTACGGAGCAAATAAACTTTTTTCCAAGCATCGTTTTGACCATCGACGTCCTCTTTTTTGAATTCAGCGGGTCAAAATACACTGGAAAACACACCTACCAAAGTTTGATATCGATTCTGAAAGACGAGAATCTCGGGCATACGTTCTCGTATTGCAAAACATGATTTTTCTTTCAGCAGATTTTTAAATTCAAACAGTACATGTATGGATTCAGTAGGTCAAAATACACCAGAAAACACTTCTTCCAAAGTTCAATTTTGATTCTGGAACCAGAGAATCGCAGGTATGCTTTTTTCGCACGGAGCAAAATAGCTTTTTTCCAAGCAGAATTTTGACAATCGACAGTACGTTTTTTGAATTCAGCGGGTCAAAACACACTGAAAAACAATACTACCGAAGTTCAATATCAATTTTGGAACTAGAGAATCTCAGGTATGCATTTTTCGTACGGAGCAAAATAACTTTTTTTCAAGCATAGTTTTGACCATCGACATTCCTTTTTTTGAATTCAGGGGGTCAAAATACACCGGAAAACACACCCACCAAAATTTGATATCGATTCTGAAAGACGAGAATCGCGGGCATACGTTTGCGTATTGAAAAACTGAAGTTTTTTTTTCGTTAGATTTTTGAGTTCAAACAGTACTATTTTTGGATTTAGCGGGTGAAAAAATACCAGACAACATTACTGCCAAAGTTGAATTTCGATTCTGGTACTGGAAAATCGCAAGTATGCTTTTTTCGTACGGAGCGAAATAACTTTTTTCCAAGCATAGTTTTGACCATCAACATTTCGTTTTTTAAATTAAGCGGGTCAAAATACACTGGGCAACACACCTACCAAAGTTTGATATCGATTCTGAAAGACGAGAATCTCGGGCACACGTTTGCGTATTGAAAAACATGAGTTTTTTTTTTAGTAAATTTTTGAGTTTGAACAGTGGGTTTTTTGGATTCAGCGGGTCGAAATACACCAAGAAACGCTACCGTCAAAGTTTAATATCGATTCTGGAACTAGAGAATCGCAGGTATGCTTTTGTCGTACGGAGCAAAATAACTCTTTTCTAAGCATAGTTTTGACCATCGACAGTACGTTTTTTGAATTCAGCGGGCCGAAATACACTGAAAAACACTACTGCCAAAGTTTAATATTGATCCTGGAACTACAGAATCACAGGTATGCGTTTTCCGTACGGAGAAAAATAACTCTTTTCCAAGCATAGTTTTGATCATCGACATTTCGTTTTTTTGAATTCAGCGGGTCAAAATACACTGGAAAACACACCTACCAAAGTTTGATATCGATTCTGAAAGACGAAAATCTCGGGCATACGTTCTCGTGTTGCAAAACATGATTTTTTTTTTCAGCAGATTTTTGAATTCAAACAGTACATGTTTTGGATTCAGTAGGTGGAAATACACCAGAAAACACTTCTGCCAAAGTTCAATTTCGATTCTGGAACAAGAGAATCGCAGGTATGCTTTTTTCGCACGGAGCGAAATAGCTTTTTTCCAAGCATAGTTTTGACAATCGGCAGTACGTTTTTTGAATTCAGCGGGTCAAAACACACTGAAAAACACTACTACCGAAGTTCAATATCAATTTTGGAACTAGAGAATCTCAGGTATGCATTTTTCGTACGGAGCAAAATAACTTTTTTTTTCAAGCATAGTTTTGACCATCGACATTCCTTTTTTTGAATTCAAGGGGTCAAAATACACCGGAAAACACACCCACCAAAGTTTGATATCGATTCTGAAAGACGAGAATCGCGGGCATACGTTTGCGTATTGAAAAACTGAAGTTTTTTTTTCATTAGATTTTTGAGTTCAAACAGTACTATTTTTGGATTTAGCGGGTGAAAAAATACCAGACAACATTACTGCCAAAGTTCAATTTCGATTCTGGGACTGGAGAATCGCAAGTATGCTTTTTTCGTACGGAGCGAAATACCTTTTTTCCAAGCATAGTTTTGACTATCAACGTTTTGTTTTTTAAATTAAGCGGGTCAAAATACACTGGGCAACCACCTACCAAAGTTTGATATCGATTCTGAAAGACAAGAATCTCGGGCACACGTTTGCGTATTGAAAAACATGAGTTTTTTTTTTAGTAAATTTTTGAGTTAGAACAGTAGGTTTTTTGAATTCAGCGGGCCGAAATACACTGAAAAACACTACTGCCAAAGTTCAATATCGATTCTGGAACTACAGAATCTCAGGTATGCGTTTTCCGTACGGAGAAAAATAACTTTTTTCCAAGCATAGTTTTGATCATAGACATTTCGTTTTTTTGAATTTAGCGGGTCAAAATACACTGGAAAACACACCTACCAAAGTTTGATATCGATTCTGAAAGACGAAAATCTTGGGCATACGTTCTCGTGTTGCAAAACATGATTTTTTTTTTCAGCAGATTTTTGAATTCAAACAGTACATGTTTTGGATTCAGTAGGTGGAAATACACCAGAAAACACTTCTGCCAAAGTTCAATTTCGATTCTGGAACTAGAGAATCGCAGGTATGCTTTTTTCGCACGGAGCGAAATAGCTTTTTTCCAAGCATAGTTTTGACAATCGACAGTACGTGTTTTGAATTCAGCGGGTCAAAACACACTGAAAAACACTACTACCGAAGTTCAATATCAATTTTGGAACTAGAGAATCTCAGGTATGCATTTTTCGTACGGAGCAAAATAACTTTTTTTTTCAAGCATAGTTTTGACCATCGACATTCCTTTTTTTGAATTCAAGGGGTCAAAATACACCGGAAAACACACCCACCAAAGTTTGATATCGATTCTGAAAGACGAGAATCGCGGGCATACGTTTGCGTATTGAAAAACTGAAGTTTTTTTTTCATTAGATTTTTGAGTTCAAACAGTACTATTTTTGGATTTAGCGGGTGAAAAAATACCAGACAACATTACTGCCAAAGTTCAATTTCGATTCTGGGACTGGAGAATCGCAAGTATGCTTTTTTCGTACGGAGCGAAATACCTTTTTTCCAAGCATAGTTTTGACTATCAACGTTTTGTTTTTCAAATTAAGCGGGTCAAAATACACTGGGCAACCACCTACCAAAGTTTGATATTGATTCTGAAAGACAAGAATCTCGGGCACACGTTTGCGTATTGAAAAACATGAGTTTTTTCTTTAGTAAATTTTTGAGTTAGAACAGTAGGTTTTTTGAATTCAGCGGGCCGAAATACACTGAAAAACACTACTGCCAAAGTTCAATATCGATTCTGGAACTACAGAATCTCAGGTATGCGTTTTCCGTACGGAGAAAAATAACTTTTTTCCAAGCATAGTTTTGATCATAGACATTTCGTTTTTTTGAATTTAGCGGGTCAAAATACACTGGAAAACACACCTACCAAAGTTTGGTATCGATTCTGAAAGACGAGAATCTCGGGCAAACGTTCGCGTATTGAAAAACATTAGTTTTTTTTTTAGTAGATTTTTGAGTTGGAACAGCAGGTTTTTTGGATTCAGCGGGTCAAAATACACCAAGAAACATCACTGCCAAAGTTTAATATCGATTCTGGAACTAGAGAAGCTCAGGTATGCATTTTTCGTACGTAGCAGAATAACTCTTTTCTCAGCATAGTTTTGACCATCGACAGTACGTTTTTTGAATTCAGCGGGCCAAAATACACTGAAAAACACTACTGCCAAAGTTCGATATCGATTCTGGAACTACAGAATCTCAGGTATGCAGTTTCCGTACGGAGCAAATTAACTTTTTTCCAAGCATAGTTTTGACCATCGACATTTCCTTTTTTGAATTAAGCGGGACAAAATACACCGGAAAACACACCTACCAAAGTTTGATATCGATTCTGAAAGACGAGAATCTCGGGCAAACGTTCGCGTATTGAAAAACATGAGTTTTTTTTTCAGTTGATTTTTGAGTTGGAACAGCAAGTTTTTTGGATTCAGCGGGTCAAAATACACCAATAAAAACACCACTGCCAAAGTTTAATATCGATTCTGGAACTAGAGAAGCTCAGGTATGCATTTTTCGTACGTAGCAAAACAACTCTTTTCTAAGCATAGTTTTGACCATCGACAGTACGTTTTTTGAATTCAGCGGGCCGAAATACACTAAAAAACACTACTGCCAAAGTTCGATATCGATTCTGGAACTACAGAATCTCAGGTATGCAGTTTCCGTACGGAGCAAATTAACTTTTTTCCAAGCCGAGTTTTGACCATCGACATTCCCTTTTTTGAATTCAGCGGGTCAAAATACGCCGGAAAACACACCTACCAAAGTTCGATATCGATTCTGAAAGACGAGAATCTCGGGCATACGTTCTCGTACTGCAAAAAATTATTTTTTCAGCAAATTTTTTAATTCAAACCGTACATGTTTTGGATTCAGTAGGTCAAAATACACCAGAAAACACTTCTGCCAAAGTTCAATTTCGATTCTGGAACTAGAGAATCGCAGGTATGCTTTTTTCGCACGGCGCGAAATAGCTTTTTTCCAAGCATAGTTTTGACAATCGACAGTACGTTTTTTGAATTCAGCGGGCCGAAATACACTACAAAACACTACGGCCAAAGTTCAATATCGATTCTGGAACTACAGAATCTCAGGTATGCAGTTTCCGTACGGAGCAAATTAACTTTTTTCCAAGCATAGTTTTGATCATCGCCATTCCCTCTTTTGAATTCAGCGGGTCAAAATACACCGGAAAACACACCCACCGAAGTTTGATATCGATTCTGAAAGACGAGAATCTCGGGCATACGTTCTCGTATTGCAGAACATCAGAAGAAGAAAAAATGTATGACAAGTCGGTCTAGTTGTTTGGGCACTCTTGCGCTCCTGTCTTTATTAATTGTATATCTTATTTTCCGGATTATTTCAACTCAGTTTTTGTGTCACATGGTGTCTTGTTAGTGGGTGCTTGCTTCACTACTCTGGGATGCCCGTTGTTGCCTTTATTGCGCTTGGGACTGCATCTTTTTCTTGATTTTTAGTAGTGGTCAGACTTGATCTACATTGCCGATGTGTATGATCTTTGTGTGAGTCTTGTGTCAGTGTTACATTGGTCAAAACAAACGTTTATCTGTGTTGGTGATCACATACTGTACAGTCATGGCCAGTGGTCCTCCGTCTGGGGCTAAACTGATCAGCTGCGCCGGTTGTTTTAAAGCGGTAGCCAATCCCATCTCGTGTGACTCCTGCTTAACATCTTATCACCCTAGTTGTGCTTTCAAACAAAAGGTGCTTGATAGCTCGCGGACACGCCTAACCTGTTGCCAGTCTTCGGTGGCTGGAGGTTCAGCCGGACTGGTTGACTCAATTATGATTGTACGTGAACTAAAAGAATTTATCCATCGCGAGGTTCTCTCTGTCAGGAACGAAGTTGAGGATCTCAGGCGACAGCTATTGGACTTTAGTACGGAATTTAAAGCTATAAATGCTAAATTAGGCCGGTTATACTCCGATGTCAACAACTGCCGTGCTGATGTTGACTCTCTCTCTCTGTTAAGCAACGTGATCTGGAGGCATCTTATGCGCAAACTGCTGCCGTAGTAGGCCGTCTCTCTGATCAGCTGGCTAAGGTCGCTGAAGGTAATATTTCGCCGTCTGCCGTTGGGCAATGCAATACTGATCATCTTTCTGCTGAATCAAGCGAACGGCAACTCCGTGCTTCGAACATAATGCTAATTGGACTCGCAGAATCATCGGATGGTAGTCCCGTATCTCAGCGTGCCGCTGATCTCAAGGCGATCAAGGATGTGCTTACGGTTGTGGCTCCTTCTGTTTGCACTGAGGGTCTACGTTTTTTTAGAATTGGCAATATCTCTCGTCCTAGTCCGAAGCCTCGGCCTGTCAAAGTTATCCTGACATCATCGCTGGATGCTGCTGCCGTACTTCGTTCTGCTAGTCAACTCAGAAATTCCGATACAATGAGGCACATCTTCATCTTTCCGGATCGTACTCCTATGCAGATGCAAGACTACCGTAATGTTAAGCGGGATCTGGAAACTAGGAAGGCTGCTGGTGAGGTGGGTCTTGTGCTGCGCTACCGTCATGGAGTTCCGACGATCTTTAAACAAAAAATCACGGCTCCGTCAACTGCCTCGCCTGGCTCCCCGTCTTTAAACTGATCTCGCCCGACAGTACTGCCTGCAGTGGCCGCTCTTCTCCTAGGCTTCATTGCTTCTACCAGAATGTTCGTGGACTAAACACCGAAACCAGAGAGGTCCTTTGTGCCACCTCAGACCAGGAATTTGACCTTCTCGCTATATCTGGCTTACGCCGTCAGTACGGAGCTCTGAACTCGTTGACTTGTGTGCCTACCAGTTGTATCGCTGTGACCGCCTGGATAGAAGAGGTGGCGGCGTGATGATTGCGCTTAAGCTTGGCTTCACCTGTACACCTATCGACTTTACTGCCCTCCTGTCTTTGGTGCCGTCAGCCAGTGTTGTTGGGGTTAATATAGTGGACGCTAATTTTAAGTTTTCTGTTATTGTTTTATATTTACCGCCTGACTTGCATGCTGATCTTTTTTTGATCTTTTTCGACAAGCTTGAATCTATGAGTGCGCGCTTCGGTAGTCATGTTTTAGTCTTAGGGGATTTTAACACATCTCGCTTTACGCGAATTACAGATGGGGTTCCGCGGGATGCTAAGTCTTGCCGCCTCCGAGATTTTTCTTGTTTTTTTGATATTTCTCAAGTCAACCATGTACTTAACACTCGGGGGGACATGCTAGATCTGGTGTTCTCTAATGTCGATGTTCGGGTCTCTCACTGTAATGCTCCTCTCGTTAGGGAGGATGACTACCATCCTGCCCTTTCTTTAGACGTGGATTTGCCGAAGCCGTGTACTCGTATATTCTCTCTTGGGTCTGACATCCCGCGTTACAACTTTAGGAGGGCTAATTTCATTTTACTTTATGATCTCGTTAGTAAACTTGACTGGTCGGATCTCACCCGATATGCAGATGTAAATAGTGCGTGTGAGTGCTTTTATGAGCGATTATATTCTGTTATGGATGCGTCTGTCCCGAAATTTAGATCTGTACGTCGGCCATCTAAATTCCCGAATTGGTATACACCTGACATTATAAGGGACTCTAGGGCAAAGGATAGTCTGCGTGCTAAATTCCTGCGCTCAGGTTCCGCTGTGCATCTTGCAGGTTACAAGGCTCTTCGGGCATCGCTCAAGGTTAAATTAGATACCGCCTACTCAGCCTACATATCCTCTCGCGAGAGGTCAATCGCTAGTGATCCGGGTGCGTTCTGGGCTTATGTAAGTCGTTTGAATGGGGGCTCACGTATCCCTAGTCTCATGTCTCACTGCGGTGTTGATCTTGATAATCCCACGGACATCGTTAATGCTTTTGCGGCTCACTTTAGTGGTGTGTTCTGCGTAACTCCTGTGGCCCAGCCTGAATGTTCCACTTATAGAAATGCTTTCCGAGGTGCTGTTCTCGGATCTAACTCTATGGAGGTCTCTGTCTCTGACGTCTTGCTTGCTCTCAGATCTCTCAAGCCTAAGCTATCTGCCGGAGTCGACCAGGTTCCGAACCTCGTTGCTCGTGATTGTGCATCCGCCTTTGCTGAGCCGCTTTGTGCTCTCTTCAACCTTTCGCTCAAGTTAGGAAGCATTTGAACGACAATGCAAAGGAAGCTCATGAAGTCATCGAGAATCATTTGTCTCAAAAACTATGCTGCTCGTACACGTTATCAAAGACTGAGAAACAAATGATTCGCCAATTATTGCACTCCATGCGAACGAAGTGGCAAAAAGCTAGAAGGACCGAGGCTGTGTTTCTTCAAAAAAATACGGATTGGTTGAGCACATTCGTCGTCTTCGGGAACAATAAGGTCGGGAACTCTATAGAAAAAGAAGAATCACCTGCAGTTCGCGTTCGTGGTCGCCCTACGAAAAGCTTTGAGAACTCAGGCGAACGGACGAAACGAAGAAAAATCGAAAATATACGTAACCAGTCCAGTACCGAAGAGCTTGTCCTCGCTACTCAGATGAATCTTCGAGCTGAAGGAAAATTAGATGCCGCAAAAGTAATTCAAGATGTCACCATGGGTAGTCCTACCAGAGCTTCGAAATGCAGGCAATCTTTACGTACTGTTTCAGCAGATTGTTATTCCGACGATGCTGCTCTGTCTCTAATGATTGAGTATCATATGTCCAAACATACGTATCAGGGAATACGTTCCGGGGCGCTAGAACTTAACTCGAAAATATATCCATCTTACAAATGTGTGCTGCAGGCCAAAAAAAAATGTTATCCGCCCAAAGATGATATAACCATAACTGAAAGTAGGGCAGAAGTGAAGCTACAAGCACTGTTGGATCACACAGCGAACCGCATATTGTCAGTGCAAGAAGACGTTTTGACTTGCCTCTCATCCGATAGAATTTCTGAATTGAATTTGATTTGCAAATGGGGATGTGACGGAACATCCGGCCAAAGCACTTTTAAACAAAAATTTAGCAATGACGATAGAGGTAAATCGGATGCGACCATTTTTTTTACTTCGCTTGTGCCACTGCAGCTCATATTTGTTGATGAGGCGAACAACAGAGACGTAATTATTTGGCAAAATCCACGACCCTCATCCCCTCGATTTTGTAGACCGATAAAAATCGAGTTCTTGAAAGAGACTGCGGAAGGAACGCGCGCTGAAGTGAACGGTATCCAAGAACAAATAAATCAGCTCCAATCTTTGAATACGATTGTTAATGGAAAAGAAATTAATGTGACCTACAAATTAGCGTTAACAATGGTCGATGGAAAAGTTTGTAACTCAATCACATCTACTACATCTGCTCAACGATGCTATCTTTGCGGCAGTACATCAAAAGAGTTTAACAACATCGACAAGATGTTGAAGAAAAAGATAAACGAAGATCATTTACAGTACGGAATATCTTCCCTGCACGCATGGATTCGGTTTTTTGAGTGCCTTTTACATATTTCGTACAAATTGGAAATTGAAAAGTGGTCCTCGAATAAGAAAAGCATCGAGGATCGTAAAAAAAATATCCAAAAAGGTTTCCGGGAAAAATTGGGCCTTTTAATAGATCAGCCAAAACAAGGTTTCGGTAGCACAAACGACGGGAATACCGCTCGTCGTTTTTTTCAAAATTCAAGTGTTTCTGCATCTATTACGGGACTAGATGAGGACCTCATAAAAAGATTCCACGTAATCTTACAAGCGATAACGTGCGGTTTTGAGATCAATGTAGAGAAGTTTGAAGAATACGCTCTTGCTACAGCCCGTAGATTCGTGCTATTATATGGTTGGTACCATATGCCCACTACTGTACACAAACTGTTGATTCACGGGGCGAAAATACTACAATTTTCGATGCTGCCAATAGGTCAGATGTCAGAAGAGGCCCAGGAGGCTTGTAATAAATATATAAAATCATTCCGACAAGATTTTACCAGAAAATGTAGTAGGAAGGACAACATGGAAGATCTTTTCTCGCGGCTATTGGTTTCGTCCGACCCTGTCATTTCCAGTTTACGTAAGCTGCCAGCAAAGGCAACCAAATCTTTGTCACGCGAAGCAGTTGCGTTGTTGAAGTCAGCTACTGTTCAAAATAATGAGGACGTTTCATCTAGTGACTGTAGCGATACTGATGACGATGGTTATGCTGCGACTACAGACAGCGATTAATTTTGGCAACTTGAAAAATAGGTTTCTTAATTAACTGTTTATATTGAATGTAATTTTTCATTAAATGAGTAAATATACTCGAATTTGTATTGTTTATTTCGATACTTTACCTATATACTATATCCCATATACATATATTAGCATGTTCTTCTGTTCTTTACAAATAGATTCGTGTTCAGCGACCTCGAAAACCCCTGGGTACCAGATTTCGTGAAGATTAATTTAATTTCGATGAAAATTTTCTGCAATTTTAGGGCCGCCATCTTGTTTTTTGAAGATTTGACCTCAGATTCGTGTTCAGCGACCTCGAAAACCCCTGGGTACCAGATTTCGTGAAGATTAATTTAATTTCGATGAAAATTTTCTGCAATTTTAGGGCCGCCATCTTGTTTTTTGAAGATTTGACCTCAGATTCGTGTTCAGCGACCTCGAAAACCCCTGGGTACCAGATTTCGTGAAGATTAATTTAATTTCGATGAAAATTTTCTGCAATTTTAGGGCCGCCATCTTGTTTTTTGAAAATTTGACTTCAGATTCGTGTTCAGCGACCTCAAAAACCCTCGAGCACCAAATTTTGTAGCGATTACACAATACCTTCCATTTTTGTCCGAAAATTTGGGATTTGGGACCACTGTGCGGCGCTGGTCTCTAGGCGTGATATTGCTTCTGTGACTTTCCTTTTTAAGCTTTTATTAGGTGCCATTGACTGCTCT
Source organism: Macrophya alboannulata (assembly GCA_949628255.1). NCBI lineage: Eukaryota > Metazoa > Arthropoda > Insecta > Hymenoptera > Tenthredinidae > Macrophya > Macrophya alboannulata. The sequence goes on from OX451209.1 coordinate 11,810,855, forward strand.
GATCTGTTGGGCCTTCTGCCTTTCCATGTCCCGCGGCTATCGGCTCGGGAGAGCTCGTTTTTCTATATGGATCGTGCTCGTAGCAATATTGCGCTTCGATCGCCTATTTACACGATGTGTCATAATTTTAATGGGATCGCAATCTCGTGTGACCCGGGCTCTATGAGCCTTCCCGCTTTTATTGAAACCGTGCGAGAATATTTCACGTAATGCTTTTGACTCACTTTTTAACTGTTCTTATCTGTCTTGGTTGGAGTTATGATTTGTATTTTTATTCTATTTTTATGACGCTCTCTCTGCTCCTGTATAATATCTTTTGTCTTGTTATATTTAATCAACTCTTTTCTCTATAATTTAATAATAATATGATATAAGTAGTTATGATTTATTAAGATACTGGTACTAAACTTATGTATGTGTAGATGCACTATAGTATTTTCTTTGCCCTGTTGGCTCGCCTGTTGAGCTATGAGTAAATAAATAAATAAATAAAATGAATAAATGAACATGATTTTTTTTCAGCAGATTTTTGAATTGAAACAGTACATGTTTTGGATTCAGTAGGTCGAAATATACCAGAAAACACTTCTGCCAAAGTTCAATTTCGATTCTAGAACTAGAGAATCGCAGGTATGCTTTTTTCGCACGGAGCGAAATAGCTTTTTTCCAAGCATAGTTTTGACCATCGACAGTACGTTTTTTGAATTCAGCGGGCCGGAATACACTGGAAAACACTACTGCCAAAGTTCAATATCGATTCTGAAACTACAGAATCTCAGGTATGCGTTTTCCGTACGGAGCAAATTAACTTTTTTCCAAGCATAGTTCTGACCATCGACATTCCCTTTTTTGAATTCAGCGGGTCAAAATACGCCGGAAAACAGACCTACCAAAATTTGATATCGATTCTGAAAGACGAGAATCGCGGGCATACGTTTCTGCCAAAGTTCAATTTCGATTCTGGGACTGGAGAATCGCAAGTATGCTTTTTTCGTCCGGAGCAAAATAATTTTTTTCCAAGCGTAGTTTTGACCATCGGCATTTCGTTTTTTAAATTAAGCGGGTCAAAATACACGGAGAAACACATCTACCAAAGTTTAATATCGATTCTGAAAGACGAGAATCTCGGGCACACGTTTGCATATTGAAAAACATGAGTTTTTTTTTTAATAGATTTTTGAGTTGGAACAGTAGGTTTTTTGTATTCAGCGGGTCAAAATACACCAAGAAACGCTACTGTCAAAGTTTATTATCGGTTCTGGAACTAGAGAATCGCAGGTATGCTTGTGTCGTATGGAGCAAAACAACTCTTTTCTAAGCATAGTTTTGACCATCGACAGTACGTTTTTTGAATTCAGCGGGCCGAAATACACTGAAAAACACTACTGCCAAAGTTCAATATCGATTCTGGAACTACAGTATCTCAGGTATGCGTTTTCCGTACGGAAGAAATAACTTTTTTCCAAGCATAGTTTTGATCATCGACATTCCGTTTTTTTGAATTTAGCGGGTCAAAATACACTGGAAAACACACCGACCAAAGTTTGATATCGATTCTGAAAGACGAGAATCGCGGGCAAACGTTTGCGTATTGAAAAACATGAGTTTTTTTTTCAGTAGATTCTTAAGTTGGGACAGCAGGTTTTTTGAATTCAGCGGGTCAAAATACACCAAGAAACACCACTGCCAAAGTTTAATATCGATTCTGGAACTAGAGAATCTCAGGAATGCATTTTTCGTACGTAGCAAAATAACTTTTTTCCGAGCATAGTTTTCGCTCTCAACAGTACGTTTTTCGAATTTAGCGTGCCGAAATACACTAAAAAACACTACGGCTAAAGTTCAATATTGATTCTGGAACTACAAAATCTCAAGTATGCAGTTTCCGTACGGAGCAAATAAACTTTTTTCCAAGCATAGTTTTGACCATCGGCATTTCGTTTTTCAAATTAAGCAGGTCAAAATACACTGGGAAACACATCTACCAAAGTTTGATATCGATTCTCAAAAGACGAGAATCTTGGGCACACGTTTGCGTATTGAAAAACATGAGTTTTTTTTTTAGTAGATTTTTGAGTTGGAACAGTAGGTTTTTTGGATTCAGCGGGTCAAAATACACCATGAAACGCTACCATCAAAGTTTAATATCGATTCTGGAACTAGAGAATCGCAGGTATGCTTTTGTCGTACGGAGCAAAACAACTCTTTTCTAAGCATAGTTTTGATCATCGACAGTACGTTTTTTGAATTCAGCGGGCCGAAATACACTGAAAAACACTATTGTCAAAGTTCAATATCGATTCTGGAACTACAGAATCTCAGGTATGCGTTTTCCGTACGGAGAAAAATAACTTTTTTCCGAGCATAGTTTTGATCATCGACATTTCGTTTCTTCGAATTTAGTGGGTCAAAATACACTGGAAAACACACCTACCAAAGTTTGATGTCGATTCTGAAAGACGAGAATCTCGGGCAAACGTTTGCGTATTGAAAAACATGAGTTTTTCGTTTAGTAGATTTTTGAGTTGGAACAGCAGGTTTTTTGGATTCAGCGGATCAAAATACACCAAGAAACACCACTGCCAAAGTTTGATATCGATTCTGGAACTAGAGAATCTCAGGTATGCATTTTTCGTACGTAGGAAAATAACTTTTTTCCAAGCATAGTTTTCGCTATCAACAGTACGTTTTTCGAATTTAGCGTGCCGAAATACACTGAAAAACACTACGGTCAAAGTTCAATATTGATTCTGGAACTACAAAATCTCAGGTATGCAGTTTCCGTACGGAGCAAACAAACTTTTTTCCAAGCATAGTTTTGACCATCGACATCCCCTTTTTTGAATTCAGCGGGTCAAAATACACCGGAAAACACACCTACCAAAGTTTGATATCGATTCTGAAAGACGAGAATCGCGGGCATACGTTTGCGTATTGAAAAACTAAAGTTTTTTTTTCATTAGATTTTTGAGTTTAAACAGTACTATTTTTGGATTTAGCGGGTGAAAAAATACCAGACAACATTACTGCCAAAGTTCAATTTCGATTCTGGGACTGGAGAAACGCAAGTATGCTTTTTTCGTACGGAGCGAAATAACTTTTTTCCAAGCATAGTTTTGACCATCAACATTTCGTTTTTTAAATTAAGCGGGTCAAAATACACTGGGCAACCACCTATCAAAGTTTGATATCGATTCTGAAAGACAAGAATCTCGGGCACACGTTTGCGTATTGAAAAACATGAGTTTTTTTTTCAGTAAATTTTTGAGTTAGAACAGTAGATTTTTTGGATTCAGCGGGTCGAAATACACCAAGAAACGCTACCGTCAAGGTTTAATATCGATTCTGGAACTAGAGAATCGCAGGTATGCTTTTTTCGCACGGAGCGGAATAGCTTTTTTCCAAGCATAGTTTTGACAATCGACAGTACGTTTTTCGAATTCATCGGGTCAAAACACACTGAAAAACACTACTCTCAAAGTTCAATATCAATTTTGGAACTAGAGGATCTAAGGTATGCATTTTCCGCACGGAGCAAAATAACTCTTTTCTAAGCATGGTTTTGAATATCGACAGTACGTTTTTTGAATTCAGCGGGCCGAAATACACTGAAAAACACTACTGCCAAAGTTCAATATCGATTCTGGAACTACAGAATGTCAGGTATGCGTTTTCCGTACGGAGAAAAAACCTTTTCTCCAAGCATAGTTTTGACCGCGGACATTGAGACAGAAGCGTTTTCTTTCTCTGTTAATTTTTGCCGAACCGTCAATAATTAATTGACAAATTAGACAAAATTACTTATTTCTTCATTTTAACGCTTCTACTCGACGCGGCACGGGTCAGTTGCTGTCGAGGTCCATATAATTTATAGACAATAATGATTGGGCGCCAGTTAATTATCAAAATTAACAAAAACAATTCGGCTAGTCTCTAGTCGACTAATAATTAATAAATAGACTCTACTCACAAGGGAGTTTGTTTGGGGGACCCAAGGTAGGGAGAATCCTAATTTCCAAGAGCAAATAAAGACAGAGTTAGACAGAATATTCAAGTTTATTACTCACAAATTGTTGTCAAAATCCGACTCTCGGGGAATAATCCAGAACAAATACACTTTTGTGTTAACAATTATATAAAAAAGATTCACAATGACAATTCACTTAGTTCGATAGTTAGTTTGCACGTGTGACTCAAAGATATAACAATATTTATTTGACAATTTAATAGCGTTATATGTGGACAAAGATTGACATAAGAGTCGCACCTGTGTACACAAAATAACGTAAGGGATATATTTTACAAAATCGTCACGAAAGATGTACTTATTACAACGATTGAAACAAGAATTACAAATTAGACAAGAAATAGTTAGCACGTGTGTAGTCAAAATTTTAGCGTGAGTTCTCATTATGAGAGTTGTCACAAGAGTGATCTATAATATAACGCCGGTCGATAGCTCGGCGCTTGCGTGTAACCCCTAATTTCGAACGTCGATTTACTGTTCGATTTGAGTTAGACGATCACGCATTGGCGACAATATTCGAACCATTCTGCTAAATATTCGACTAACAATTACATCATAAATAACCTTAACTACGGATTTTGACGCTGACGTTGCGTTAATAAATAGAATCTGATTTTCCTGTTACAACATTCTTTTTTTTTAAATTCACCGGGTCAAAATACACCGGAAAACACACGTACCAAAGTTTGATATCGATTCTGAAAGACGAGAATCTCGGGCATACGTTTGCGTATTAAAAAACATGAGTTTTTCTTTTAGTAGATTTTTGAGTTCAAACAGTACATTTTTTGGATTGAGCGAGTCAAAATACATCAAAAACACTAGTGCCAAAGTTTAATATCGATTCTGGAACTGGAGAATCGCAAGTATGCTTTTTTCGTACAGAGTAAAATAACTTTTTTACAAGCATAGTTTTGACCATTGACAGAACGTTTTTCGAATACAGCGGGTCAAGATACACTGAAAAACACCACTCCGAAAGTTCAATATCAATTTTGGAACTGGAGAATCTAAGGTATGCATTTTCCGTACGGAGCAAAATAACTCTTTTCTAAGCATAGTTTTGACCATCGACAGTACGTTTTTTGAATTCAGCGGATCGAAATACACTGAAAAACACTACTGCCAAAGTTCGATATCGATTCTGGAACTACAGAATCTCAGGTATGCGTTTTCCGTACGAAGGAAAATAACTTTTTTCCAAGCATAGTTTTGACCGTGGACATTCTTTTTTTTCTAAATTCACCGGGTCAAAATACACCGATAAACACACGTACCAAAGTTTGATATCGATTCTGAAAGACGAGAATCTCGGGCATACGTTTGCGTATTGAAAAACATGAGTTTTCTATTCAGTAGATTTTCGAGATGGAACAGTAGCTTTTTTGGATTTAGCGGGTCAAAATACACCAAGAAACACCGCTGCCAAAGTTTATTATCGATTCTGGAACTGGAGAATCTAAGGTATGCTTTTGTCGTACGGAGCAAAATAACTTTTTTTCCGAGCATAGTTTTGACCATCGACAGTACGTTTTTCGAATTGAGTGGGTCAAAATGCACCGGAAAACACACCTAACAAAGTTTGATATCGATTCTGAAAGACGAGTATCTCGGGCATCCGTTTTCGTATTGAGAAACTGGAGATTTTTTTCCATTATATTTTTGAGTTGAAACAGTACATTTTTTGGATTCAGCGGGTCAAAATACACCAAAAAACACTACTGCAAAAGTTTATCATCGATTCTGGAACTAGAGAATCTCAGGTATGCATTTTTCGTACGTAGCAAAATAACTTTTTTTCAACCATAAATTTCGCCATCAACAGTACGTTTTTTAAATTCAGCGGGCCGGAATACACTAGAAAACACTACGACCAAAGTTCAATATCGATTCTGGAACTACAAAATCTCAGGTATGCAATTTCCGTACGCAGCAAATTAACTTTTTTCCAATCATAGTTTTGACCATAGACATTCCCGTTTTTGAATTCAGCGGGTCGAAATACACGGGAAAAAACACCTACTAAAGTTTGATATCGATTCTGAAAGACGGGAATCTCGGGCATACGTTTGCGTATTGAAAAACATGAGTTTTTTTTTTAGTAGAATTTTGAGCTTGAACAGTAAGTTTTTTGAATTCAGCGGGTCAAAATACACCAAGAAACGCTACCGTCAAAGTTTAATATCGATTCAGGAACTAGAGAATCGCAGGTATGCTTTTGTCGTACGAAGCAAAATAACTTTTTTTCAAGCGTAGTTTTGACCATCGTCAGTACGTTTTTTGAATTCAGCGGGTCAAAATACACCGGAAAACACACCTACCAAAGTTTGATATCGATTAGGAAAGACGAGAATCTCGGGTATACGTTTGCGTATTAAAAAACATGAGTTTTTTTTTAGTAGATTTTTGAGTTCAAACAGTACATTTTTTGGATTCAGCGGGTCAAAATACACCAGAAAACACTACTGCCAAAGTTTAATATCGATTCTGGAACTAGAGAATCTCAGGTATGCATTTTTCGTACGTAGCAAAATAACTTTTTTCCAAGCATAGTTTTCGCCATCAACAGTACGTTTTTTGAATTCAGCGGGCCGGAATACACTAAAAAACACTACGACCAAAATTCGATATCGATTCTGGAACTATAGAATCTCAGGTGTGCGTTCTCCGTACGAAGAAAAAAACCTTCTCTCCAAGCATAGTTTTGACCGTGGACATTTTTTTTTTTTAAATTCACCGGGTCAAAATACACCGGAAAACACACGTACCAAAGTTTGATATCGATTCTGAAAGACGAGAATCTCGGGCATACGTTTGCGTATTGAAAAACATGAGTTTTTTTTTAGTCGATTTTTGAGTTGGAACAGTAGGTTTTTTGGATTCAGCGGGTCAAAATACACCAAGAAACGCTACCGTCAAAGTTTAATATCGATTCAGGAACTAGAGAATCGCAAGTATGCTTTTGTCGTACGGAGCAAAATAACTTTTTTCCAAGCGTAGTTTTGACCATCGTCAGTACGTTTTTTGAATTCAGCGGGTCAAAATACACCGGAAAATACACCTACCAAAGTTTGATATCGATTCTGAAAGACAAGAATCTCGGGCATACGTTTTCGTATTGAAAAACTGAAGTTTTTTTTTCCATTGAATTTTTGAGTTCAAACAGTACATTTTTTGGATTTAGCGGATGAAAATACACCAGAAAACATTACTGCCAAAGTTCGATCTCGATTCTGGGATTGGAGAATCGCAGGTATGCTTTTTTCGTACGGAGCAAAATAACTTTTTTCCAAGTATAGTTTTGACCATCGACAGTACGTTTTTCGAATTCAGCGGGTCGAAACAAACTGAAAAACACTACTCCCAAAATTCAATATCAATTTTGGAACTAGACAATCTCAGGTATACATTTTTCGTACGGAACAATAACTTTTTTCCAAGCATAGTTTTGACCATCGAAATTTCGTTTTTTGAATTCAGCGGGTCGGAACACACTGGAAAACACACCTACCAAAGTTTGATATTGATTCTGAAAGACGAAATCTCGGGGACACGTTTGCGTATTGAAAAACATGAGTTTTTTTTTTTTTAGTGGATTTTTAAGTTGGAACAGTAGGTTTTTTGGATTTAGCGGGTCAGAATACACCAAGAAACGCTACCGTCAAAGTTTGATATCGATTCTGGAACAAGAGAATCGCAGGTATGCTTTTGTCGTACGGGGCAAAAGAACTTTTTTCCAAGCGTAGTTTTAACCATCGTCAGTACGTTTTCTGAATTCAGCGGGTCAAAATACACCGGAAAACATACCCACCAGTGTTTGATATCGATTGTGAAAGACGAGAATCTCGGGCATAAGTTTTCGTATTGCAAAACATGATCTTTGTACATTTTTTGGATTCAGCGGGTGAAAATATACCAGAAAACATGACTGCCACAGTTCAATTTCGATTCTGGGACTGGGGTATCGCAAGTATGCTTTTTCCGTACGAGGCGAAATAACTCTTTTCTAAGCATAGTTTTGACCATCGACAGTACGTTTTTTGAATTCAGCGGGTCAAAATACACCGGAAAATACACCCACCAAAGTTTGATATCGATTCTGAAAGACGAGAATCTCGGGCATACGTTTTGGTATTGCAAAACATGGTTTTTAGTTCAGCAGATTTTTGAGTTCAAACAGTACATCTTTTGGATTCAGCGGGTCGGAATACACTCAAAAACATTTCTGCCACAGTTCAATTTCGATTCTGGAACTAGAGAATCGCAGGTATGCTTTTTTCGTACGAAGCAAAATAAGTTTTTTCCAAGCATAGTTTTGACCATTGACAGTACGTTTTTCGAATTCAGCGGGTCAAAATACACCGGAAAACACACCTACCAAAGTTTGACATCGACTGTGAAAGGCGAGAATCTCGGGCATACGTTTTCGTATTGAAGAACTGAATTTTTTTATCCATTAGAGTTTTGAGTTCAAATAGTACATTTTTTGGTTTCAGCGGATCAAAATAAACCAAAAAACACTACTGCCAAAGTTTAATATCGATTCTGGAACTAGAGAATCGCAGGTATACATTTTTCGTATGTAGCAGAACAAATTTTTTCCAAGCATAGTTTTGACCATCGACATTCCCTTTCTTGAATTCAGCGGGTCAGGATACACCGGAAAACACACCTACCAAAGTTTGATATTGATTCTGAAAGACGAGAATCTTGGGCATAAGTTTTCGTATTGTCAAACATGATTTTTGTTTCAGTAGATTTCCGGATTCAAACAGTACATTTTTTGGATTCAGCGGGTGAAAATATACCAGAAAACATTACTGCCAAAGTTCAATTTCGATTCTGGGACTGGGGTATCGCAAGTATGCTTTTTTCGTACGAGGCAAAATAACTCTTTTCCAAGCATAGTTTTGACCATCGACAGTACGTTTTGTAAATTCAGCGGGTCAAAATACACCGGAAAATACACCTACCAAAGTTTGATATCGATTCTGAAAGAGGAGAATCTCAGGCATACGTTTTCGTATTGCAAAACATGATTTTCAGTTCAGCAGATTTTTGATTTCAAACGGTACATTTTTTGGATTCAGCGGGTCAAAATACACCAACAAACACTACTGCCAAAGCTTAATATCGATTCTGGAACTGGAAAATCTCAGGTATGCATTTTTTGTACGCAGCAAAACAACTTTTTTCCAAGCATAGTTTTGACCATCGACATTCCCTTTTTTGAATTCAGCGGGTCAAAATACACCGAAAAACACACCTACCAAAGTTTGATATCGATTCTGAAAGACGAGAATCACGGGCATACGTTTTGGTATTGCAAAACATGGTTTTTAATTCAGCAGATTTTTGAGTTCAAACAGTACATCTTTTGGATTCAGCGGGTCGGAATACACCAGAAAACATTTCTGCCACAGTTCAATTTCGATTCTGGAACTAGAGAATGGCAGGTATGCTTTTTTTGTACGAAGCAAAATAACTTTTCTCCAAGCATAGTTTCGACCATTGACAGTACGTTTTTCGAATTCAGCGGGTCAAAATACACCAGAAAACACACCTACCAAAGTTTGACATCGACTGTGAAAGGCGAGAATCTCGGGCATACGTTTTCGTATTGAAGAACTGAAGTTTTTTATTCATTAGAGTTTTGAGTTCAAACAGTACATTTTTTGGTTTCAGCGGATTAAAATACACCAAAAAACACTACTGCCAAAGTTTAATATCGATCCTGGAACTAGAGAATCGCAGGTATACATTTTTCGTACGTAGCAGAACAACTTTTTTCCAAGCATATAGTTCTGACCATCGACATTCCCTTTCTTGAATTCAGCGGGTCAAAATACACCGAAAAACACACCTACCAAAGTTTGATATCGATTCTGAAAGACGAGAATCTCGGGCATACGTTTTCGTATTGAAAAACATGAGTTTTTTTTTTTAGTAGATTTTTGAGTTGCAACAGTAGGTTTTTCGGATTTAGCGGGTCAAAATACACCAAGACACGCTACCGTCAAAGTATAATATCGACTCTGGAACTAGAGAATCGCAGGTATGCTTTTGTCCTACGGAGCAAAATAACTTTTTTCCACGCGTAGTTTTGACCATCGTCAGTAAGTTTTTTGAATTCAGCGGGTCAAAATACACCGGAAAACACACCTGCCAAAATTGGATATCGATTCTGGAAGACGAGAATCTCGGGCATACGTTTTCGTATTGCGAAACATGATTTTTTTTCAGTAGATTCTCGAGTTCGATCACTACGTTTTTCGGATTCAGCGGGTCAAAAGTCACCAGAAAACACTTCTGCTAAAGTTTAATTTCGATTCTGAAACTAGAGAAACTCAGGTATGCATTTTTCGTACGTAGCAAAACAACTTTTTTCCAAGCATAGTTTTGACCATCGACATTCCCTTTTTTGATTTCAGCGGCTCAGAATACACCAAAAAACAGACCGACCAAAGTTTAATATCGATTCTGAAAGACGAGAATCTCGGGCATAAGTTTTCGTATTGCAAAACATGATCTTTGTTTCAGTAGATTTTCGGATTCAAACAGTACATTTTTTGGATTCAGCGGGTGAAAATTTACCAAAAAAAATTACTACCAAAGTTCAATTTCGATTCTGGAAATACAGAATCTCAGGTATGCGTTTTCCGTACGGAAAAGAATAACTTCTTTCCAAGCATAGTTTTGACCGTGGACATTCCTTGTTTTGAATTCACCGGGTCGAAATACACCGGAAAGCACACCTACCAAAATTTGATATCGATCCTGAAAGACAAGAATCTCGGGCATACGTTTTCGTATTGCAAAACATGATTTTTCATTCAGTAGATTTTCGAGTTGAAACAGTACATTTTTCGGATTCAGCGGGGGGAAATATACCAGAAAACATTACTGCCAAAGTTCAATTTCGATTCTGAGACTGGAGAATCGCAGGTATGCTTTTTTCGTACGGAGCGAAATAGATTTTTTGCAAGCATAGTTTTGACCATCGTGAGTACATTTTTTGAATTCAGCGGGTCAAATACACTGAAAAACACTACTTCCAAAGTTCAATATCAATTTTGGAACTAGAGAATCTCAGGTATGCATTTTTCGTCCGGAGCAAAATAAGTTTTTTTCAAGCATAGTTTTGACCATCGACATTTCGTTTTTTAAATTTAGCGGGCCAAAATACACTGGAAAACACACCTACCAAACTTTGATATCGATTCTGAAAGACGAGAATCTCAGGCATACGTCTGCGTATTGGAAAACATGATTTTTTTTTAGTAGATTCTTGAGTTGAAACAGTAGGTTTTTTGGATTCAGCGGGTCAAAATACACCATTAAACACTACTGCCAAAGTTTAACATCGATTCTGGAACTGGAGAATCGCAGGTATGCGTCTGTCGTACGGAGCAAAATAACTTTTTTCCAAGCATAGTTTTGAATATCGACAGTACGTTTTTTGAATTCAGCGGCTCAAAATACACCAGAAAACACACCTAATAAAGTTTGATATCAATTATGAAAGACGAGAATCTCGGGCATACGTTTTCGTATTGCAAAATATGATTTTTTTTTTTTAGATTCTTGAGTTTAAACAGTACATTTTTTGGATTCAGCGGGTCAAAATTCATCAAAAACACTACAGCCAAAGTTCAATATCGATTCTGGAACTAGAGAATCGCAGGTATGCTTTTTTTGTACGGAGCAAAATAACTTCTTTCCAAGCATAGTTTTGACCATCGACAGTACGTTTTCTGAAGTCAGCGGGCCGACATACACGGAAAAACACTACTGCCAAAGTTCAATATCGATTCTGGAACTACAGAATCTCAGGTATGCGTTTTCCGTACGGAGAAAAATAGCTTTTTTCCAAGCATAGTTTCGACCGTGGACATTCCTTTTTTTGAATTCACCGGGTCGAAATACACCGGAAAACACACCTACCAAAGTTTGATATCGATTCTGAAAGACGAGAATCTTGGTCATACGTTTTCGTATTGCAAAACATGATTTTTTTACCAGGAGATTTTCGAGTTCGAAAAGTAAATTTTTTGGATTCAGCGGGTGAAAATATCCCTGTTGAAAACGTCTAATACAATCTGATAAAAAAATGTTGAATTATGTTGAAGTGGGAATGTGCACTATATATTCCTTATATAATCTTATAAAATTTTCGGAAAGTTCGGTAAATATAATTCAAAGAACTAGTTGCAGATACACCAATAAGTATATACAAGGTTTTATCAGACACGGTATAACAAATTCCAGTAAAATTATTTTGTGGATGATATTTTACTAGATTGGTTATGTGTACTTTGTTTTTACAAGAACTTACAGGTATCAATTATAGTTTGCAAATTATACTTACTTCTATTTTTTTATGGAAATTATTCACCTACAAGACTTTATGCGATTTTGCATTGCCTTATGATGACAAAGTTTTATAAGAATTGAAAGGTTTTTCCTAATATAACCGTAATTTAAATTATTCAATCTTTTTAGTGGTATTTGCAAACAAAATTAATTCATTGTTTACATTAGTGTATCTAGGCTTTGCAGAAATGTTAAAACAAGATTATATTTGTCTTTTTTTTCACGTAACACGTAATTTATGAAATAAAACAAAACTCGTTATTTCATTCAACATTTTCAAAAACGGAATAAGTTGGAACATATAAATAATACATACTTTTTAAGACGAATACTGTTAATATGATAATTATCATTCATGTAACGCATGCATGGAAAGTTCGACTTTCCGCACTGTATAGGGTTCGCGAAGTGGCCGATTCCCCAACGGGCCAGACACCGTGCGGGAATGTTATAAAACTGTGCGGGAATATACATTTCCGCACAGTTTTACACATTCCCGCACGGTCCCTGGCCCGTTCGGGAATCGGCCACTTTCGCGCCCCCCCTACAGGCTTGGGAAGTCGTACTTCCCATCACATGCTCTACATAAAACAGGATGTGTAACTCGTGCGGGTTGGCATTCCCGCACTCGTTGCACAATGTACTCTAAAAATACTGTAGTGTTAAGTTATTGTTTAAAGTGCGATCTAGCGAAAAAATTATTGATTTGAAGTTATAAATAATTTCAGGTAAAAAAAAAATAAACACGTTTCTGAAACATAAATAATGTAGTACATATGTTTATCGACATATTTTTTGAATATCATAAGCTTGAAACTTATTATTAATCGCTATCACTAGAACTTGAATCTTCATTGGGATTTGAATCGCTTTGACTTTGATCATCATCATCATCATCAGATTCTGATGACTCATCACTTTCAATTTCATCTTTCTTTTGACTTCTCCTTTTGTTATTCTTTGCCTTATTTTCCTCATTTTTTTCATCGTTTCTATTGTCCTTGGTTTTTGCTTTAGATTTTTTGTTGAGATCAGAAATTTTTGATGCTATGTACGCATGTACACTTCCTACTTCCTGCTCCGCTGCCACACGATCCAAACCCCGTTCTTGCACTAAGTAATATTTGAAGATACCTATAGGCCCAGATTAATATTTCAATTGATAGTAATATAGTTATTGTATAATTTAAAAAAACGTATAAATATGTTTTTGCCTTTCACAGCTAATATCTTGTTGTCGTCAAGCTTTGGCTTAGCAACAGAATTTTTGACAGCATTGCATTTTCTACCACTAACGCTTTTGTCTTTCAAAACCTCTCTCCCAATTATAGCCTCTGCTGCGTCCTTGACGAACATGGAATATCCTTTGTCTTTAGACTTAAGTTTAGCCTGTGTTATCGACGAATTTACTGCCTTGCGATAGGCATTTGTAGATATATATTCGTTGAACCCACAGTACATCTAAAAAAAATTAAAATCATACATGTTAATTCGATTGATAGTTTATTGACGTTCAAAGCCTTTGATGGTTTGTAAATTTACCTGATTTTTTTCTTTATCTTCAAATCCTACAGGGATATCACTTAAGGCTTCAAGAGCAAACGGATTAACACCTCTAGCTGCTGAAATAATATTTGAAATTGCAAATAAATAAAAGCATATTTTACAAAGTATTTATTCATTAGCCTTAAAAAAGGTATCAACTTGTGATTGGTGAAGACTTTAAAAACTTACCATACTCGTCAATTTCAAGTAAAATTTTCTGCTGTAATCCGATGTTGAGTCGTTTCAATTCGTCATGATCTTTTCTCAAAGTTTTTATGATTCCATCTTTTTCATTCAACTCGCGTACAAGGTCACTGCAGTTAACACATTCAGTGTTTTCTATTTTTTTTTTAACCTTATCTTTGTTTTTCAACTTTTCAGTTTTTTTATTCTCTTTTGCTATTTGCTGTTTTTTATCTTTAGACTTTTTTTGCGTATCTTTCTTGTTTTCAGTAGTGCCTTTATTCTTCTTTGACAGCTCATTTTTCTGATCATTGTTGACTTTGAAATCACATTTTTCTTGTTGAGGTAGAATCTCTTTTTCACAATCCGCATCTGATTTTTCTTGAATTTTATTTTCGATACTTTCTTCCTCATTTTCCCCTATTGCACTTAGAGCATCTATTTTGTCAAGATCTTTTTCTACTCGTTCAAGTTTGCCACTACAAATATGTTATTGTCGCGTCAAATGTTCCATTTGTAAATTTACTGGTAAAATCATCTAAAGGTGCCTGTAAATATATGTTGAACTTATATCAATTGTTAAGTAGTATACATATGGGGTAGTCCACGCCGTTTCGACCAACCCATGACCCCGACCCCCTCCGATTTTGGAATAAATTTTTTATACCATTTGTCGGTCTTCAAAATGCAACGTCAATTTTTTCAGATTTTTATTATCTTTGGTTATTTTTTGAAAAATTTCCAAAGTCAAAAAAAAAAACGCCATGTTTTAAAAATCTGAAAAAATTCAATAAAATTCTACGAAATAAGATAATTATTTCCATATTAATTTTATAGTGGTGTTCTCGAAGGGACACCCGGGCCGGGACTAAGCCAAGGGAAAAAGTCCAAGTCGGATGCTGTCTTTTTTTTTCAGACGTCAATTTTTGTGCCTAAAATAATACCGCATAGTTGAAAATGAAATTAATTTTTTTTTTTTGTTTTTCTATTTTTTTTTACTTTTGAAAAAAAATTTTTTTCTGAATGAACGTAAAAAAAAAAGGAATTTATTTTCAACTATGCGGTACTATTTTGGGCACAAAAATTGACGTCTGGAAAAAATAGGACGGTCCGACTTGGACTTTTTTCCTTGGCTTAGTCCTGCCCCGGGTGTCCCTTCGAGAACACCACTATAAAATTAATATGGAAAAAATTATCTTATTTCGTAGAATTTTATTGAATTTTTTCAGATTTTTAAAACATGGCGTTTTTTTGTTGACTTTGGAATTTTTTTCAAAAGATTACCAAAAATAATAAAAATCTGAAAAAAATTGACGTTGCATTTTGAAGACCGGCAAATCATATAAAGAATTTATTTCAAAATCCGAGGGGGTCGGGGTCATGGGTTGGTCGAAACGGCATGGACTACCCCATATATATGACTTGATTTGAATAAGCAATTTTTAAGCGAAAATTGGATTCTGCTTGATACTTTCTACAAACCATTAAAATACTTGAACGATCTTCGCACTTTTTTGAAGCGTGATCTCCCAATTCGACAATGGATTGGTTGATTGGTACTGTTGTACTAACTGTGCTCTTTTTTGGTTTAATTCCCAGTTTCTGCAAACAGAATATTATTTATTTATATTGTAAATAGAAGAGAAATATTATTTGTTCTATTTTCATACCGATAGTGGAATAGGTTCTTCCAAGTTTTCATCTTGAACAATTCTAGGTTTTTTAGGTTCAGGTGGTAGTAAGTCCAGCTTGGGTGAATCAATTTTACGTTTTTTTATTTCATTCTCCTGCAAAGTATTAAAATGTAATATAAACATCGTGGAAAAGTTAGGAATAATATTTATGTATGATTTTTTCATTTACAAAATTTTTGTAAATTTACCAAAATTAGTTAAGAAAAATTTGTTTGTAAAAAGATGATTTAAGACTCTGTGATATAATTTACTAAAGTTGTTTAAAATTTTTACAAATACTCCATTATTAAATGATTTCAATATTTAGATTGCTACTGATTTCAAATTAAAAACTTTAGTCTCTATTGTGAAATTGAAATAATAATTCGACTTGAGCGAGTTGATTCATTGATAATTCATCACACAATATTTTTCAAAATTCTTTCGACTAAAAATCCTACAATAGGAATGGTTTCATTTACATACCTTATTAGGGAGGTTCGATGATCTGAGAAGCAAATGTTCTTTTGACCTGAAATTTTAGGATATTGGTCTCTAGTTGAATTGAAGTTCACCTGAATTTTTTCGATTTTTCTTTCCAGGCAAAATTCAGAAATAACGAAGCACAAAAAAACGCGATTTTAACACAGGCTCTTATGGGAATTTTCACCTGACCCAACTTTGAGTAAAAAAAAATTATACAAAGAAATGTTTTTGCTTATTAGAAATTTCACTCAACGATAAACGAAATAATTCTGAACACAATGACCATACGTTGACCAGACCTTTCCAGGCAAAGTTCTGTGTTATTATTGAAACAAATGATTAAAATGTAAATTTCGGGTCTAGCATCTGAGGTGTAGCAACGGCGCGCGAAAAGTATATGGTGACAGGTTATGTTTACACACAGTGACTACTGCCATACTACTGCACAAGCGTATACCTATATATCTACGGTACTCGCGCTGTTGCCAAGTCGAATAATAATGATATTGCAAGATTCCCCGCGCATCCCCTTTCAGGCTTCCCCCCTTGGGACATCATCGAACCTCCTTAACAGAAGATGACTTATTTTTCTTGCCTTTTTTGCCGCGTTTACTTTTCTTTTTTTTTTGACGATTTTGATGCGGTTTCCTCACGATATTTCGATCCTTCTGATTCATTTGAAGGCTGAAAATAAATGTCATGGTATACAACATTTTTTTACGGTTATTCGTTTGTAAAAAATTTAAATTTTCATTATGTCACAAAATAAAACGTATCTTTTATTTCGAGTCGCTATTATATATTTTATAATTAAACTACGAACTTATACTACATTTTCAGAAATTGAATGCTAAGTTTAACAACTATAATAAAATATATTTATAACTTTTTTATTATTATGAACTGCTTTCGTATTGAGAATATAATACATCACGCTACTGGGGAGGAAAAATAAACGTCAGTCGCCGTAGCTTGTGTACATTGACACCCGAGCCGAATACGAGCTAAGTGCCGACCATTTTTTCCCGGCTAGCGTAATGTACTATTTTTCATACTTCTAACTTCAAAATGTCAACTTTGATACCAGATTTTGAGCTATCAGCATGGAAAATATCATTCCAGCCCATTACGAGATGCGTTTTCGTGCCTTCCTCGACGAAGGCAGGGAAACGCATCTCGCACCAGGGCTGAAAAATACTATACTCGCGTGGCTGAATTACAGAGCTGCGATTTTGTTCTTTACTACCTCTTCCATACTATCTGTTTTGGATTATGGGGTATTTTAAATAATCAGATTGGCAAATAAGTGAAAAGATTTTCTTTATTATATACGCTCGAAAGACACATCCGCTCTGTATCAATTCCTTAGAGGAACTAACTAACTAATAAAGAAATACTGCACTCTAGGCCCTTAGTGACTCACACTCAATAGGTCCTGCCTATGCAACTTTGTTTAGTCTAAGCAAAAGAGGGCATAAACATTATACCAGAAACCTCTCAGAATCTTCGTTCAGTTTGAAGCGTTCTTTATACAAAGAAAGAAATTACAAAATAGAAATATTTATAAGTTTAATTTTTGTTACGTATCAATTTTTATAAACTAAAAAATCTAACAATCTGTATAATACATAAACGCGTAATTTATCAACTAAAATATCACATTTATAAACTACCTCGTCTTCAGACCCTTTTTCTTTTTTAATATTAACTTTTTTTTTTTGACATCATCTTTCTTGAGCTCGTCCTCGCTCGACTGGTCAGCATCATTTGAATGATCAATACTAGTTGGAGTCTGTATTGCTTTCATAGAGTCAGTTTCTTTAGCGTACTCTTGATTATCATCCTAAAATATATATTTGCAGTTACAGTAACACATACATTCCTCAGAAATACTAAACATCATGCTAAGCAAATATAAGTAATATCCAATCAAAGAAATATGCGAATAATAATTATCATGCTAGCAAATGTGAATATATGTAAACATTGAGGTTTATTCGGGAATCTTAAAAGTACATGTTACAGTTTTCTAATTCTGCACATTTTTAAAATAACTAAAGTAACACTTTATTATTTGACTTATTGATATTAAATTACAAAAATTTAACTTTGAAAATAAGTAGATAGAATTAAACAGCTATTGTAAGCAGTATAATTAGTATAGTACATTTCAGAACACAACACGTGAGTTGAACATTAAAATTATTTTTTTTCTCATTTCAACTTGTAAATTGTGATAAATGTTCACTATTATCTTTGTTTGAGTATGAAGATGATTTTGTAGAATGAAGGTTTGGGAATCTTGATATAACTTTATCAAAAAGCTTAGTGTTTCTCGTAAGAATTTGGTAAAAATGAAAGAAACTTCTGCTCTTTAGTATCAATGACTAAAGCTTTTCGCTTAATCTTATTGATTTCAATAACGATGAGGGACTTTTTTTCATTTAATACTTTAAAAATATGCTTTACAATAGGGTCTTCATTGATACCGTTAAACTCATTATTGCCAACGGTCCATTTATATCCGCATATGTACCCTTTTGCTCCGACAACCGCCAAAAACTGAATTTCAATAATTTCTCCATCAACTGTTTTTATAACTGAATCATTCGTTTTTAATTTTCGGTTATAGTTTGTAGTATGGATAAATTTTGAATTATGAATGCATCTGTTATAAATTTGAACTTTTGTTGGTTCTTGTACTATTTTATCAAATAAATCTTGGACTTTTTTGATAAAAGACGGTTTTCCTATAAAAGTTGTTTTGCCAATAACTAAAACATTTTGTATTGGTTTTTTACTTCCTAATGAAGATTGGCAAAATTGTACTGCAGGTGACGAACCATCGATGTTAGCAAGATAGTTATTAAAAATTGATCTTCTCAACCATTTCTCTGAGAGTTGTTTTAAACAGCCGTTAGGAGCATTCATCTCTATCAAAAAATGATATATACCACTTTCAAAGGGAAAAGCTGAATATGCCCAAATTGGACCACAAAGTCGGCCTGCTGAACTGTAATGTTGTGCTGAATGAACAGTATATGTCATGAATGAAACACCATAATTTACTTCACACTCACCGCTAAATTTTAAGAGATTGTATTCACAGTCATTTAAATCTGAAACTTTAATTTCACTTTGCAGTAAAGTATAAATACTCTGCAGGAAATATAAAAATGATCTGTACAGATCAGCTGGTAAAATGTCATAAATGCAACATACAATGACAAATAAAAGCAATATTTTCCATTCTAATGCTTTATATTTCCCTACATATTCAAGTGTACGAAGATTACGCCGTATAAGTCACGTGTAAGTTTTATGTTGTTCATTCTTTCTTTTATTTTTGCCAAGTCAGCAACACTAAAGTGGTGTGATAACCAATGAGATACAAGTTGCCGAAAGATTCCTAATAAAATCCCATGCGTATAAACAGGTGGAAAATACCAAACCATATCAAAATAGTCTAATGTAGTAAAAATACAATCACATTTCACACCTCTTCAAATTTTACCATATTTAAGGCTGTACAGTATATCTTTTGTCTGCTCTTCGTGCGTTCGAATTGGTGGATCGTCTTTTAAGGTAGTTCTGGAGTTTTTTGATCAACTTAAGAATCGCCTGAAATCTTAGTATGGTGTAGACACAGCCTTCATGAACCAATTCCGAAATTTTTAATTCAATCCACTACTTAGTTTGTGAGATAATTGCAATTAAAAATCTGGTTTTTTGTACGCGATGCCTATACCTAACACGTGAACGGATAGGACTTCGTTCACATTTTCCGTTATAGACGCTAAACGGAACTTACCATTTTCAAATAAAAACACTCGTGTATGCAGTACTATTGTGGGATGAATTTAAAAAAAAATGGCAATTTTCGACTACTTAGTTTCGGAGATATCGAATCACAAAAAATATTAATTTTATTCGACACGCAATGGAGACACAATCAGCTGCAACGAAATGGCAACAGTGTTCGCTGCGGCGAACCGATGGGCGCGCGGTAAACTCCGGGAATTTGAAATGTGTTTATCTCTGAGCTTCAATGATTGCGTAAAGGAGTTGAAATAAATGTTTTCTCTCAACAAATTAAATTTATTCGGTTCAATAATATATATATATATATATATATATATATATATATATATATATATATATATATATATATATATATATATATATATATATATATATATATATATATATATATATATATATATATATATATATATATATATATATATATATATATATATATATATATATATATATATATATATATATATATATATATATATATATATATATATATACATATATATATGTGTGTGTGTGTGTGTGTGTGTGTGTGTATCTTTGGACGACATTCGTGTCTCATACTTATAAAATAAAAATCACCAATAAATCAAATATATTTTGCATATAAAATATAAACAACTTATAAAAAATATTAAAACCATGCAACAATAGATTTTTTTTTTAAACTAATGAACAAGTTATCAATCTGTTAAAATAAAATTAAAACTTGTTTCTTAGGTGTTCAACTACCTTATCGATAATTTTTTTGGCTTGTGTAACCTTTGGTTTTTTTGAGATCGTTTTCTCGGATAATAATTTTTTTATTCCTACTTCGCCGTCTTTTGAATATACTTCTCTCAGAGTTTCATAATGGATTCCGGCTCCTGCTATTTTTTTAACCATCTCGTTGGAAATCACGCCTTTCAAATCTTTTAAACTTGGTAGCAAAATCTTTGTCATTACCAATTGTTTATAAGGCTTACTAACTACAAAAAAATCATCTTTTTTGGCAAAAGCATCGCACAACTTTTCTAAAGTCTCAACATCGAATAGAGCTCCGTGGAATTGATTCGACGATTGCAACTTCAATAGGTCGCGGGCTAGAGTTTGTAAATTAAAACTTTTTTTTTCTTTTTTTCGTTCTGGCAAAACTTTTTTGAGTACAGTCAAGCTATCTGAAAATCCTGCGATATTTTGAAAACTGTCGATCATACCGTTATTTATAATATATCGCAGTAAATGAGAGGAATCGAATGATGCATTATGAGCAACAAGAATACATGGCTTGGATGAAAATTGAAGGAACTCTTGGAATGAAAGTAGAGCGTCACGAGGAGGAATCGACGGTACTTCTTTGCTATGGAAAAATAGTTTTCCCCCAACATGTTTTATCCCTGTAACCCTAGAAGCATCAGCATTAATCGGCTTAGAAGGATGTATATAAACACTGAATTTGAATTTTTCAAATTTCGCTGCTATTTGTAAAATTTCTGAGTCTTTCGAAAACCCAGAAGTTTCCAAATCGAAAAAAATTAAATTACAGTTTTCCACAGATAGCGAAAGGTTTGGTAATTTGTCTGAAAAGTGTTGAAAATCAACAACTGTGGTGTTATCTACACTGGAATCGATGCCACAGTTGGTTTGATATTGAATCCCTTCAGATTGTTCCATCGACTTCCTGGAGGCTTCCTTCTTTCGTGCTAGTAAATTTCTACGAGCTTTAGTTGATGGCAACTTTGATTTGATCGCTCGTTTTTTCCTCTTCATATCCAACAGCTTAGCAAATGATGCAGTATGCTTCCCCGGCGATACATTCATTTTTGTGTGTACGTCCAAAATATGTTTTTCCCCTTCGTTTTTAGCGCAGACAGTACTAGCTAACCTGTTATCTGCAGATTCACTCAGACTGTAGCAGCAGTTCTTGGGTGCTTTGTGAGCCATTATATTATTTATGCTTTCATTCGCTTGACTCGAGGCAACAACAGAAAATTTAGGAGCATTATCAGCATATTTCTTAAATATCTCTGATAGTTTCTCGTATAGTTGTTCATTTTTTAATTCGATTTTATGACTATTTTTACACCAAGCACCACAATTTTCATGATTACCAAAGACGTGTTCAGGAATATTGCGAATATTGTTAGCCAGCATAACGCTATGTCCTTTATTTTGTGCTAGTGCGTAGGAAAAACATTTTTTCAAGTGAGGAATAACTCCCTTGTCCCTCATTTCTTTATAATCTTTTCGCAGACCATATAAAGCATTCGCAAAATTTTTCTTTAAATGATTGCTGTCTGCTAACTTGTGAACCGTTTGGAGATTTCCCTGACGTACTGCTGCAATCGTTGAACTGTCTTCGTCACCTATCAAGACTCTAACGTTGAGCCCAACTTCTTTCAGAATAGCACTTTCGTTGACTAAAGCAGCACCTACATCAGGCTCCATCGCCTTTGCACTGCCAGAAAAATTCTGTCTGCAATCGTGATCGGATTTACTATGGCCGTTCATGCAAAGCTTACATCTCCGATTTCGAGCTGCAAAGTCAAGCACTTTTCCACTCAGAAAACCGACGATCGTACCATAGCCATTTAAACTATTATAACTCCTTCCATTGCCCCGCTTGCTCCAGCCCATATCATACGAAACTATAATATTCACGATGTTTCCTATTGCTGCATCAAATGTCTCTCTCCCATCTACATCGTCCTCTACAGCACCAGGGTGAAGATTAGTATTAGTGGAATGATGAAGAGTCCGCATGAAAGGATAAATGTCGTCGACAATATCTTGTGGCCTAATAATGGAAGGAACGAAAAACATAGTCTAAATAATTGATAAAGTCCAATTTTATTCCAATATATTTTTTATTGATTATGATTGAGAAATTGTACATACTGGATTCGTGGATATTAATTGAAACACACAGAATATCCAAGGATATATCGTTAGCTAAATAGAAAAGTCAGGTAACTACCAAAATTTTTACGTGTTGAAAATTTGAGTGATAATCAAATAATTATTTTCTGGAGATACGTCATGCTTTTTCTGAACTTTTTTACTTTTTGGTAGTTGCGTGACTTTTCTATACAGCTATCGTTGAATAACTATTGTGTCTCCTATGAAACATAGTTTTGCCGGTTAAAAGTTATGTACGATTTACCACTTCATAACGGAAGTGTAAAAATATGAATTCTTCATAATATATACAATTATCGCAGTGAAAATTTACCATGTCACTACGATGACACTGGGTATTTATTATTTCACCTAACATAATAGCAAAATTTATTTTTAAATTTGCTACGGTGTTGAATGACATGATAACAATTTTTACTATGATGGCAAACACGGTATAGTTGGCTATTGAGAAAAATAACGGTAGATCTAATTAGATGTACCTATGATTCTTTCAATTTCGAGACGCACGATTCAAATTGTGAGGAAACTTACAATTCCTGACATAGCTTCTCCACATTCTCTATAACTAATTCCCTTTCTTCTTCAGCAGCTCTCCGGCATGAATCTTTTGCAACGGCTTCCAATGCTGGACCAACTTCCCGCTCATATTTTTTGTAAACATGAGGATCAATGGTCGGAATATTCAAACAGTTCAGCAGTTTGTTGAGAGCAGTTTCTCCAATCCCAGAATGAACCACACCTGTGAAATCAATTTTGATATGATGCTTATGCTACACTTAACTCCCTTCAAACTCATCTCTGTGTTTTGCATAATGTAAAAATAACTTACCAAATACAGCTTTCGTATTCACATCAGAATGTCTATTATTCATGGCTGTGATGTGGGTTTTGCCCGTGCGTACTTGGGTTATGGCAGAGCACTCTTCACAGGAAATGTGTAAAATGGAGTTTAATCCCATTCGTGTTTCTTTCACTGCTTTCCTCAACAAAATATCTTTTTTACACCCGATACACTTGAGATGCTTGGAAAGATATTGTAAATCAACGATCCGTCGTCCTTCGACGGCAAATTCTTGTTGATGATTTTTGAGGTTAGGAAGGTTTCCATCGCGTTTAGCAGCATTTGCTTGACACATAGCCGCCACAGCTCTTAGTTCTTTATCACGATTTTTTTTTTTCGTAAACCGACCCTTGAATCTCACTCGAGTTGACATTTTCAAACTTTTTTGTTCGTAAGATTCGCAAAACACTATGCACACTATACACACACTGGAAGCTTCTAATACGGAAGAATCGCGCTGTTGCCACGATGACAGCGCCGCTCTCTATGCGAGCAGGGGACCTATCCATGCAGAATGTGTGATTGTGTGGGACATACAGAGTGTACAAGCTGTATCAAAAGTTTTTAACCGACAGCATCATATAAGAATCGGGTTTTACTGTACGCTGCGGTCGCAACTTTTGGCTGATACGTGTACCTCCAGAACTACCTTAATAAATTATATCTACGTGATCCTGCCTCCCACACACCAGGATGGTAACACCAACTGCATCCATATGTGCCATTAAACTGTAACCTATTCTGTATTTTTGGCCTTACCACACTATCATCGCAAGAAAAGAAAGCAACAATTTTTTGTTCATAAATTTCTCCTGTGTCACAATCAGTCACTATTACACCATTTTTTCTTAGCTTTTCAGACTGTTTCACGATAACTGACATATATAAATTCATGAATTCAGGACTTGGTTCTTTTTCTGTTTGCCATAAAGTGGCTAAAATAATGTTAGAATGATGGAAACGAATTTCGGGTGGAAGTTCATTCAAATGAAGATCAATTGGCCAATAACTTTTTCTTGCACCTTTGAATAGATTAGCTCCATCTGAACTGTGATTAAATGTAAATACTCCAGGCATTAATTTTTGCAGACTTTTATACAGTTCACTATCCTGCATATCAGAAATAAATTCCCCATTTTTTTCATCGATTTCGCGTTTTTTTGCAAAATCTTTGACATGTTTCTGTATATCTGGTCGATTTAATAATAATTCAAACTGATACCTTAAATCAATACCTTGTAACGGCAATTTCCGAAGCTCGGGTGACCCCGGAAAATTAATCCGCACACAAACCTGGCTCCAACGATGTTAAGAGGATGTTGCTGGGCGCCAGACTCCGGGGCAGGAGTCCTCTCTCTCGCTCTCACGCTCTCGGCACCGGCTCGCCGATACTATAGTAGAGGGATGTGGTGGGGGCGAAGAATAAAGACACCAATGCAAATTTTACGTTTACTGAAATTGTTTATTAAAAAAGAAAAAAAGAAAAAGGTCGCGAATTACCGCCCGCTACCTGGCGTATAGAATCTACAAATACAATAGTAACGCGTGACTCTACTCTACTAATAAATACTAAATAACAATAAAATAACTAATTGACTCTACTCTACTCTTTAACTCTTATAAAATACTGTCAAGGCGGTAGCTGTTTAGCTCAGCTGTCAGTCTTCTCTCTCTCTCCCACTACTGGGGAAGACGGTACTGTGGCTCGCTCACGCACACAGAGTAGACGTCGCTCGCGCGACGACAGCTCGGCTGCGGAACAGCTGTGGCGGGGAAGGGGTGGGGGACGGTACTCACTCGGGACTCGGGGAAGCGACAAGTCTCTGCCTCGCTGCAGCACTCTGCGTCGCGGGACAGCAGAAAACTCGATGCAAGATGGCGGTCGCGGCTAACTAGACGTTAGGCGCGCAGCGACAACGCGACTCGCGCCCTAACTCGCAGCACGACGAACCACGTGGTACACGGAACTTTCAAATCGGGACTCTAACGGACAGGGGTTCTCTCGCACGGGTATGGTGACTCTCTGGGACACTCTCGAGACTCGTGGGGTGATTTAGGGGTAAAATTGCGGGACTAAATTAATAACGGGGGTGATCAGAACGATCCTACCTGGTGTTGGCGACAGTTCGGTGAGGATTGTTGCGGCGGTACTCGTCCGTAAGATCCTCGTGTCCAAGTCAGAAAGCCGGGTCGTCGTATATCCAAAAGCCAAGTCCAATCGTTCCACAAGTCACTCACAAAATCGAGGGGAAAAGCCAGGGGTCGTAATCTCACTTTGCACACTCTCTCACTACGCACTCTCTCTCACAAAAACAAAATTGCTCGCCGCACTTCTTGCACACGTGTTGCTCGCGCTAAGCCAGAAATATGGTTGACAATTCTTTTTCCGCTATCCTGATTCTCCCTTTGGCCACCCGCCTCGTGGGCGCTGCACGCTACCGGTGAGCGGAGCGCCGCGCCAGGTAACCAAGATGGCGCCTGGAGACGAGGGCGGTGAGAATTTGAATAGCGGAATCGGTACTCTGGACTCTCGCGGGACTGGGAACGTACGCCAGTCTGGTTAGGAGGAGGTCATAACGTTTGCCACGTTACAACCTATAAAATAGTTTGTTGACTGTGTACATATAGGGATAGAGTTTTCACAACTTGGGCATTCGATTGCTGTTGTAACGTTTTTGTTTGAATTAATAGTGAGCAATGTAACATAACACTTTTCGCAATAATAATGTTTTAATATTTTCTCCGGCGGTTGTGCTAAAGTCACCAATAGTAGATACGAAGAATAATTCCAAGTTTCAAATTTAGGACCTGCTAATACTCTTACAAAATCTATCAAAGCTTCTTGCAGTTCTCGAACAGGATTAAATTTGACTACAATAGCCTTGATCATCAATATAACGTCAACAACTGTTGTTTTGAATCTTGAAACATTATGCGAGTGTCTTTACTAATATTGCTAAACTTATACCCCGAACCTGCAGTTTTTAAAGTAGTATAAATTGATTCTTCTTCTTCGTTTTCTTCACGTTCATCAGCATTTGCACTATCTGTTTCATATATTATACGTTCAATAATTGACCGATCGAATGAGCCCGCCGAAGGCGGGCGAAGTTCGATCGAAATTATATGAAGTGTCTCGTTCGAAGATGATAGTTATGTAGTCATGCTTGTCATTCCTTGAATCCACAACTTTTAGAGTTTAAATTGAAATAACTTGGCGCTCTACCGCCATCTTACCTTCTCCTGCGCCCTCTACAACTCATATTGTTTTGTGATTCGTCGAATGATCACAATTTTACTTTGAAGATGGCTGATTCCATCTCAAATCACCCAGGCAGGTCGGAACCGAAAATTTAAATCGCTCAGTGATTTAATATATCATTCTTTGATCAATTCGAGGGGACCCCTATTTCAGGATTTTTTTTGGAAAAAATTTCTAAGCCCTGTACGGATTTTTTAATTTTTTCGAGCAAATACCCGTTTTTATCAATTCTGGATGTGTTTTTTTTTTCAAACGGCTATAACTCTTGAACAAGTGGACCGATTTCGGAGTTTTTTTTTTCAAAATACGCGGAATTTTAAACACTTTCAGAAAATCTCAAATTCTTCTACATCGATACAGAATCATCGGAGTTATGTTGCATAATATAAAAAAAACCGAAAATTTTCAACCTCGACTTTCAGCAATTTCATATTTTTTTTTTCCCTCGACAATATTTTCCCAAATAGTGCTTGAAATGCCCTAACTCTGTATGTAAGTTTCGTTAGCGACCAGCCTTTGTGAGGGAAGTTATGAATTATAGCGTTATTCAAGTCTAATATCGAATTTTATCGAATATATAATCCCCAAAAAAGCACCTCTGGTGCGAAAACCTTTCGCCAAGTACATTAATGTGTAGATCACTCCACCAAAAAATAAAAAACGTTGTGCTCGTTCGCTCGCTCACTCGATTAGTTTATGATTATCAACATATACAAGCATTGAAATCAGGTAAAACTGCCAAGTACTTGTATAATAATAAAAGTTTGGAATTAAAAAATTTGTTCAAAGTAAATCATGTTGTATCGATTGCAGGTTTATATTTCTGTTGATTGGTTTATAATGACTGGTTGGAAAAACAGTTTGGATAAATAAACTGAAGATAACTACATTGATAGAAAAATATTCATAACGGAAAAATTATTTTAAAAAAATTAGAAAAAAAAAAAATTGGAGGTAGTGGTACTTGGCGGGCCTTTCATAGAGAAAGAACTATGAAATATGAATTGCGAACCATGTCAATGTCATCTGATAGTCATTTAAACATTGGCCCACCAATGTACCACTACCTTCAAATTTTTATTTTTTTTTTTACTTTTATTTTAAGAATTTTTTCGTTATGAATATTTTTTTTATAAATGTGGTTATCTCCAATTTATTTATCCAAACTGTTTTTTCGACCAATAATTATAAATCAATCAACACAAATATAAACCTGCTTCGATACAACATTATTTAGTTTGAACAAATTTTTTAATTCCAAACTTTTATTATTATACAAGTACTTGGCAGTTTTCTCTGATTTCAATGCTTGTATATGTTGATAATCATAAACTAATCGAGTGAGCGAGCGAACGAGCACAACGTTTTTTATTTTTTGGTGGAGTGATCTACACATTAATGGACCTACTTGGCGAAAGGTTTTTGCACCAGAGGTGCTTTTTTGAGGATTATATATTTAATAAAATTTGATATTAGGCTTGAATAACGCTATAATTCATAACTTCCCTCACAAAGGCTGGTCGCTAACGAAACTTACATACAGAGTTAGGGCATTTCAAGCACTATTTGGAAAAATATTGTCGAGGGAAAAAAAAAATATGAAATTGCTGAAAATCGAGGTTGAAAATTTCCGGTTTTTTTCATATTATGCAACATAACTCCGATGATTCTGTATCGATGTAAAAGAATTTGAGATTTTCTGAAAGTGCTTAAAATTCCGCATATTTTGAAAAAAAGTACTCCGAAATCGGTCCACTTGTTCAAGAGTTATAGCCGTTTGAAAAAAAGAACACATCCAGAATTGATAAAAACGGGTATTTGCTCGAAAAAATTGAAAAATCCGTACAGGGCTTAGAAATTTTTTCCAAAAAAAATCCTGAAATAGGGGTCCCCTCAAATTGCTCAAAGAATGATATATTAAATCACTGAGCGATTTAAATTTTTGGTCCCGACCTGCCTGGGTGATTTGAGATGGAATCAGCCAGATGATAGTGGGCTTAGTTTTTCTGATTAATTTCTCAATTGAAAAATGTTATACTCGCCTTTGTTTTGGGTTGAATTTTTGGGGAGGGAAGACTATCATCTTCGAACGAGACACTTCATATAATTTCGATCGAACGAGCCCGCCGAAGGCGGGCTCGTTCGATCGGTCAATTATACTACATGTCTCGTTCTCGATGATAGTTATGTAGTTTTTTAGAGTAACTGTGATAATTCGAAACGCTTGTTTATAAGCACAGCTTTATTATTATCATTATTATTATTATATGTACATATTTTTTTTTTTTTTTTTTTAATTCTTTTGTAACGTCCAGGATGGTAAATTTGTGGGTTCAACCCTGTTTTACACTAAAAATAGCCGGAGATGAGAGTGGAAGGGGCAATGATGCTTTAGAATGAATTCGTTGATGATGATTTTTATTGGTTCAAGTATGAGTGTGTGTATGGTTGAACAAGTTTTGAGTAAAGTGAGTGAATAATGATGATGTGTATAAGGTAGGAATGTCGGAGGAGGAGTTTACAGTGTGAAGATCGAAGTTGAAGTGTATGATTGGAAGGTCGAAGAAGAAGTGCTGTTTTAGGGAAGCTTGGTGGGAGATCAGTACAGCTGGGTCATCACATGCTGAATAAGCATGTGACGACCACAGTGGCGTGATTCCCAGGGCTTAGTAGTACAGGGATCAGGTGAGGATGAGAGAATAGCTGGAATAGAGATAAGAGCAGACGGATAGGTTGATAGTAGTTGCATACGTGGGGATTGAAAGACTGTAGGGGAGGAAAGGAGGCACGTTCGGGTGATGATGCCCGGACGTAACACCCCCTCCGTTAGAGGAAACGTACCACTTATTTTTAAGGGGATATTAAAGTCGCGCTGTACACCTCGAAAACGCGGCGAGCCAAAACTCCTACGCCACTCAAACAATCAGAATAAAAATTGGGCAATTGATGACTTACTTTGGCAAAAAGTGGAGCGGCTTTTTACTTTTCGAAAATTTTGAAAAAATTTTTGCAGATTGATAATCAACCACATAAACGATGAAAATTTGAACACTTGCACTGAATGAATCGCACTGTCCGGTATGATGCCACTCGGCACTGAGAAAACACAAATTTTGAGCCCACTCCCGTAAGATTTGATGCTGAAATGACAAAACCGCAGCTAATCTGATTTTCGATTACGAAGAACACCGACATCTCACTTTGGCGACATTTTGTACCGACATTATACGCATGCATCAAGGATACATCGTGGCAGCGCTGGTGATACTTTCTCAACTATTTATGATGGCACGTGCTGCCACGAACGAATTGTGTGGGGATCATGTGAACTACAACCACGATTTCAGAATTTCGTAGACGTAATTGCTTTCTGTCATCTATATTTGAAATTGCCTGATTTTTTGTCAGAAATAGGTAGAAAACCCAACCCAATTCGGAATCGTAATTGAAATAATAACGTTGCGTTTATTTATCATACGAGAAGGCAAACCATAGTCGACATAACCGCATTCGACTGACAGCAGAAAATCAATAACAGATCGCAGACGGCGTAACCTTACCCGGCCGCTACATAACCTAGAATTTGAAGATAGGATAAATGAATTCGAATTTGGAGTTGAATATTACGCTCAACGTGTTATTTCGACTCGTTTTATTCATAGTTCATAATTTTTCAAGAGAGTAAAAATGAATTCGAATGATCGACGCGGGTCCGAAACATAACCTACTCGACTGACAGTTAGCAGAAAATCAATGACAGATCGCAGACGGCGTAGGCTAACCTAACCCAATCCAGAACTTGAAGATAGGATAAATGAATTCGAATTTGGAATTGGAAATTACGATCAGCGTATTATTTCCACTCGTTTTATTCATAGCTCACAATTTTTCAAGAAAGCAAAAATGAATTCGAATAATCGATGCGTGTCCCAAACATGACCTACTTGACTGACAGTTAGCAGAAAATCAATAACAGATCGCAGACGGCGTAGCATAACCCGGCCGTCACATAACCTAGAATTTGAAGATAGGATAAATGAATTCGAATTTGGAGTTGAAAATAACACTTAGCGTATTATTTCTACTCGTTTTATTCACAGCTCATAATTTTTCAAGAGAGTAAAAATGAATTCGAATAATCGACGCGGGTCCCAAACATAACCTACTCGACTGACAGTTAGCGGAAGATCAATGACAGATCGCAGACGGCGTAGGCTAACCTAACCCAATCTAGAACTTGAAGATAGGATAAATGAATTCGAATTTGGAATTGGAAATTACGATCAGCGTAATATTTCTACTCGTTTTATTCACAGCTCATAACTTTTCAAGAGAGTAAAAATGAATTCGAATAATCGATGCGGGTCCCAAACATAACCTACTCGACTGACAGTTAGCAGAAAATCAATGACAGATCGCAGACGGCGTAGGCTAACCTAACCCAATCTAGAACTTGAAGATAGGATAAATGAATTCGAATTTGGAATTGGAAATTACGATCAGCGTAATATTTCTACTCGTTTTATTCACAGCTCATAATTTTTCAAGAGGGTAAAAATGAATTCAAATAATCGACGCGGGTCCGAAACATAACTTACTCGACTGACAGCAGAAAATCAATAACAGATCGCAGACGGCGTGGGTTAACGTAACCTAATCTAGAGTTTGAAGATAGGATAAATGAATTCGAATTTGGAATTGGAAATTACGATCAGCGTAATATTTCTACTCGTTTTATTCACAGCTCATAACTTTTCAAGAGAGTAAAAATGAATTCGAATAATCGATGCGGGTCCCAAACATAACCTACTCGACTGACAGTTAGCAGAAAATCAATGACAGATCGCAGACGGCGTAGGCTAACCTAACCCAATCTAGAACTTGAAGATAGGATAAATGAATTCGAATTTGGAATTGGAAATTACGATCAGCGTAATATTTCTACTCGTTTTATTCACAGCTCATAATTTTTCAAGAGGGTAAAAATGAATTCAAATAATCGACGCGGGTCCGAAACATAACTTACTCGACTGACAGCAGAAAATCAATAACAGATCGCAGACGGCGTGGGCTAACGTAACCTAATCTAGAGTTTGAAGATAGGATAAATGAATTCGAATTTGGAATTGGAAATTACGATCAGCGTAATATTTCTACTCGTTTTATTCACAGCTCATAACTTTTCAAGAGAGTAAAAATGAATTCGAATAATCGATGCGGGTCCCAAACATAACCTACTTGACTGACAGTTAGCAGAAAATCAATAACAGATCGCAGACGGCGTAGCATAACCCGGCCGTCACATAACCTAGAATTTGAAGATAGGATAAATGAATTCGAATTTGCAATTGAAAATAACGCTCAGCGTATTATTTCTGCTCGTTTTATTCACAGCTCATAATTTTTCAAGAGAGTAAAAATGAATTCAAATAATCGACGCGGGTCCCAAACATAACCTACTCGGCTGACAGTTAGCAGAAAATCAATAACAGATGAGATTACAATCGGGGTTGGCATTACAGTGAGGTTATTTATTTTGCACTGCTTTCATTCTTGCTTAAATTTTCCATCCACCTAGATTTCTCGACCAGAAAAAATCCATGTAAATAATTGATATAGTACGTTGTTTCCTCATCCGTACAGACCCAGTTCGAGGGAATAAATAGGGTTTATCGTTAGAGTTTCCGATGCTGCGAAGTTCCTCGACAAATAAGAGGGGCGCCGCGAGGCGCGAACCTAGCCAGTTCAAATCTGCGCCAATGACGGGCCTCCACTGATCTCTTATCGACATTAGTGTTGGCTTCGGCACACCCAAAACATAACAACTGGAGTTCGTGGGCCAATGAATCGCCCGGGAGTAGAAGCGATGTCGGAATAGATCAAGAGCGGGGAACTCACAATCAGTGAGTCCCAGTTGTTCTTGTTTAACACGGGATATTAAACAAGGATAACACCAACTCACTAGTTCTCTCCTCCTTTTCTATTTGAATATCGCAATTTTGGCTGACTTCCGTACATACTATATTCACATCTTAATCGGGTGTACCACCCACGGTATGTGAACTCGTTCCAATTGGACAAATACATTTTTCACTACTTCGAAGACTGAATCTGACTTTCGAATTTTTCACAGAAGAACTAATGTCATTTTCAGATTTCAATGAAGATTCCATCCCTGTAATCTTCTATCAATGAATTATTTCAAAAGTAATATAGATGTGATATGAATTCAGAAATTTTGATGAAATGTTACCGATGCTATACGTGACGAGTAACACACACGATGTATGTCATAACTATTGTCACTCTTCACTCCTTTTCGTCGAAGAAAAACTTTCATACCCATCCTATTCGACGCCTCAGTATAACAGTATGATATCTCAAATTGTGGTAGAAAACCACGCTATCTCAAAAATATAATGTGGTAAGGTCTCAAGTCCTTTGTGAAAGGTATGGACATACGATGTTTTGTACAAGGAAAATTGAGATAGCATGTTTTTCCACCACACTCTGTGATATTATGGTTTTCTACCTCAATATGAGATATCGTACTTTTATACCGGGGCGTCGAATTATCTCGACTGCTACACTTCATCTATGATGGTTGACGAATAATGAAATGTTGCCCAATTATATCTATGTTACTACGGCCCTCTAATTTTACGTCGATTATTTTAGAATATTTCATACCGAATGGAATACATTTTCCACTCATCGTGAGAAGCCAATTGGCTCGTCCGTTGTCATGTTTAGTTCCATAACTGACAACACCGCGCAGATCAAAAGTTCCAACGGTATCAGTTCGCGCGCACATGTGCTGTGACTGTTCAGTGTTGACTTGAGTGTTTCGCGAGTGTACGTGTCTCTGTGTGTTTCGCGAGTTTGAGTGTGTGTGTTTATTCGTGTTCTAATTTTTATTATTTTATTTTTTTAGCATATCTAGCTATAAGTGCATGCCTAGGTTAAGTGTATATGTATAATCTGTGAATATACCTACATAATCGTTATGGCCAATGGCCATTACAAAAGAAAACGCGTTCCGCGAAAGGAACGTTATCGTAGTAGGTAAGTACGATTCTTTATACAAATACAAGGATTCGATATCTCATTTCCCACATCGTATATGAATTAATTAGATGTCTCCTGCGGAACTCTATGCTGCAACAAAGGTCGAACGTTTCACACAATGTATACGCCTGAATCATAATTACTCAGTTGTCGTATAGTATTACCTTTTTCGATTGTCAAATAACCAATGAGGTGATGTCATAATCACAATAATACATAGGACCTTAAATTAATAGGCTCATTGCCGACCAGGGATCCGCAGGATAAAAATACTCAATTCTTATATTGTCTGAACTCGCTTTAATATACGGTATATCCATTAGAGCCTGCAACTAACTTTCTGTTTGAACTCGACTTTACAATCACGAATTTATTAATCCCTGGAAAAATAGTCGTTTTTAAAGCAATTGTTCATTATTTGATGAATTCGTTTCTCTTTGTGAAAAAAATCACGCATAATTCGAGCAATGATCAATTCTCCGATAATGAATAACTGACAATTCGTAAAAGTACTGCAATTTATTTATTCTTCAGTCAAGTATTATTCTATAGATCTGTCTGCCAATTGCCTTCCGGTATGACGGTATTACCATTAACCGCGCCAAGTATAATTTGTCGATAAGTTTCACAAAATAGTATTTGATGAGAATTTCCATTCTGACAGTAGAAATCCCTGTGAAGCCGTGTGCATTCTACATAATTCTACTGATAGAAATACTAATTAACCCGCGGTTTGTTTTAGGGCGAAGAAGGGCAACGTTCCACTTCGCGCAGAAGATGGCCGTGCTACCGCCGCAGTCGTGGATGATCGTTCCACAATGGTAAGTGACGACAATGTACTTGTCGCCGAAAATGGTCCAATGGACCAGGGTGTCAGTGACACAACTATCGAAGGTCCAACGGACCAGGGTGTCAGTGACACGACTATCGAAGGTCCAACGGACCAAGGTGTCAGTGACACCAGTATCGAAGGTCGACGTATCGTCGACATTATGTACTTTCTGCAGCAATTGCATGAAAAATTCGACAATCACAACATTAAGTTGGGTTGCCCTTTCAGTGAACTGAAATTGGTTAAGTCGTTCAATCGAGGTTCGCGAACGCAACTGCATTTCGTGTGTCGACCGTGCGATTACACGTTCAACATTTGGACGGATCCTGATCACCAAAATATACTTGGGATCAATGAAAGTGCCGTTTGCGGTACAATCACATCGCGTACTGGGCACAGTACACTGCAAGAACTGCTTGCCGCTATGTCAATCCCTTGTATGACAGCTCCAACGTACCTGAGATATCGGGACAAAATTTTTGATAACTTCCACGAAGTTGCCGAAGCCGAAAGATTAAAAGCTGCGGCAATGGAAAGAGAAATTGCCATCGAGAAGGGGCATGTCATCGACGGTGTACCGTACATACAGGTCATTGCGGATGGCTGTTGGTCGAAACGCTCATACGGGGGTGGTAAACACGATGCGCTATCGGGTGCAGCCATGATCTTCGGTCACGAGACCAAGTTAGCTTTATATGTTGGCGTACGCAACAAGTATTGCGCGACCCACGCGAGAGCAGAGTTTGCTAAACAAGGAACCGACCCCTCATGTGTGCCACAAAAATTGGGGTCGTGACCGTAGCTCCAACGCAATGGAAACCGACATTATTCTAGAAGGTTTCCGTACAAGCGTTGCGAGCAACGGTTTAATATACCGAACGCTTGTGGCGGACGGTGATAGCAGCGTATAGTAGATAGGCTAGGCCGGTTCTGGCTCACCGCGTATTAGTGCACACGTACACGCACACACACATGCATGCCTCCGCCGTGTCCGTGTGAGGGTGGTGGAGGGGGTTGATAGGATGACGTCATGCTCGCTGATACCTGCTGGCTTGTTCAGACCTGTCAAAATGACGTCACGCACCCTTAATATGACGTCACACACCCTTAAAAATGGCGGCACGTACCCTAAAAATGGCGGCACACTCCCTCAATATGACGTCACACACCCTTAATTTGACGGCACCTACCCTTAATTTGACGGCACATACCCTTGATTTGACGGCACATACCTATGATATGACGTCACGCGCCCTGATTCTAACCCTTGCTTCCAGAAGCTTCCTCAAGGCCAAGTTCCTGGAATTTTTCGGCACCCTGTGAGATTTGATACCCCTGCGCAAAAAACCTGCAGATGCAAGTCCTAGCTAATGATTCGTGGAAACAAACGGTTCCTGGAATTTTTCGGCACCCTGTTGGAAGTTTTTGAGGGATCGAGTTACTTTGCGTGTTAAAATGCAAAATTATGATAAGATTCTCAGAAAATTAGTTCTCGGAAAGACTGTGGAAGGTTCTAGATGTTTAGGTATTAGTGGAGGGGTTGTCAGCTATAAAAGGGTAAAAATTTGCTATGGGACATCTCATTCTACAATCATTTCTCGAATGGTTCAAACCACTCTCAAACGTCGTGAATTAAAAGTGCGACTTGAGCTGCTCATAAAGAACATCAACGAGGTGAAAAGCTTGATCCATACAAGATCAGAAATCAACCGTCTTACGAAGAAACTAGAAGCAATAAAGATTTGACTAAAAAAAAACATGGATCTCTCGGCAATCAACAAATTGGGTCGCTTGGAAGAATTCCTTCCAACGAAGAAGCTGAGTGAGCTGCAGGTGTTCGAAAACTATCCGATTACCGATCTTCGAACAGTTCAAACCAAATTTGGAGTCAGGATAGTGGTGGATGTGGACAACAGATTTTGCATCTTCTTACCGGCTCGAATGGCAAAGATTCTAAAGGATGACGATGACTTGCTGCACAAGATGAGAGATGCTGCTGATGAGAACCGCTTACATGTGAAGTACCTTGGTGGACAATATAATCAAGTTGAATTCAACCACATGTAAACACACACACACACACACCATGATACATGATATATGATACACCTACGTCTTTATACATACCTATAACAACCATATACCTATGTGATGCACCTACATATATGATATACCTACATGATACACCTACACCTTTATATACCTATATGATACACCTATACCTATGTAATATACCTATATGTATACGAGTATGATTTAATAAAACAAATTATTAATAAACTACGTGTTCATTATTCAAATCGAACACTACCTCAATAGATGTAAATAATCACATATACTTACCTGAAGACTAATATACTTATTCAGATTTTTTAAATTATGCTATAAATACGACAAGGAATAGGATTTTGGTTAGAGTAGGGTACATAACATGCATTGCAATAACAGATTGAAAGTATAATTATCAGTACATAACTTTTATTTTATAAACAGCTGTATGCAGGTTCTTTCATCTCTTTTATCTCTTATCCATTACTTATATTCTGAATGAATTCTCCTTTTTCTTGGATATAATAATTAATAATGTTTTTTTAAAACTTTTTTATCTCAATATCTGAAAAGTTTAAATTCTTCGGAACCACCAGCTCCCATCCGCCCGCCGGAGTAACTCCGCCATCGTACCTCTGTACTCCATCATACATAGTGTATTCGGTGGTTGATTTTGGCTGATGTTAATCATTACTCTAATTGAAGTCATCAACTCTTCCAGCTCTTCGTTCGACAACCCGGTGAGCAGTGTCGAAAAAGAGGGGAAGGTGTAAGGAGATTGCGGAGAAGTGACAGGGTAAAGTTTGGAACATTTTCTGGATGACTCAAAAAAACTAATTATCTCCAGATTGAAGAATATTCTCCGCAAACAAGGCAACTTGAAAGTCAATGTAGTTTTGTCCTGTAAATTCAATACTCTGAAAAGCGGTGAAATTATCGAAGAGATGAAGTTCTTCAATTCCAAAAACGAAGCTATTCTACCAGCGACGAACATGGATGAATGGTTCGACGAAAATGTCAGGGAGAAATTATTAGTCAAGATAGAAGACTTCCAGGAAAAAGATTCGGGATGGTCTTTGTCTGAAATTATAAATCTGGCTGTGAATATCAACAAATATGTACCACTGCGAGGAGGCATATCTACTTACACACCGTTACCCAAGTATATACAAGATAAGAAGGCGGTGGTGAATATTATGAACGACGATTCCTACTGTTTTCTCTGGTCAGTCACAGCAGCTCTGTTCCCAGCAGGTAAAAATGCTGGTAGAACGACTTCTTACCCACATTTTAGCTCAGTGCTGAGGTATGAAGGTTTGAATTTTCCCATGAGTCTTGATAAAATTTCAAAATTTGAAAAATTGAACGGTTTGTCGATTAATGTTTACGGTATAGACGACCACGAAATAGTACCCGTTTATTTAAGTCGAGAAAAATCAGACAAGTCTACCATACATCTCCTTATGTTGGAATGTAATGTCGAGTCAAACGGATCTGATGACGCTAACAATACAATATATCATTTTACATGGATCAAAAATTTATCTCGACTATTAAGCTCACAAATCTCAAAGCATGATCATCGTAGCTGGTTGTGTGATAGATGTTTGAGTCATTTTCAGTCTGAAAATTGTTTAGTCACACACAAGCTTGATTGCGCGAATTTAAATAAATGCAAAGTAATATTACCGGACGAAAAGGATAAAATCTTGAAATTCAAAAACTTTAAATATAAAGAAAATGTTCCGTTTTGTATTTACGCCGATCTCGAATGTCTCTTGCAACCGGTTGACGATACATCTGAGAATAGAAGGGTATATGAAAAACATGTCCCGTACAGTATCGCTTACTATTTACATTGTACCTTCAACGATTCAGTTTCCAAATTTAGAGTCAACCGTGGAAAGGATTGTATAGAATGGTTTGTAAGCGAGTTGGAGAGTTTGGCTCATGCTTTAGAACCTTATTTCAAGTGTGTGATCCCGATGGAATCTTTGAGTTATGAACAAAAACAAGCGTTCGATTCAGCTAAGATTTGTCATATTTGTGAAAAACCGTTCGCACCTCAAGACGTGAAACATCGCGATCATTGCCACTTCACAGGCAAGTATCGTGGTGCAGCGCATGAAGGTTGCAATTTAAATTACAAGGATTCGCACATCATTCCGGTGGTCTTTCATAACTTATCGGGCTATGACTCACACTTTTTGATTAAAACATTAGCAACAGCTTTCGAAGGAGCCGTCACTCTCGTACCGGTTAACAAGGACAGATATATATCTTTTACAAAGAGTGTAAAGGGAACATCTATACATTTTAGGTTCATTGATTCGTTCCGGTTCATGCCGGGCAGTCTAGAAAAATTAGCGTCTTATTTAGATGACGATCAGAAATTAATTACGCGTAAGTATTGTAGGAGCGTCGAAGAATTTCAGTTATTGACGAGGAAAGGTGTATTCCCATACGAGTATGTAAACAGTTGGGAAAGCCTTGAAGAAGTACAGTTACCACCAAAAGAAAAATTTCATTCAAAATTAAACGATTCAGATATTTCGGAGGATGACTATTTGCACGCGTGTAACGTTTGGCAAACTTTCCAAATCAAAACTTTGGGTCAATATTCAGATTTGTATTTACAAACGGATGTGCTTCTTTTAGCGGATATTTTTCAAAATTTCAGGAATAATTGTTGGTCCACTTATAATTTAGATCCGTTACATTATTATACGGCGCCGGGTTTATCGTTCGACGCGATGCTCAAGTGCACGGGTGTTGAGCTCGAGCTTCTTATCGACGTTGATATGTTATTGTTTATAGAACGAGGAATTCGAGGCGGAGTTGCCCAATGCTCGAACAGATACGCTAAAGCTAATAACAGATATATGGGATCGGCATTCGATCCGCGTCAGGAAGAATCGTACCTCATGTATTTTGACGTTAATAATTTATATGGTGCAGCTATGAGTCACTTCTTACCGTATAGTTCCTTCGAATGGGTGTCAAATTTCCAAGGTTTTGATGTTTTAGCAGTTTCAGATGAATCTCTTATAGGTTACATACTTGAAGTAGATTTAGAATATCCGCGAGAACTTCAGGACTCTCACAAAGACTTACCATTGTGTCCAGAGCATTACATTCCACCTCTGTCGAGATGTAAGATATCTAAATTAACAACTACCCTTTTCTCAAAAAAGCGGTATGTCGTTCACTATAAAGTTTTGAAACAGTGTTTGAGTTTGGGTATGAAGTTAGAGAAAATCCATCGGGTATTAAAATTTAAACAAGCACCGTGGCTTCAGAAATATATAGATTTGAATACTGAATTGCGGAAAAAGTCTAGCAATGATTTCGAAAAAAATTTTTATAAACTCATGAATAACGCCGTTTTCGGAAAAACAATGGAAAACGTTAGAAAACATAGAGATGTACGGTTGATTACAAAGTGGGATGGGAGACACGGAGCAAGAGCGCTTATCGCTAAGCCAAACTTTCACAGCTGTACCGCATTCAGTGAAGATATGGCAATAATTGAATTAAGCCGGACGAAAATCAAATTCAACAAGCCTATACTATATGCAGGATTTTCTATTATGGATCTTGCTAAAACCTACATTCACGATTTCCATTATAATTATATCAAAAGTAGATTCGGAGACCGAGCAAAGCTCATGTATACTGACACTGACAGTCTTATATATCATTTTACCGTACCCGATATATACGAGCTAATGAAACGCGATTAGGATCGATTTGACACGTCCGACTATCCTCCGGAGAATGTTTATAAGATGCCGCTAGTCAACAAGAAAGTATTGGGATTGATGAAAGACGAGAATAACGGGAAGATAATGACCGAGTTTATAGGTTTAAGAGCTAAATTATATTCCTTCAAGGTTCTAGGTGAAAATAGAGAGCAGAAACGTGCCAAAGGAGTCAAGGGGGCTACACTAAAAACAATAACTTTCAATGACTACATCGAGTGTGCTATGCAGCATCAAGATCTAATAAAAAGTCAGAATTTAATTCAAAGCAAGAATCACCAGGTTCATACGGTGACGCAAAGGAAGATAGCGCTGAGCTGGAACGACGACAAGAGGATCATATTTCCTCATACTACCGACACGCTTCCGTGGGGTTATGATACATGTAAATAAACTGCGGTGTATGATATATATTAAAGATTTATTCATTCAATAAAAAGCTTACAAGTCAGACTTATCTATCCAACTGTTATGTGTATTATCGAAACCTAACCACTTCACAAACAGCTTGTTTCCACGTTTCTTGAGCACCTTCTCCACCAGGTAGATGTCGGAGTTCTTGACTTTGAGAAGTTCCTGTTCGTAGAAGCCACCTGCTATAGGCTGATCCTGATAGTCTTTGAGCTTGTACGTTACCGGGTTGGTATTGGCTACTTGTACAATCGTAAATATTTCGGTCGTCCAATTCGGTGTATAGCCTTTCTCAAAAACATTCTTATATTTGCTGATTCGTACTTTATCTCCAATTTTGAACTTTGCCGGTTTAACGGATCTGCCTCGAACTTTTTGGTATACAGTGTGCAGTAATGTCTCTTCATTTCTGGAGGAAACGTCTTTTGGCTTCATGCGAATAGTACGGTGCTTGGAGTTGTTGTAATCCGAAACCAAATCAGATAAGATGTCTGTCCACTTGTAATTACCCTGCAGGCTGAACTGCATCCACATTTTGTTTTTCAGCGTACGATTAAAGCGTTCACAGATCGATGCCTTCAAGTTACTAAAGGTTGAGTATAGCTTGATATTATACCGCCTCATGAGAGAATCGAAATATGAATTATAAAATTCTCCGCCTCTGTCAACGTGTAAATTCTTCGGGACACGTCCCTGTGCGAGTACAGATTCCATAGCACTTGCGGTATCTTTACCCGTCTTACTCTTCATCGGCACGGCCCAGGCATACTTTGAGAATATATCGATGACGGTGAGCATGTATTTGTAGCCTTTGTTTTCTCCTGCGTACGGTGCCATGTCAACGAGATCCGCTTGCCAGGTTTCGTCCAAACCACGAACATCTACACGACGACGTTGATAATTCTTTCTAGCTGACCGGTGCAGCTCCGTCACGAGCGCTAACTTTTTCTCGTTCATTTTCCAATGCTGTCAGTCTGGTGTCCAAGCTGAGAATGACCTTGGAGTTGCGAACCGACAACTCTTCTGCCGATTCGATATCACCACTCAGGTTTTGAAGAGCAGCTATCGTACGGGAGTACGAGACGGCTATCGCTGAGCGGATTTCTTCTCTCACAGCGTCGATTTCCTGCCGCATGAGTTTCATGGTAACAGCCTCATTTTGCTGCACGGGATCGGCTACGTTGCACAGTCGTTTATTATCTATATCATAATGTCCGTCAGCGGTGAATTTGAATCCAACACCGGGAGGACCCCGACCGCTGGGAGCCGTAGCCTTGTCCAACTGTCGTCCAAACACATCGACGCTCATTGTGGAAATGATGGTGGAAACGATGAGGGGTTGCTTAATAAATGATGCCAGCTTCGCGCAATTCTTCGATTATCGATACGATTTCGTTGGAGTGGCTCGAGTTACCAGCTGCTTGAGAAGCCAGGAGCAAACGAAGACGTTCCACCAGCTCATTGGGGTCGTCCCAGTAAACGTAATCCGTTCCTCTACCTTCTTCAGCGACCATAAGCTACGGTGGCACACCTTTACCCATGCGTGGAAGGGGCACGGTAAACGCTTGCGCGATAAATTTCTTGAACTTGGGGTTGTTCAGCTCCCGAACGGGTTGACCAGCTTTATAGTATTTTCGATGTGCATTTGTAGCAAATACGATTTGTCTATAATTTTGGATATCATCAGAGCGCACGTAGGTCTCATCGGGTATCTTTTCAAAGAACAATTCCAATAAGCCTTTGGTCTTTGTATAAGTCATGTCACCTATATGAACAACGTCATTGCCAAAACTTATCGGTGAGTCACCGATCATTAACTTCCCGTGAGCGAGTGGGCGTACACCGTACACGTTATCTAGATCGCTTCTTTTTATATTCTCATCTCGAAACAATTCAAGATAGTCGTTAGGGGCCTCGGGTTCAGGGTGCGTCGGCTGTAAGGTCGTATCCATTTCATTTTCGTCACTTGTTGTTGAGAAGGAATCGTCTACTCCAGGTTCTTCCTCTTCAATCGGGTAAATCTCTTCTTTGCTTGGTTCATCTTTGATCGGCTCTTCTTTGATGGATTTAGCAGTCGTTTGAGAAACCTTCACCAGTTCTTTTAACGGAGTGACTACCGGTTTGAAAACATCGCTCATCTTCTGTTCAGCGATCTCTTTGCCCGACTTTATCATTCTGTGTTTACGTCGAATCGCCGCGCTGGCTTTGGC
This sequence comes from Macrophya alboannulata, assembly GCA_949628255.1. NCBI lineage: Eukaryota > Metazoa > Arthropoda > Insecta > Hymenoptera > Tenthredinidae > Macrophya > Macrophya alboannulata. The sequence continues at coordinate 11,854,296 of OX451209.1, forward strand.
GATATGACGCAACACTTCTTTTTGGTCGTGAATTTTTGTGTCCTGCATGTTGACCGAGTCGTATCCAAAACCGTACTGATTCTACGCCCCCGAATTTTCTCCATTTATGCTCACGAAACAGTCAAACCCTTTCCTATATCTACCCTCATTCATCTCACTGTCCTTGTCTATTACGATGAATCCGTACTTATCGTTGTTCCAACAGGCCGAGCACAAGTCTTTGAACTGCGCGTAAGTCATGTCAGTGTTCACATGATCATCGTATACGTGTCTCAAATTCATCTCATCTTGCTTAAATAGGACTAAAAGATTGGTATTGTCACGCACTAGATGTTTGGGGATGCGAGCATAGGTCTGACAAAGATAGAAGCAGTCTATATTTTTGTGTCTCCCCATACAGAAGAAAGCTCTGATGTTATCCTGCTTCTCACAAGCCACGTCATCGAAGACAATGATCGAATTAGGTAGAGCGTCGTTTGGTAAAACTACCTGTTCATGCTCGTCAAACGGAAAGTACTCGACGCCATCTACATCCTCGATTAACTGCTGCAGGAACTTGTACTTGGGTTGATTCAAAGACTTTGAGTAGATATAGATATTTTCAAATCGCAGTCCGTTAGGGTGTGTTATTAGAGTGAGCAGAGCATTAGTCTTGCCGCAGTTGGACGGTCCGCAAAATACTGCGCGAACGCTGTTTGGTAGCAAATCACCATGCCGTTTTCTAGTTTCGACATCCCGTTGCACGATTTTGTCGAAATTCATTACAGGTAGCTTGACAGGTTGTTTCTCGAACCTCATCTTGACTCTGACTGAAGCCAAACACTATAAATATCGCGTTTATAAAGATGATTCCTCATTCACGTACAGATCGTCGACATGATCGTGCACAAGAGAGTCGGTCGTAAGCGTCGTGGGAAAAGGTTGGTCAACAAAATTATCAACAGTCTCCCGGTAGAGCTGCATATACCCGGTTATCAATACTGCGGACCCGGTACCAAACTAGCGAAAAGACTGGCGCGAGGCGATCCAGGTATCAATCCTCTCGACGCAGCTTGTAAAGAACACGATATCGTCTACTCAAAGAATCGAGAGAATCTCGAAGCTAGAAGTGCAGCAGATAAAATTTTAGCTGAAAGAGCCTGGAAACGGGTTCTTGCCCCGGACGCAAATATCGGTGAGAAAGCAGCCGCCTGGGCAGTGACAAACGCGATGAAAGCGAAAACCAAGCTTGGCATGGGAATGCGGAAGCCGGTGGTATTGAGAAAAGTTATCGATGCCGCCAAACGGTCCATGGTTCCGTGCAAAACTGCAAAAGTAGCCATCAAGTCTGCATTGAAGGGTGCGCGAGGAGCTGTCAGAAAGGCCGGTGGTAAATGTCATGTACGATCTCCGCGGATTCTACCTGTTCCAGCCAAAGTTGGTGGCTTTTTACCGTTCCTCATACCCCTTTTTGCCGGGCTCAGTGCTACGGGTGCGTTAGCTGGCGGTGCAGCAGGTATCGCAAAAGCCGTGAACGACGCAAGTTCCGCCAAGAGACAACTGGAAGAGAGTCAACGGCACAACAAAACTATGGAAGCTATCGCTCTAGGCAAGGGGCTCCACCTGAAACCGTACAGAAAGGGCTTAGGAATTCACCTGAAAGAACAGCCAAAAAACTAAAAGTGACGCTACCACGGCGGGCGCTAACTGACGCGGACCTGCTAAAGTACGCGACAGCCGTTCCACATTTCCGCGGCGTCTTTATGCGCAACGACTTGCCTAAGGACGGGCCGCGAAGACGTGAATCAGCGATCGTCAATCTAGATGATAAAGATGGTCCTGGAACACATTGGGTTGCGTACCGAAAGAACGGCAACGAAGTCGTTCACTTTGACAGTTTCGGTAACCTTCGTCCGCCGTCGGACCTCGTCAGATACCTTGGTGTTGGTAGCGTCAAGTATAACCATGAAAGATATCAAGACTACGATACGTTCAACTGTGGCCACTTGTGTCTCGAGTTTCTATACATATAAACATGCGACGTAATTCCTCGAAATCAGTTCGACTTTCGCAGTAGGCATGGACGATTCGTTTACACTGACCGTATCGGGGAACTCCTCGGTCCTCGAAACTCAATACTTTCCTCCCATTGATCTTGACCCTCTCAAGAATTACTCCCTAGGTCTGGTAGAGTTACTGACTTTTAATTCGATTCCTAACGTAGACGTTGGTCACAACAAGATTTACGCGGGTGAGGAAGTAGTAACCATACCTACCGGCAGCTTTGAAATAGAGGATATCGAAAGCTATGTACAGGGTGTACTACTGAATAAGGGTATCACCATCAACATTAAACCGAATAATAATACACTGCGTAGCGAAATTAAATGCAGTCACCCTGTAAATTTTCTGCCAGCCGATTCTATAGGCAGCCTATTTGGTTTCACTCAACGTACTCTACAAGCCGATAAAGTTCACGAGTCTGACCTTCCCGTGACTATTCTTAAAGTAAACGCACTGCGAGTTGAGTGTAACATTACAACGGGTGCCTACGTCAATGAGCGCAAAGTACACACCATTCATGAGTTCTTTCCCATCGTTCCACCTGGATATAAGATCATTGAAGTACCGTCTCACGTCATTTACCTGCCAGTCACCGTGAGGACCATAGATCATATCCAACTCCGTATAGTCGATCAAGACGGGGATTTGGTCAATTTCCGTGGAGAGGTTATAACTGTGAGGTTGCATATCAAGGCTCAATAATGGGAATAGTTTACAACAGGAGTAGTTATGTCAGTAAGGTGAGATGCCCCAAACACGTCAGTCGTCAATCGGTTCTCAAAGAGCTGACACCTCAGAACGTGCTGCTTCTGAAAAGCTTGGGTCTCAAGGTTGCGCCTTTTGGAAGAGGAATTTCCGCAAAGTAAGACTACGATTCGTTTGCATCTGTGTCATCTGCTGTATACCATGGAGGAAGAAATCTTAGACATTCAAACACCCGTCGCCTTTGACGAGTCTATCGCACATTATGAGGTTCACGCACACAAACCTTATGCCTCATCGAGTTTCAACAACAGTGACGAGATTCGTATCGCTGTCCAACACCAAGACCTGTGCGTATTACCGTGCAAGAGTTCGTTGCATGTGTACGGGAAGATAGTCAAGGCTGATGGAACTCCGTCGACTACCACAACACTGGTCAACAACGGTGTTTGTCATCTGTTTGAAGAAATGCGGTACGAGATAAATGCTATTGAGATCGATAGGAGCAAAAACGTCGGTCTCACCAGTCTTATGAAAGGTTACCCTTCCCTACTGGGCAGAATTGGATGTTGGAGAATGCTGGTTGGCTTAATGTGAATGCAAGTCATACCGATGGTAACTTCGACGTGTGCATACCGTTGAAGATGACGCTAGGGTTCGCCGAAGACTATCGCAAGATAATCGTCAACGCCAAGCACGAATTGATCTTGACTCGTTCGAAGACCGATGCGAACGCGGTTTTACAAACTCAAGAAGAGGAATTCAAAATCCTGATCGATAAAGTCGAATGGTTGTTACCATATGTTAAGCTCTCGGATGAGCGGAAAATACAGCTGTTAAATTTCATCGAGAGAGATGCGCCGATCTCAATGAGTTTTCGCAACTGGGAATTGTACGAGTACCCTGTACTACCCACCACCTCGAAACACGTTTGGACCGTGAAGACGTCGACTCAGCTCGAGAAACCTCGCTACGTCATATTGGGTTTCCAGACAAGTCGGAAGAACAAGCCGAATAGAAACGCTAGCCATTTCGATCACTGCAATATCACCGATGCTAAACTCTTCTTGAATTCTCAATGCTATCCCTACGGGAACCTGAATCTAGATATGAGTCATAATCAGTATGCTCTGTTGTACGAGATGTTCGCAAATTTCCAAACCTCCTATTACGGCAAGGAACCTGAACCGTTGCTGAAGAAGAGCGAATTTCTACAGTACGCTCCCCTGTTCGTGATTGACTGTTCAAAACAAAACGAGTCGCTCAAGTTTGGACCAGTAGATGTTCGTCTCGAATTTGAAGCCAAAGATAACTTCCGTGCCGATGCATCTGCATACTGTTTAATCTTACATGATCGTATAGTTGAATACAACCCCATAAGTGGTGGGGTGAAGAAATTAGTATAAAACCCCGTTCCACCGAGCCGTAAAGATCAGTTGAGTTCGAGATGGAGTTCGTCATCGATATGCAGGGTTTTAAAAGACCCTTTGACAATTTTACATTAAAAGAGTTTGCCATAATTGCTATTGACCAAGAAGCACCACCTTCTACCCTACTATTTGAACCGCCGTACGAATGGAAGTGTTTACCAGCCCGGTACCACAGTGAAAATTTATGGCTCGAGCGCAATCTCCATGGTTTATCTTGGAGCTCCGGGGATGTATGCTATAAAGACATCAATCTTATTCTACCAAATCTTGTACAGAAAGCTTGAAACATCTACGTAAAAGGATTAGAGAAGAAGCATTGGCTGCAGAAAATCATAAAAGATTGTCAGATCATTGATATGTTGGATCTTGGTTGTCCCTCGCTACAGACATTGAAGAAGGTGTCCAACACTACCAATTGTACGCACCACAGTATACCAAATTCGAATTGTTCAGCGCAAAACGTCACGTTATTACGTGATTGGTTATTGAAGTATCGCGCTGCGAACGCAACCATACCTGAAGAGAAACGTCCACATCCGAATAAAGATATGGTTTGGTGTCATACGTGTCAAAAGCATCATCGATGAGAAAAATAATCTTTTACTGTAATAATTATTAGAAATTTGTATCAATGTATCTTGAAAAACATGTACCCTCGCTTTATGAATATTAAACGTTGTACGAATGTGTCTTTACAAATAAAGCTTTTTAAATGAATATACATATATATATACGTCTTCTTATTCATTACCACATGGATATAGTATTAGCAGTAGAAGAAACACAGTGGTTAAGCTGTATTATCAACAATCTCCAATTATAGTCTTGCATCTCTTTTCAATGTTTGCATTCCATCTGAGGTTTAACTCAATACTCCGCTTGAGAACTTAGGATACTACGCATTAGATGACGTTCAAGGTCAGGAAGCTACCAGAAACGTCTTCGAGACTCCACATATGACCTCATCAAAAAAGGGTGAGCCAATTTCTAGAACGTTCCCAATAAACACAGCATGGTAGAATGTACGTATAATATTCGTAAAAGGGGTATAAATATAGTATTGGTATAAACATACAACCATCTTTCATATACGTTTAATAAATATACATTCAAAATACAGATGTAGCAAACGTTTTTATTTAGTTTGCTTTATACATTAGGTATATATAACGTATCGATACAGTCTTCCGTCGTACGTATATTTAAATATCTCAACAACTACGTGTAATAAACATATTCCAAACACCACCTCCGTACCCCGTCGTTCAAAAACCCTCATCATCGTGCAACATTCACGTTTGAACAACGCGTCTATAAAACGATCGTTGGTACCCACATCTCAAACCACTCCAGTCCGAACGTACAAACGTTCATAATACGCGAATCGCTCTACGTATATTTGAATAGATCAACAATCACGTATGATAAACGTATTCCAAAGACCACCTTTGTACCCCGTCGTTTGAAAACTCTTATCATCGTGTAACATACACGTTTGAACAACGCGTCTATAAAACGATCGTTGGTACCCACATCTCAAACCACTCCAGTCCGAACGTACAAATGTTCATAATACGCGAATCGCTCTACGTATATTTGAATAGATCAACAATCACGTATGATAAACGTATTTCAAAGACCACCTTTGTACCCCGTCGTTTGAAAACTCTTATCATCGTGTAACATACACGTTTGAACAACGCGTCTATAAAACGATCGTTGGTACCCACATCTCAAACCACTCCAGTCCGAACGTACAAACGTTCATAATACGCGAATCGCTCTACGTATATTCGAATAGATCAACAATCACGTATGATAAACGTATTCCAAAGACCACCTTTGTACCCCGTCGTCTGAAAACTCTTATCATCGTGCAACATACACGTTTGAACAACGCGTCTATGAAACGATCGAACAACCTAAACCGAGTTATAAAAATTCCGAAAAAAGAGAGCAATGTTATTTTGCTATCTCTCTCTCTCTCTCTCTCTCTCTCTCTCTCTCTCTCTCTCTCTCTCTCTCTCTCTCTCTCTCTCTCTCTCTCTCTCTCTCTCTCTCTCTCTCTCTCTCTCTCTCTCTCTCTCTCTCTCTCCCTCCCTCCCTCCCTCCCTCCCTCCCTCCCTCCCTCCCTCCCTCCCTCCCTCCCTCCCTCCCTCCCTCCCTCCCTCCCTCCCTCCCTCCCTCCCTCCCTCCCTCCCTCCCTCCCTCCCTCCCTCCCTCTCTCTCTCTCTCTCTCTCTCTCTCTCTCTCTCTCTCTCTCTCTCTCTCTCTCTCTCTCTCTCTCTCTCTCTCTCTCTCTCTCTCTCTCTCTCTCTCTCTCTCTCTCTCTCTCTCTCTCTCTCTCTCTCTCTCTCTCTCTCTCTCTCTGCCACTACCCTGCTTACTCTACTCTATCTAGCTAGCTATAATTAATTTGCAAGTGTATTTGTAATAAATAATAAACTATTTTCTATTTCTATTTTTCTCTCTCTCTCGTGCGAATGCGAGTGTTTCTATGTCTAACTGCCCTGCTTACTTTCCTACTGTACTTACTCTTAAGTTGTCCAACATTGTAATGGTCAAAATAAATAAATCTGTCTCTCTCTCTCTCTCTCTCTCTCTCTCTCTCTCTCTCTCTCTCTCTCTCTCTCTCTCTCTCTTTCTCTCTCCCTCTCTCTGACACGTTGGTGCAAGGGTTAGCTTTGTCTTGCTTCGTCCTCTATGAGGCGCATCAATGAAAATATACTACTGAAACCAAGAATATAATTTTCTTGAATCGGATAGTTTTCTTTTTGGTTTAAGTAAATCATCTGTATTACTTGAAAAAAATTTTACTGATCTCAAATAATTTTATCATCTTCAAATAAATGAGTTAAATGTTGATGTGAATGAATGACGAATTTTGCTTGAAAAAAATATTACTCACACTGAGGAATTAAGACTCTTTGAATAAGTCATTTATAGTTTTGATTCAACTGTGAAATATGTGTTGATTTGAAGAAAAATCTTTTGATCTAAGATAAAAAATTCGAGGAAATTTCATACTTCGTCTAAAAGCATTCTGATTTTCTTCCCTGTACTACAAAATTCTCTTAGATCAAGAATATTTATCTTGATATAAGCACAGACGTATTATACGAATCAAAATGAATAGTTTGTACATTATTTAAGCTAGAAACCACTATTATCGTACGTAAATTGCGACGGTAGCATCGTCGCCAACAGACCAATCCGGGCCTTGATGGCATGCAAGTGGTGGGGCACGCTACCGGGCCCACCACTCGCGCCTCACTCACGGTCGGGCAGTCATAGCAGTCGCAGCTCGTCCTCTCACCGTCAGAATTAAATCCGTGTCGCTCATGTGTATCCTGCCAGTTGTGACGGCGTGAAAGGCAGAGCCAGCCAGTAAGAAACTACAGGTAGGTAAATTATCAAATATGCCTATAGATTTTTAGACAATAGCCTGCCATCGTTAGCATTATTACCACGATTTCTGACTGTAGATCTTACACGGTAAATCTATATCATTGTCGGTATTTCCGCGGTTCGTCCACGTATATTGATTCGACGCGATGGATCATTTTCTTCCAAAACATCGAATTCGGTGCTTAACGGGTAACTTCGCAAACGGGAAGGCCAGTCTAACCTGCAACAAGAGTACGAGCGTTAATTAATCGTATAAAATACGTCGTAATACGTGTTTCACCGTATAATCGTCGTAGTATATCGGTTTCAAAGTTGAATATATTTTTCGTCTCCGAATACATCGCGCGTTTTTACTAATGATAAGTCAAACCTCTGGATTCAAAATCGAATACTTACATACATAGTAGCGAACTTAAATATGTGATGTATATCTAACCAAACTCAACCTTCACCCTCTTCGAAAGAACGCGTTCAATCATGAATTAAAAATAACTAAAAAAAAAAAAAAAAAATAATAAAAAAAAATAAGTCTGTTTCCAAATTGAAATTTTGAATATATTTTATAATTCTATAGAGGCTATGCCGTATGTCTGACAAAAATTGTGTTCCACTGTTTTGGTCGAACTTTCTCGTGCCATACCGCGCTGTGACATTGCGTCTGCGGCTTCAATGCCTCACTGTTTACGGCTCGTGGAGTTGTATACCTATGTCCGTTAGGCCCGAGGATAGGCCCTGCGACGTATTATACCATTGCCTCAGCCATACCTTAATATGAAATGAAACATTTGAACACCTCGAAAACGGGAATGGTGAATTCTCCGAAAGTACTGGATGAATCGCAATGAAATTTTGGAGGATTACGTATTATTCTAGTAAAAAGGGCCTGATTATTTTACTTTTTCGAAATTTTACAAATTTTTGTTTTAAATTCTCAATTTTTGTAAAATTTTGGAAAAGTAAAATAATCAAGCCCTCTCTACTAGAATAATGCGTAATCCTCCGAAATTTCGTTGCGATTTATCCAGTAGTTTCGGAGAATTCACCATTCCTGTTTTCGAGGTATTCAAATGTTTCATTTCACCTTAATCTGTTGTATTTGTCCAGGACTAATTGCATATAGTATTTGCAATTTCGATAGTATTCCTTTTTAATTATCCAAAAATTTTCCCAATTTTCCTCATATTTCACTTTTCTCATTTTACAAATCGACTAAGTTCAACAATGCCTCGGGATCAAACAAAAAAGATCAGTAAACGACATTTACGACGTAAAATAGCAAATAGCGTTTATAAATTGATGACTTTTCCGGACTCAGAAAATAACGACCCAAAAAATCAGATATCAGACTTTAATACAAATAATACGGATAATATTTCAGATTATCAACCAAGTTTAAACGAATCAGTTTTCAACTGGCCGGTACCAGTTGCCGTTGATTCTAGTCATTGTGATGTTTCTCAATCTTCATCCGTCGGGAATGAAAATAACTCCACTTTCGAAAGTTTCATGGAAGAAACAAGTTATCTAGCTGACAGGGATTTTCAATCCATACAAATGCAAGGCGAAATTAATTCCGGCGAAGAATTCTTATTACACAGTAGTACTGATAGCGAAAGTGAGGACAGTACTTGCATTGATCGAAATAATGATCTTGACGATGAAACCATTACGTTTTCTGTTAAAAGGAAAGAATTCATCAGTAATCTCAGACAAATAGCTATTGATTGTAACATGGACCACACAGCAATTTCACGTTTATTGAAATTAATAAAACCAGCATACCCTTTCTTACCAATCGATGCGCGTACGCTCGTGAAAACTCCAAGGTCTGGGACAATGCAACCACAGACTATGTTGCAAAATGGAGAAATGCGTTACTTTGGAATAGAGACAGCCCTAAGACATCAACTCACTACCGGCGCATTAGAAAAAGATCGAATTATCGCACTAGACATCAATATTGATGGATTGCCAATATTTAAAAGCAGCAGAACCGAACTATGGCCAATTTTAGGCTATTGTCGGACATCCAACGACAATACACCATTCATTATCGCGGTTTTTTGTGGTGTTGGTAAGCCTTATCCTTTGGATAAATATCTGAAAGAATTCATCGCTGAAATTAATTCTTTAAAGGAGGTTGGTTTGACACATAATGGAAAAATCTTCGAAGTAACAATCAGATGTTTCATATGTGATGCTCCTGCACGTGCAATGCTAAAAATGGTTCAGGGACACACCAGTCATCATGGTTGCGAAAAGTGTAAAATTAAAGCCAAAACGGAAAATCGTCGATTATATTATCCAACGGGACGTTCATACCGCGATAGAAAGGATAGCGACTTCTTGCGTGTTGGAAATAGGCGTCGAACTCTTAAATCGCATATCAAGGGCAGATCACCGTTATTAGATATACCGGAAACGGGACTTGTATCGCAATTTCCCCTGGATCCGATGCACTTATTCCATCTCGGTGTTTGTAAGCGTGTTACTCGCAATCATTGGGTAGAAGGTGATCGGGGATCAAAATTATCGAGGCAACAGCTCATCCAACTTGATAGCAAGATTCAAGAAGTACGGCCGTATATACCGGTTGATTTTGCACGAAAGCCCCGTGGGTTTGTAGATATCAAGCGATGGAAGGCGACGGAATTTCGTCTATTCCTTCTTTATACTAGCCCAATTGTAATGTATGATATTCTAGATAATAGTAAATATCAGCATTTTCTACTGCTACATTGCGCTGCAACAATTCTATCAAGTACAACTCTAACCGGTACGCATTTACATGTTGCTCAGAAAGCCTTAGAAAATTTTGTTGCACAATCCGTCGATATCTACGGCTGTCATTTCGTCTCATATAATGTTCATTCATTGCTTCATGTATGTCGTGATGTTGAAGCCTACGGACCTCTCGAAAATTACAGTTGCTATCCATTTGAAAATTATTTAAATTATATCAAACGTCGAATCCGAGCCAAAAGGCTCCCATTACAACAAGTCATTAACAGGGTCGCTGAATGGAATAGTCGTAACTACGAGACTAGCTCCACCATGGAAAATCCATTTGAAAAAACAGAATATTATCCAAAGGGCATTATCTACCCGGACCCCAATGAAAGTAACTACTTCGAATGTAAATCGCTAAAATGGGGCAGATTTATGATATCATCCAAATCCCCTGACAATGTAGTTGCGATCGGTGAAAATGTTTACGTGATAAAATCGATAATATTTATCGACGGGCACTACAAATGTATTGGGCAACCATTCCGATATTTACATGACCTTTACACGAACCCAACACTCTCTTCTGAATTAGGAATTTATTTCGCGAGAAGCTTTAGACATTCTACGACATTCCTTGTGACGGATATATCCGTCAAATATCTCAGGCTACCTTTCAAGGATGGCTACGGAATTTTTCCTATATTGCACCTAACTTAGCAAAGTGGTGTTTCACTTTTTTAAAGACTGGTTGTTTCAAGCAGGATTACGGTAACGGTCGGAAGCTGCACATCCGGTCGAATTGACGGGAGCTTCTTTGTATATTCTCGATCAATTTTCAAGATCGAAGCTCATGAAAATCAGATGTTTGAGCTAAAAAAATATTTGAATTAGGCAATGTTGACATTTTGTTGATTCGACAGAATGGATTTCCCGCGCGTAACCGCCGCTCTGCTTGAATCAACCAGACCTTCTTTCTTACAGTATGTTACCCCCGATAGAAATAATATCCGTATGTAGGAATAAACGTCGAGCGTATCCGTTGATATAAATTATACTTGCTATAGTCGTTCCACAAGTTGAGTCTTATTCGGTTTTCGGCTGGTATCTTAATTCCTAAATTAGCGGAAATTATTTGTCTGAATTACTTGATTGATCAATATCATAGAACTAAGTTGACCATACCGATCTTACAATTGAACCATTTCTTAACGTAATTGTTTTGTGAGCGGTAAAATTATACATAGAATCGGAGAGGAATCTGTAATGGATATGATAGTGATTTACAGTTTGCTTGTCGATATTTTATAAAAACATTCAACTGGTCATATATTCTGTGCAATCCTTCCTTGCCTGTTCCTGCTCCTTCCCGAACACAGCTATATAAAAATCTGAAACTGGAGAAAAAAAAACTACCTGGAGGTGTGATATCTTACGATCAGATAGATATCAACCGCTATGGCCAAGACTTATGCCGTTGTGGAATTCGAGTCTACAAGAGAATGCGCAGTCGTTCCTGTTTTATGGATAGTACAGAACGGAACCCAATGCTACTGGCCTCGGACTAAGACTGAGGAAGCCTTCCATAAATTGCTAGTGGAATTCGCACCTTATCAGAAGTCCTGGCAACTTTTTCCTGTTCGTCGAGTTCTGTATACAAATGGTGAGTTGGAAGACAGCAAAAAAAAAGAACACTTACATAATCATAATGTGGAGGATTTTTACGGAAAACTGTTCCTTGAACTTTGAGATCGATTTATCCAGATAAGCAATTCTCTTTTCTACCGGTTATTCGAAAATTTCCCCAGGCTACATTTTTCATCGTAGCCTTTCAGAATTCGCAAGGTATAACATTTTTACTTCACAGAACTGTAAATTAAAATCAGGTAAAGTAGTTATATTGAACAAAAATGACGAGTCTCGCACGATCAAAATCTGAACAAGACCTGGATGCTATATGACATGCTATTTGTACGAAGAAATCAAAATTGTTTGTTTAATGTGTCACAAAATATCCATACAAAGAGTATGCTAATTATTTGTTCTAAAAATCGTAGTCGTCTTGAATGTTCCGCTAAAAATTCAAATCCCTTATGTGTGAAAATCTACTCTACAAATTTTAGAAAATTACAGTAAGGACTTCATTCATTTGCAGGAAAAAATCGACTTGTATTGATTTTTCCAAATTCTTTTTCAAAATGTTGCTACCTGGTGTGAAGACTATGGAAAATTAAAGATATATTGTTGAATCAATACAACATAGTGTAGAATTATGTTTTTTGATACATACGAGATAAAATAAGCTTGAAAATTGAAGGGCGAAAGATACTATCATTATAATTCAAATTTGTACATACATAATATGTTCAAGAATAGAACTAATGAGATCATATAATGTATTGACGTATCCACTCTTCAGATGATCTGCAAGCAGCTGAAAACCGATTAAGAGATGCTTTAGATCATGGAACGTCCGAAGAAGGTTGTGAAGACATGATTTCGGTGACGAGAAAAAAAATAATCGATGGAGACAATTTTTCCTCTCAAGGACATTCAGTATCGCCACTTAGCCAGAATCGATATAAAGAAAATATAGAAAGAACTACTTGCCTTGAAAAAGAAATAACAGCTAGCCAAAAGCCAAGATACAACAGGAAAACGGAAAATTCTTCAACTGATCGTGAGGCTGTTTCAGTGGCGAGGAACAGTGTAATGGACAAAGAATATTCTAGATCTTCAAGACAATCATTATCTCCACCTATCAGAAACCGAAAATACGACAAAAACAGAGACAATTCATTTTCTTCAGAAAAACCGTCACCAACAGCGAGTGAAACAAAAAATAATGATGATAGAACAGCAAACTCTTCTTCCGAAGAAGAATCATCGCCATTGCCAAAACGAAAGAAAAAACACCATAAGAACAAAGAAAATTCTTCTCCTGAAGAAGAATCATTGCTGTCATCGAAACGGAAACGAAAAAATCACAAGAAAAAAGGCAATCACAAGAAACACTCAAAGCGTGCAAAGCACAAGAATCTTTCCGAGACGAGTGAATCAGGATCTACTTCATCTGTTATGAATGTCAGCAAACCTGAGAACAGAGGCATTCCCAATCGTGGGCCCAGTACACCAACGCAGACTAGTTCATCTATTAAGCGTCCAATGTCATACGGTCATAAAGATGCCGCTGTCGATTCTGGAGCGCAGTACCAGCGAAGCATAACTGGCATGCCAGCTACGCCGAAGTCAACGAACATGAATAAACGTATTCAAAGTGATGACACTACACTGACCATATTTCGGCCTTCGTTGGATTTGAATCAACGTGATACAAGCAGATCACCAACGACTCCCCGATCGCAGTTCGTACCACTACCAGATGGTATATTTCAAGAAAAAGTTATCCGATACTTTGAACGTTTTACAGCAGAGCAGGAAGCAAACACGAATATGCTCAATCAAATATTGAGATACGCGCAGGCCAGTAGCACTTCGACAGCGAAGCCTGGAGATATGCCAGAGCTTCCTCTCAGAGATATGCTTTCATTTGAAGATTTGGATACTCGACTGCTGCAGAACGAAGCTTACTCTGCTTACCTTGTAAGTTATTTTCTGAATTGTTAATTTTTCCGGTAACTCGAGTAACGAGAAATATGATCAATTTCAAATTAGATGCGCCAAAGCTGCTGCGAAAAGATACAGACTTTACGATGCAAATTATTGAAATTTATCAGCCGCCTTATAATTTATATGTCTAAAAACTCATATACTTAGAATAATGAAGTTCGAAAACATTTCGTTTTGTCTATACAGCATGCAAATTTATCATCTTTCATGTGGAGCAAATGATATGGTTGACACTAACTTGACAAGAAATTTTGAATAGATCTCCTAAAATAGGCTTATGTTTTGCTTCACAATTAACCAACGAAGCTGTTTTATTAATCTTCATTTAAAAAATTTAGTATTTTACTGGAGTTCTATAGTGGAAGAACTTAATCACCTGTTACTTCTAAATGAATTTTCAGAAAAATAGGCTAGCAGCTATCGGTGGACTTAACCAACGGCAGAGTGTCATGAGTATGATGCGGTTTTTGTTTAGCAACGAACTTGCCATGCGATTCAACTGGGCCGGTCAAAATGGAAAACGGAGTTTTAAGCAAACGACTGTAAAAGATGTTATCTTTGGTAATATATAGGTTTACTTTTTCTGGATGTATGTATCTGGTGCAAGTCTCTACCCAGTCTCTTGATTATTAAATGATCAAGAAATTTTCTTGTAAATTGGTCGATTCTACGTCTATTTGATAATGTTGCAAAGTCAAGCCATTTGCTTATCTAAGATAAAAACTACCTGAGGCCCTATAAGTAACTCACGGTAAACTTTTTTGTTTTCCAGAAGCCGCGAAAGTTATGTTCAGAGGAAAGCACTCTTCGGATAAATTTATCATTTCTGCGATTCAGGACTGGCTCAAATTAGCAAAATCCCGTCACGATTACAAAACTAACTCCAAGACTACACCATCGGTGACTACACCCTAAAAAATACTGACCACCTTTTTTGTGCAAAAATAGCAATTCTGGAATGAAAATAAGTTAAAATCACTATCCACAATTTCATATCTTTTAATCCGTGTTACTTGATAGGTGTTATAATGCCCACCTGATGTGTGCTCTGTATGGTAATTCGTTATGATGTATACATGTAATTGCAAAGGAAAAGAAGAGCAATATCAGTTTTTTAATTATTATCTCAGTTTCATTATGAATCATACTTACCTCGTAATGCTAGTCATTTTATCATCAATACTTACCTTGCAATGTTGATCTTTTCTTTGATCGTTGATATATTTATATAACGATGAAAGAAGTTTAGAACTCACTTTGATCAAAGAGAGTGACCTAAAAGACAAAAAGTTTCAATTTTTATAAGAGTTTTCATGTTTTTGATGAACCGTGTTATCTTATCAGAGTTATGATGTTTATATAATACGTACTTTTCTATAGTAAAGATATATTATACTGTTATTAATATTTATATGTATGTGTGTGTGTCTGCGCGTGTGTGTGTTCGTGCGTTTGATCATAGTAGTTTACTTTTGTCATGTACTTACGTTGCTACATGCAGTTTCCTGTTGTAGTGAATCTGCATACCGTTTTGGTATTACATAAAATCATGATTGCTTTTAAGTTCAAATATATGTGTAAAATCAAACAGTCAAACCTATGTTGCATACGTATATTCACCGGTATTACGTAGTAAAATCTGTGCGCAGATCTCAGTTGGGCAAAGAAACCCATTGTATGACAGAGTTATTATTAATAAATAAAAGTAATGTTTGTTATCATACAATAATGTTGAGTATTCGTTCTATTCCAAAACCGCATATACAGTGCGTATGTGAAAATGGCACTTATAATCCATGTATAGCATTATGGTTTAGCGTAATCTCGTACTTGAATTAGAAAAAAATATTTGAGTGCGTAGCACAGACATCCCTTTCGGGATTACTTCGAGCGTACGACTTTTTCATGGTAAAATGATAAACCTTCTTCGACGGTCTACGCTGGTGTATCAAGTACGGATGGCGACATGATTAGCGAACTTTCTACTTTTTTCAGTTTATGTTCCTTAGATGAAAAAAACCAATGCCATCAAGTAATCATACCCTTGAATTCATGCTGCAATGGAATACGTTGATCACACGTGAGATATACGTCATTCTATGATATGAAATGTATAATAGGGCCGACATTCAGCTTGATAATATACGTTTTCGGAAAACTATTCTCATATGTATGATGCATAAGTAGTGAGAAACAACTTACATACGTAAATCAGCCACGGATCAATTCATGGTACTGAAAGACAAGTTATAACACGTCGAACTTGAATTGAACTTAGACGATGCTGAAATACGTTATTGACACGCGAAATACACGGCGATTGAACCTATAAAATGTAGTATATATATTACAGACATTCAGCTCGTAATCAGAAATATACGTTTTTAGAACACTATTCTCACATGTATAATAAATGAGTAGTAAAAAACAACTTATATACGTCAATCATCCACGTATTAATTCATGTTACTGAAAGACGAGTTATAACACGTTGAACTTTAATAGAATTTATACGATGATAAAATACGTTATTAACACGTGAAATGAACGGCGATTTTAGGTATAATGTGTAGTATATAGAGCGGACATACAGCTGGAAAATATACGTTTTTGAAACGCTATTTTCATATGTATAATATATGAGTAGTGAGAAACAACTTATATACGTCGATCATCCACGAATTCATTCATGGTACTGAAAGCTGAGTTATAACACGTTGAGCTTGAATTGAATTTATACGATGACGGAATACGTTAATAATACGTGAAATACACGGCGATTTTAGGTATAAAATGTAGTATATAGGGCGGACATTCAGCTGGAAAATATACGTTTTCAGAACACTATGTTTATATGTATAGTGTATAAGTAGTAAGAAACAATTTATATACGTCGATCATCCACGAATTAATTCATGGTACTGCAAGACGAGTTATAACACGTTGAACTTGAACTGAATTTATACGATGATGGAATACGTTAATAATACGCGAAATACACGGCGATTTTAGGTATAAAATGTAGTATATAGGGCGGACATTCAGCCGAAAAATATACGCCTATGAAGATACTATGTTTATATCAAAATTATACGTTTGGTTATCCATCCTTCGCGACGTATATTACACCATCGTGTGTTTATTGGGTTCCAAAAGATCTTTGCAGAGTCGGTTATTCCAAGAACAATTTTTCTGAGAATCATGAGGCTTATCATATTTTTGCGTTCCATACGCAAAGTAACTCGTTCCCCTCAAAAACTTCCAACGGGGTGCCGAAAAATTCCAGGAACCGTTTGTTTCCACGAATCATTAGCTAGGACTTGCATCTGCAGGTTTTTTGCGCAGGGGTATCAAATCTCACAGGGTGCCGAAAAATTCCAGGAACTTGGCCTTGAGGAAGCTTCTGGAAGCAAGGGTTAGAATCAGGGCGCGTGACGTCATATCATAGGTATGTGCCGTCAAATCAAGGGTATGTGCCGTCAAATTAAGGGTAGGTGCCGTCGAATTAAGGGTGTGTGACGTCATATTGAGGGAGTGTGCCGCCATTTTTAGGGTACGTGCCACCATTTTTAAGGGTGTGTGACGTCATATTAAGGGTGCGTGACGTCATTTTGACAGGTCTGAACAAGCCAGCAGGCATCAGCGAGCATGATGTCATCCTATCAACCCCCTCCACCACCCTCACATGGACACGGCGGAGGCATGCATGTGTGTGTGCGTGTATGTGTGCACTAATACGCGGTGAGCCAGAACCGGCCACGCCCAGAATCTACTGCGTATATCAGGCTATACGCGATGATAATCCGTACGCTGATTACGGAACTATTGTTGAAAAAGTAGAGTGTAACAACCACTTGTTTCGCAACTTGTGCCGTAAGCTTAAAATCGCTTCTGACGTGAAGCTTAGAACTGCTCCTTTGGAAGGAACCCTTAGTATAACCCAACTTCGGGGCTATGTGTCAGCGAGCGGATTAAAAATCCGTAAAAGTGTTGAGAGAGCCAGGGATCTCCGTAACGCCGAGAATACTTCAGAGGCTGAAAAAGCAACTAGACTCTGTAAAGATATTCTCATTATATTGGATCACGAGTTCGGTGATCACACGAATTGCCAAACACTACCGTTCGAGTGTACACCTGAGCCGAATGGTAAGAATGTGCTGGCGGAACTCCACAGGACGGGGCTTTATCCTCACGTTCAGGAGGCAGTGCGCTATCTGAGCTGTCACGCCAAAAGCTTATTGAGAAAAGTCAATAACAATATAGCAGAGGGTTGCAATTCCGTAGTGAATAAGTTGAATTCCGGTAAGAGAATCAACCATTGTATGAGAAACTCGTACGAAATGAGATGCTATGGGGCTGTTGTGCAGCACTCTACTCAGGCACTGTTATCTAAGTTGCACCTCCATAAGAACTACAAGGTTCCCGCTACTGTGATGAAAATGGAAAGGCACAGGCGTTACCAAAATCACCTAAACCGCGTGTATAAGTTGAAAAAGCGCAATCAGAGGCGTCCAAGGTTTCACGGCGTCGACAAAGACTATGGACCGTCGGCTAGAAAGCCGGATATTGATAAGGACACGTTCGGTGTTCTCGTTGAAAAACACATGAACAAATTAAAGTCCTACCAGAACGACCGTAGCCAGATTGAGCGTGATACGATATCACAAAGCAATTCTGAGCTATGGCATCAGTTGCGTACTGAGATAATTACGGCATCGAAATTCGGGCCGATATGTCGTATGCTGCCGACTACTTCGTGCGCAAATATGGTTACGGGTATTCGATTTCCGAAGGTCATTGATACCGCCGCTACCCAGTTCGGGCTTGCAAACGAAAGTAACGCTTTACGAGACGTAGAGTTACAACTGGGGAAAAAAATCGTTCCCCGCGGTCTTTTTATCGATCGAGAGATCCCTTACTTAGGAGCGTCTCCAGACGGCCTAATAGACGACGATGGCATAGTCGAAATAAAATGTCCGTTTTCAGCCCAAAACGCTAATTTGGATCATGCTTTGCAAGAGAAACCGAACTTGCGAAATATTTTTGACAAGAAAGACAAGAATCTCTTGAACAAGAACCACATGTACCATTATCAGGTGCAAGGTCAGCTGCATGTAACCATGCGTGAGTATTGCATATTTGCACTGTGGACTTCAACGGATTTGAAACTCGTTAAGGTTCTTAGGGACGATGCGTTCTGGAATTTAAAAATGCAACCCTTTCTGTGTAGATTCTACATGGAATGCTTGCTTCCGAAAATCGTAGATAGTCGTCGTCAGAGAAATATGCAGGTCCGTGATCCTGAATATATTTTCGAAGCCAGAGCAGAAGCTTTGCGGAAAAAAAATGCGCGGCGCATTGCGCGTTCCGATAGTGGCGAAGACTGTATAGAGTCGGCACAGATCGTCTTGCAAACAAACGAGGAGAGAAAAGTTTTGTCGGTAAGTTCCAAGGACATGGGCAATTCCAGTTCAAAGAACGACAATAACGGTAACGCCGGTTGGGTAACAATCGAAATTGACGACGAAATCAAAGATTCTCATGAAACTGCCGATTTGTTAGAGATTTTGCGTCGAAATATTTCGATCGAAGAAGTCGAGGCAAATGTATTGTCGCTGAACAGTTTGTTAACGAATTCAAGCGTTGACTTGTTTCAAAATGTATTGCAAGAAAACAGCCGTTTCAATTCTAACCCCGCTAGCTATACAGCTTATTATACCTGCATCAAGCCATGTAGTCCTTTTCAAAGGGATGTCCAGATAATTGGTGGTAATGCATGCAGACATTGGTGCTGCCTTTATTACGATGGTTCCACACTGTACGTCTACGATAGTCTCTTACGCGGTGAATACGAGCGTTTGAGTAGAGAAGAAAGGCGTTATATTTCCAAACGATATCCTCATATCGATGTTGCGGATGTAGTTCTTCAACCCGTTACAAGACAGCCCGACTCGTTTAGTTGCGGTGTATACGCTGCGGCTTACGCAACGACAATTGCACTCGGTGACGACCCTGTTAGGAAAGCCTATTTGCGAGATGCGAAAGCTATGAGAGAACACTTAATGATAATATTGAGATCTCGTAGGTTAACATCATTTCCCTGTGAATGACTCTGAATGCTGCGACGATATGCGCAGGTCCATATAGTTATATCGTCTATCGATATACATATACTTGCTCAGGTTGAGCGTCATAATCTAAGGAAACGAACTTACACAATGGTGTGAGTGGGTAAGAGTGGGTGGGTGTTTCCCTGGCACTTATAAAGTGCCGCCTGCAGCCCGCGGTTGCGAGCTTAGGATGAAATAAAATGAAATAATATGAAAAATCAACTAACGAAATTATGATTTTAACAAATATTAATTTTATTTATTATATATTATTGATCTTATATGTATACAGGGTGTCACAGAAAACATGCCGAGGCTCTCGCATGGTAAATCTTAATCATAAATGGGATCGAAATTTCCTTAACCGTTTTTTCCTGAGATGCATAGATTTTCTGTTATAATTATTTTAATTCCAGCCAATCACGCGCTGCCTATGATCGGGCAGTGTGTCGGTGTGCCTCCCGCTCGCTTGTGTGCACTCGAAATACAACCGAGCGGGAGGCACACTGACATATGGCCCGGTCATAGGCCGTGCGTCATTGGCTGCAATTAAAATAATTATAACGGAAAATCTATGCATCTCAGGAAAAAACGGCTAAGGAAATTTCGATCCCATTTATGATCAAGATTCACCATGCGAGAGCCTCGGCATGTTTTCTGTGACACCCTGTATACTAACCTGATTGATTATAAAATTTAAAATTATAAAAAGTATGTGTGTGTGTGTGTGTGTGTTGTTATGATTATTATTATTATTGTTATTATTATTATTCTTATTAGTATTATTGTTGTTGCTGCTGCCGCCCCTGCTGCTGCCCCTGCTGTTGTTGTTGTTGCCGCTGCTGCTGCTGCTGTCCCTGCTGCTCTTGCTGGTGCGGCTCCAGCCGCTGCAGCTGCCGTTCGATCCGCTGCTTTCGAGAGGTCAAATCCCTCTTAGCAGCAGTCTGCTTCACCCTCTTAGCACGGTCCTTCTCGAACTTAAGCTTGTTGCTAAGCTTAAGAACGAGAAGGCTGCTATTATAGAAGCAGATCTGCTGCTGGAGGATTTTAACCTCCTCGGATGTCATCCGGAGCGGCGGATCGGGCAGCGGTTGCGGTGCCGGTTTCAACGTAGGCAGCAGCAGCGGTGGCGGCCGCAAAATTAGTTGGTCCTGCTGCAGCGGTTGCAGTTGCTGCTGCTGCTCCTGCTGCAGCGGTTGCAGTTGCTGCTGCTGCCGCAGTTGCTGATGCAGTTGCTGCAGTTGCTGCTGCTGTTGCTGCAGCTGCTGCTGCTGCTGCTGTTGCTGCAGCTGCTGCTGCTGTTGCTGCAGCTGCTTCTGCTGTTGCTGCAGTTGCTGCTGCAGTTGCTGCTGCTCCTGCTGCAGCGGTGGCAGTTGCTGCTGCTCTTGTTGCTGCTGTTGTTGCAGCGGTGGCAGTTGCTGCTGCTCTTGTTGCTGCTGTTGTTGTTGCAGCGGTGGCAGTTGCTGCTGTTGTTGCTGCTTTTGTTGTTGCTGTTGTTGCTGCTGCTGCCTAGATGTCGGCCGTGGCGATCGACGCGGCAGCGGCAGATCCGGCCACTGCTCTTTGCTCCGTAATATAAATCATCGTTATCATCCAGCGAACGTGATCTACAGTTCTTACGTATTAGGAATTGCAATAATTTATGAAATGGTATCCACAATTATTGCTTCAGATTGTGGCTTTGTTACACATGCAGAAAAATGCATGTCAAGTCGGCAAAGAAATGACTTTGTATTCGGTGAAATATGTGTAAAGAATGTCAATATGCCATTTTAGTCTCGAAATATTTTTTTTTTTCAATATTTCATAGACATTGAATTTCGTTGCGAAATGAGTGCGTAGTCAACTTTAAATATTATCTCTAGTTCTACTGGTAGTCGGACAGATGCGTCAAGCACATTGTAAAGCTTCTAGCATCAGCCTATATACAAAAATTTCTTAATTTGCAAAATAATAAAATTCAGATTGTCATCAGTAATATAAAGGTTCAACAGATTTTTCGTGTTAATATCGCTGAATATCTTATTGGATGTAGTATAATCAGCTGGCTTTTTTTTTTTTTTCGTGGATTCCGATTGAGTCTGTGAGGAAAAAAAGGTTCATGTATCGCGCTGCGTTCGCGAATTGAGCCGCGCCGAGATGAGTTGAATCCGGTGCCACCAGGCATAACACACACGTCAAACAATAATCAACACATTATACAAAATGAAAATGATTTTCAATAAACTCAGTCGAAACTCGCCAATACTATAAACTGTCTGTTATACAGAAATTAATAAGTAATCGAGTAATTCTTACCAGAATTCAAAAAACCAACGATTAGAAGGGCAAGATCATTAGCCATTTCAATTGATAATAACAATCAATCGGACTTTTAAATTATACAACAATCAAAAAATCTTTGTCCATAAAATCTGCTTATTTTAGCCTCAAAATGTGCTCTGAATCGTTTCGCTACGATAAACAGTACCGTGAATAGTAGTTCGTAAAGTTGACTGCGCGCCCATTTTTGAACGAATTTCATACCGAACTATAGAAAACAAGAAATTCGAACGCTAACGTACGTATCGACTCGTTTCAAAATCGAGGTACTCTATGTAAACTTTACATTGTCAAACACTCACACTTTTTAAACTGTTTTACACTAAAAATGATTTCGAACGCACATAAACTATTCAGTATAGCGATTTTTTCAATTTTTTTTTTTTCAATTTTTGTAGCTGGTTCAAAATTTGCTATTTTTACGTCATAATTTTTTTCACCTGAATATATCTGAGAATTGGCTAATCGTATACATAGACAGAATCAAAGTGGCTAAAGTTGTTCCATTTTGTGTATGTATTTGTATGCGAAATTTTTTTCGGAATGGATGCAATGCTCTGACGATGAGTGAGTTTTTTTTATCTTTAAACACTACAAGTCCACTTCTGGCCAATGGACTTTTTTTGTGTGACTTGAATTATTTTTTTTGAACTATAGAAAAACACGAAAATTGAGACGTACTTTCAAAGATGGCTGGATTTTTCGTAATAGTTGAATACAGAGGCTTGAATTCGGCAAAGTTTCACACACATATTCATTAGAGTGCCGCAAAAATAACAATATCGATGAGCATGTATAATTGGTGAACACAAGGCAGAATGGATCAAGCGATAAAAAAAAAAAAAAAGTGTAATGGCAATTTTCCGATGAATCCATGTCGAAAATAACTGCTAATCAGGTTCGTTTATTGCTACACTACTGCGAAAGTTTAAGAAATTAAATAAATGTTGAATACAATCTTATAAAGTTTTGCATTGATTTTCGACTCAAAGAACGAATTGATCATAAAAAGCATCAGATCAAAATGAACATAAATATTAGTCTGAATTCGAAATGGAACATCAGTATTACTTTTGAAGAGATTATAAAGCTACAAATTTTTGATAATATTTAAACTGTACAATTTCGATACATTGTGCTATTCCTGCGGAAAATTGCTGCCGGGACACCGAAAGAAAGATACAGACGGAGAGAAAAGCTAGTGCTGTCTCGATCGTACTTTACGGCACCGCTCAACGTGCATCGACAAGCTGTATATATGTGTAGCTGAATGGAAGATTTTTATTCCGCACCTTCTTTGTGTTGCGCAAAATCGCGTAGACGCGTAAATACAAATATTTCGCGAAGTTAATCATTTAATACGAATATTTCAACGCGTTCAATATTTCTGCTTTTTTCAAGTTATCGTAGGAACCATACACATTTGAGAACTATTTTTTAACACTTCGATTTGGGATTCATTTGACGGATACATAGCGAAATTGACGATAAAAGTGGAAAATAAATACGTACCTCTGCTCTTTGGGCTGTGCCCCCATCCTCCTCACTGCTGCAGGAGGCACCTAGGCGTCTTATTGCTATAAAACCCATAAATAATCAAAAAATGTATCAATTTTTAGCGAGCAATTTACTTGTTGGACGGCTCGTTGAAACGAAGTAATGTGATTATTTTTTAGAAAACTATATTTTATGCGCTTCACAATATTCAATAAAATTATATGGTTTCATTTCAAGAATATACAGTTTAGAAGACACTTACCTCCACGTCCACGGCCTCGTCCCTCGCCACGTCCAGGCATGTCGTTTTTTTTTTTTTTTTTTGTTCTTTTGTTTTCCGGTCTTGTCGCCTCTAAGTCTTGCTGGTAAATGACGAGAACTTTGACAAACACTGAACGCTGGCCTGCTTTACATGTGTATGTGCATAGGCCGGTCGAGTTAGACCGATTTTAGGCATCATATGCAAGTAATTCCAGGACGAAAAAAAAAAATATTTCGACGTGTAAGGGATGATCCACTGATCATAAATCCAAGTTAAGCGCAAAAAATTAGTTTGCAAATGAGTGCAAAAAAAAATTAAAAAAAAAACCGTCCAAAATAATGAATAATTTGCGCGCCGTTAACTGTAACCGTGAACGCTGCGAGAACCGTGCCAGATAGACAAAAATTGTATAGGAACAATCTTGTAGTGCATAAAATTTCCGACAGGAAAGTCAGCGAGAGCATATGTCTAAAGTCAATAGCATAGGTGTGGGAGGCACCTGAAAATCTGCCCGAGAATCGTTGCAGTATACTGAACTCAAATCAGTCAGAGGTGCGTTCCGGAACAAGAGCGTAGCTATAGGATTTTCTCCAGGGGAGGGTGAAAACGAGAAAACGTGATATAAAGTACTTATTGGAAAATTGTTTGATTGAAATCAATCTAAATCTTGTTTCAGGACTAGTGTACGGAGGTTTTGGCTATGCCTTGACAATTAAGACTTCTCTTCCAAAATTATTTGTCGCTTGACTAAATAAAAGGGGGGCCCGCACTATCGTGGCTACGCCCTTGTTCCGTACCTATGACAAATAAAATTGCGAAGTTCAAAGATTGTCCAAACTTAAAAAAACCGTGACCCAAGATTCTCGAAATCTCGAAATATCGCATGTAAATCGAAATCTCCCATGTATTTTATTCGTTTGCCGATTGGCGGTTTGAATTTTTTACTTTCAGATATGTGATCGTGTCTTCTGTTTTGAATTAATCTGTCATTCTCAGTTTAGGGAATATCGATAACTTTTCGGTCGTGTATTTGTGACTGAGGGTTATACAGCATCACGTTTACGATTATTCTGTAGGTAATTAAATATTCTATTCTATATATAACATATATAATATTCGTGAGGAGTATTTTAGTATTGATGTATGCAGTAACATAGTAAAATATGATTCAGAAAATATGATTTATATAATTATGTGTGTTGTTCACAAAACTTATATTAATACATGGTTCATTTCACCAAGGTGACGTTAGATTCCCACAATTCAGTAGAGGAAAGCAGTGCACGGCTGACGCCGCAGTATCAATATCCATGGCAATTTTGAATCCGGTTACATCATGGACGTCAAACACTATTGATGCGGTGTTAAATTATGGAAATCGATTGTATGTACATTGATAGCAGAGCTTAGCGTAGGGTTGTACACAAAAATGACGACCATGATTCTTACTTATCGGTATCGGAGTTAATAGCGGGAGTATCTATCCTGTCTGTGGAATATTGTTTTACATTCGGTGCGGTAATTTTTGGGTACATACCTATTCGATGACGATAACGATATTGGTATGCCAAATTCGAAGGATGGATTACTAAAAACGTGTAATAATTAAGGATCAAAAAAGGATTATTTTTATTAATTAATAAATATTATTATCATTTACCAGTTATGATTCAATGAATAATAGCATCAACAACGTTATTTGTGTACTTGCTCCTTTTTACTAATAAAAACACATTTTTCACAGATTAATACCAATAGAAAAAATAGAAAAATGATTTTCCCATGATGAGATAGCGATCAAAAGTTGCGGTTTTTAATGTACTTTTTAGTGAATTAATTGAAAAAAATCGGAGGATACGTTAGGCGAAAAAAAATTCTACTTTGGAGGTTGTTGAAACGGAAGAGGATGAAAAATAATTTTTTTTGAGAAATACGTATGTTTTTTGCTGTCGAAAAGTAACTGAAAAAAATCGGCGTCACGAAAAAAAAAATGAAGAGGTAATGGCCGCTCGGTTGTAGCTGGAATGCCCCATATATAAGTAAACAATATCCTTACAAATTTCGTCCCATTTAGTGGCGCCATTATAAGAAAAACTGTATCGACCTATGTGTGCATATCTTTCATTTAGAGAAAAACTTTATCTGTCTATATCACCGTTATCGTGCACTTTAGGCAAAAAATTGTAACAACCTTTCTAGTAGGTAATTAAATTTTCTATCTTTTTGTTCAACAATTTTTTTTGTGTCACTTACCGTTCATGACTTGTGATTTATTTATTCATTTTAGACAGATCAATCGTCAATTATAATACAGCTATAAAAGGATTACGAGGATAGAAGAATATACAAGACAAAGACTCTGAATCCCGGTTTTACCGCGCGCGGAGCGCGCGAATGATGTGACGCTAGTTTAAAAAATTCGACAAAATTCACAGTTTGTCTTTGCATCGTAGTGAAGATTGTCAAATTAGAAATCCAAATTTCGCCAAAAAAAAATTAGAATTTCGTCAGTATTTCACTTGTGGTTTTGTTTTTTCGGTCCGTATTGCTTATGGTTTTTTCGTTCGTTGGTGAAATACAAAGAAATTAACGATTCTAGCAATTGTAGGTACGGGTGAAATCCACTGTGAGTTGACTAGATCTTCAGTCAATGAGTCTATAATAGTTATAATAAATGCGAATACGCCACGTGGTACGGTATTTCCCGCGCTTTAGACGAGAGCGTTCGTGAGTCGTGACAGGCGATGCCGGCTCTGGAAACACGTGCCGCGTTGTGGCGATTAGCTGTTTGTTTGTTCTTAGTGCAACGCAGGTAACATGATTACTAAAGAATTATGCGATCTTAAGTTTTTACAAAGTACAGATGTATAAGTTGACCTCGCTATTGCTATTCGTTTCGTTGAAATTATTTACGATCGTGATTGCAGCCGACTCCCGCCTAACCTCAAACAGCACAACGTGCTAGAACATGCAACGAAGCAGAGGATATAATCAATGCTTCTGATAAATCGCGGATTGTTACTTGGCATTGGACGGAATTTTGGGATATTTCGGATAATAACTTATCTCTATTCAAACAATAATTGCTCAACTTTGGGCAAAACTGTGGTTGCTTGACACGTCAATCAGTTAAGACAGGGATATCCACGGTGGGTTCGTATTATTGATTTATGAATCTACATACTTTTATAAAACTAGAATAATTTCCACAAACGTGGACTACCGCTCTGCTTCAGGGCTAGGACTTGTGGCTTTGTTTGATCCGTGATCCATAGATTTTATTCAATTTCAGATAGATTTTGTTAAAATAATTTTTCACAAACATAGACTATCCTGCTTCAGGGCAAGGATGATTGATTTTCGACAGAAGTCTTTATTGTGGATTAATTTTACTGATCTATTGATTTTATTCATTTATAGGAATCGAATGAGAAATTGAATCTTCTGGAATATGTTCTGCTTCGGGGCCAGATGTTGTAGCTCTGCTTGTTTGTAACTCGACTAATTGTCGACAGGGATCAGTGATCCATAGATTTTATTACATTTTTCATATAATGTAACGAAATATTTTGCCACAAACGTGGACCGCAGCCCTGCTTTGGGGTGAGAACTTGCAACTTCGGCTTGCTTGCCAACTTGACCTTGTGGAAATGCGAACCTTTATTTTGGATTCGCTTCATTACATTATTAATTACTCTTCAATCTCTGTATCAATTTACGAATTCTGTAGCCTTGTCCTAGATGTAATAGCGGTGAGATAAGTTTCTCACTAGTAAGCACCGCTCTGACAAAGAGCGACAGACGAAAGTTATTCGTCATTTCTATGTTTATTAATTCTGTATTTTATTAATTCTCTAGCCTTGTCTTAGATGTATTTAGCGGTGAGATAAGTTTCCCACTAGTGAGCACCGCTCTGACAAAGAGCGAGAGACGAAAGTTACTCGTCATTTCTATGTTTATTAATTCTGTATTTTATTAATTCTCTAGCCTTGTCTTAGATGTATTTAGCGGTGAGATAAGTTTCTCACTAGTAAGCACCGCTCTGCCAAAGAGCGAGAGACGAAAGTTACTCGTCATTTTTATGGGAAATCCATAGTTTTCAATCTCTGTATTGATTTATTAATTCTATGGCCTTGTCCTAGATGTATTAACGGTGAGATAAGTTTCTCGCTAGTAAGCACCGCTCTGCCAAAGAGTGAGAGACGAAAGATACTCGTCATTTCTATGGGAAATCCATAGTTTTCAATCTCTGTATTGATTTAATAATTCTATGGCCTTGTCCTAGATGTAGTAGCGGTGAGATAAGTTTCTCACTAGTAAGCACCGCTCTGACAAAGAGCGAGAGACGAAACTTACTCGTCAGTTGTATGGGAAATCCATACTTTCAATCTCTGTATTGATTTATGAATTCTATGGCCTTGTCCTAGATGTATTAGCGGTGAGATAAGTTTCTCACTAGTAAGCACCGCTCAGTCAAAGAGCGAGAGACGAAAGCTACTCGTCAGTTGTATGGGAAATCCATACTTTCAATCTCTGTATTGATTTATGAATTCTATGGCCCTGTCCTAGAAGTATTGGCGGTGAGATAAGTTTTTCACTAGTAAGCACCGCTTTGTCAAAGAGCGAGAGACGAAAGTTACTCGTCCGTTGTATGGGAAATCTATATTTTTCAATCTCTGTATTGATTTATGAATTCTACGGCCCTGTCCTAGATGTATTAGCGGTGAGATAAGTTTTTCACTAGTAAGCACTGCTCTGTCAAAGAGCGACAAACGAAAGTTACTCGTCAGTTGTATGGGAAATCCATTCTTTCAATCTCTGTATTGATTTATCAATTCTATGGCCCTGTCCTAGAAGTATTGGCGGTGAGATAAGTTTCTCACTAGTAAGCACCGCTCTGTCAAAGAGCCAGAGACGAAAGTTACTCGTCCGTTGTATGGGAAATCTATAGTTTTCAATTTCTGTATTGATTTATTAATTCTATGGCCCTGTCCTAGATGTATTAGCGGTGAGATAAGTTTCTCACTAGTAAGCACCGCTCTGTCAAAGAGCGAGAGACGAAAGTTACTCGTCCGTTGTATGGGAAATCCATACTTTCAATCTCTGTATTGATTTATGAATTCTATGGCCTTGTCCTAGATGGATTAGCGGTGAGATAAGTTTCTCACTAGTAACCACCGCTCAGTCAAAGAGCGAGAGACGAAAGTTACTCGTCAGTTGTATGGGAAATCCATACTTTCAATCTCTGTATTGATTTATGAATTCTATGGCCCTGTCCTAGAAGTATTGGCGGTGAGATAAGTTTCTCACTAGTAAGCACCGCTCTGTCAAAGAGCGAGAGACGAAAGTTACTCGTCCGTTGTATGGGAAATCTATATTTTTCAATCTCTGTATTGATTTATGAATTCTACGGCCCTGTCCTAGATGTATTAGCGGTGAGATAAGTTTTTCACTAGTAAGCACTGCTCTGTCAAAGAGCGACAAACGAAAGTTACTCGTCAGTTCCATGGGAAATCCGTAGTTTTCAATCTCTGTATTGATTTATTAATTCTATCGACTTCTCGTAGATAAAATAACAGTGAAAGAATTTTTCAGATGAAATCAAAGTTTGGTTTATTATCTATTTGACATTCGTTGAATACTGAATTAACACACATTTATGTATGTACGTAAATACTTTCCGAGGTAATCGGATCATGATTTTGTGCAATTGATTGCATACATTGCGATGCTGATGGGCATTGTCGTGAAAGACTCACGAATTTTCATAATGCGGCAAGCATCGGCTAATCAGATTTCTACTCCTGAAGTCGGTTAGCAGATGCGTGCTGCGCCACCTAGCGGTGTGCAGAGGTACCGCGTTACCGAACTCCGCGCTACCTAGCAGTGTGCGGAGGTACCTCGGTACGAAGCTCTGCATTACCGCGGAGATAGGGGCCCGCGCCGCCATTTTCTAGCGACTTTAAAAGCGCCTTAAGGGGTATGTTTTCATTGAATGACTCGAGTGTGCCTGTGTAGTCATATATGTGTATATTGTACATATAATTATGTTTGTATAATCCGGTTGTGTAGGTTACAAGTTATACATGTATAGTCGCTCAACATTTTTTTTTTTTTTTGTTGTATAGAAAACAATATAGTTATAATATAATTTCTATTGGATAGTGTGTTAGTGTGGAGGTATAGCCCAAAATTTTTTCTATACCATGGGAAATTTATTGGTAAAAGACTGTTTTTTACAAGATCATGTGTACTTGTATGCATGTTCGTGTATCCATCTTATGTATTAATAATATACCGAGAGTTTTCGGTGAATCCGCACGACCCCCTCCTAAGGCCAAACCAACACAGACACGTACCGCGTGTATGAGGCTCGTTCGGGAGGGGATACGCAATGCTACTAGTAGCCTATCCCCTCCTGAACGAGACTCATACACGCGGTGCGTGTCTGTGTTGGTTTGGCCTTAGGAGGGGGTCGTGCGGATTCACCGAAAACTCTCGGTATAAAAAAAAAACTCAAGTATAAAATTCAATTATAAGTCGAAATTTATGTTAGGCAAAAACTTAATCTAACAATTATATTTCCTAACCGAATACATAAAAATAACTAACAAAACTTTATTTCAAAATATTATACCAATTAAAACATTACATTTTCATCTGTAGTGAAAAACTTTGAAATTTGAGTTATCTGGATTACTCTTAAGAACATAAAATCTCAACTAGTTGCTAATTAATCTTATCACTACCATAACGTTGCATACGATTTGTTAATCGTATTTCTCAACGTTAGTATGAAACTATAATCTAGGTTTTCTAGTGCTTATAAGTTTATTCTTTAGTTAGGTAAGATCTCATCGTCTTAACTAGGTTCAAGTATATTGTTGATCATTCGATCTGGCGTAGCAGCGTAGTAGCGTTTATAATTTTTATAGTCAGCTACTCTAATAATACGTTAGCTGTGGTAGATTGATTTCGATCGGATGGGTATTAGGTCATGTGGTAGGTCTTACACTACGCTTTTGTCTGTAAGGTGTTAGTTCAAGCGAGACCTGGGTCTTATGTTCCGGTTCGTGTTTAGTTTTAGTTCTCAATGAGCTAGGGTTTTGGAGCATATGGGGATGGATAATGTCTAACTCTACAGGCTTTTCGTACGTGGCCATTTTCAAACGTTTATTGCCGCGTTTTTTAGTTTTCTCAAAGCACGAAACGATTGTGAGAATTTTTCCGAATAATGACATTTTATAGGCCAGGAATAAAGCTCCTAGTAAGCCTAGACCAATGGCGGCGTAGGAAAGGCCGGTTGTTAGGTTGTCTGTGTTTTGTTGCGTGCGTTTATGAGTGCTTATCTCTTTAGCTTGTTTTATTATGTCGTCTAATGCTATGCTGTTAGATTTCAAGTCATCGGCATCCAAGAGTGTGGTCTTATAGTGATAGAATATGGGAACTGTAGATAGATTCACAGTATGATTTTTGTTCAATTCTTGATATATTTTCGTGAGGTTCAAAGTAAATTCCGGAATATATGGATGCGATTCTCTTGACGAGATTGAATTGGAGGCACTGAGTGTTACAGTCTCCGAACGTCCTGAACATCCACTGTTTAATTTTAATATTCCTGATTCGAAGAGGGTGACACGTGTTGTGTGTGTATTGCGAGGTGTATTGGGGCATATGATGTGGATAGTTTCAGGATCTGATAAGGAATAAATCCAGGTATTAGGAGATCTTAGTTTAGACCAATATGATCCGTCGAACGAGTTTATTCTAACATTGCATGTATTTAACCGATTAGGCACATTATCTAGGAACAATTGCATCTCGCATGATACGTGGTTATTGCTGTGATAAATAGGTTGGCTTTGTGTACAGATATAGGAGTTTTGTGATTTTTTGCAGTCTGTGAAATCTGTTTTGGATAAATGGAAGTAAGAATTTCTGTCCGTAGATATTGCTATATAATCGTTATTAGGAATTATGCAAGCGAATGTATTTGTGGTTTTATCGTAATTTTGTCTAACTGGGATTGGGAGCAAGAGATATAGGTTAAACGTGTCATCGTCTAGTAGAGGAATTGATAATATGTATATTAGATTCGGAGTCGTATATATTACTTCTAGTCTGGACACTCTGATTAGTTCTTCTGCATAGATATCTCTTAATGGAACGGGAACTCTTAGGAGGGGTTCTAGGGATTGAATATGCCGTAGGCTGGAAATAATCTGTTTAGGGGTAAGGATTTTGGGGTGTATAATTCCCTGATGTGCGAAAAGTATTGCGTCTGTTAAGTAGTGTAGGTCGAGTTCATGTTCACCGATAGCTTGGTCTAATGCGACAATGTGTCGTAATTGGGTGATCGTTATTGTGTTTAGATCCAATTTCAGTTTTAAACTAGAGGTATCATTGCGCAATAGGATTGTTCGTGTATCGAGTTCATTCAAATGTACATTAATGTTGTCTAACTCTTTCCGATGGGCTCCTAGCATTGATTTGACAATACTCGTCTGGTTTGCTAATAAGTCAGCCAGGTGGTTAGTGTCGTTGAATAGTCTATCTATCTGTTCGTTATAATATTTGCCGTCGTCTTCAGTTAATGTTCCGTACAAGGTTTTATGAATTTTGCCAACGAATCCGAACCAAGCTCTCTTTTTACGGGGGTGCGCAAGGCGTGAAAGTTCCTCGTGTGCTATATCTAAGTTGTTATATCCTATCAAGTTTTCAATTTGGTCCTGTGATTCTTGTAGTGTCGGTAGTCTATTTTTTGATAAGTTGATAACGTCATTAACCGAACAGTCGTTTTTGAGCTTTTGACAATTATTAGACAAGAGGTTCGCATATTTGGTTATTGGTTCGAACTTACTTAACAGATGATCTATATTTATATAGTTGATTAATCTCCAGACGTTGGTGGACGTACGTAAGTCGGGTAGTTGGTCATAGTAGATGCCCGGATTTTTGTCGAATCTTATCGTCGTATACGGTGTTTCGATGTTAACTGCGTCTGCCGTACCGTATCTGCAAATCAGTATATGTTCTCAGTACTACCTGTCGCCTAAATTCTCTATTCTACCTATACCTATGTTTATTTATTGTTATGTTTGTATGTGGTCAAAAGGTCAGTCCCGTACATGCGCTAATTTCAATTTGTTCAAGTGGACTATCTTTGTCTTATTCTGTGTAATGTAGATCTCTGCATTTATATTATCAATTATTCGTTTAATGATGAAGGGACCTTTGTAGTGATCCTCAAATTTTGTTCGTGTTTCGTTCAGTAGAAAAGCCTTTTGTCCTGCTTCGAAAAGTTGTGGGTTAATATTGCTATCGTAATAAGATTTTGATTTTAGTTTTGCATCTTTTAAATTTTGTGCGGCTCTCTTACGAATGTCCGTAAGGTTCGTTAATAAGTCAAGAATGAATGTGTTGTAAGTATCGGTCATCGCGAGTGTCGGAGTCATGTCTGATGGTAATCGTGCTTCTTGACCGAAAATTAATTGGTGTGGAGTAAAGCCAGTGCTTTCGTGTTTAGCAGTATTGTAGCAGAATATCGCGAATCGTATGTATTCGTCCCAGTCTTTACCATTCTTTGTATAATGTTTAACGTGTTCTATGAGTACGAGATGGCTTCTTTCCAAGGATCCATTCGATTGCGGGTGATAGGCAGTGGTTCTGACTTGTTTAATTTTGAAAAGTCTGCTAATTTGTTTGATCGTGCTGCTCATAAAATTTTGACCCTGGTCAGTTAAAATTGTTCGCGGCGTTCCGTAGCGCGTAATATAATCTTTAGCAAAGGCTGTACCTATTGTTTGGGCTGTCGCGTTTGGAAGTGGTATAGCGTCAAGAAATTTGGTTAGATTGCACTGAATAGTAAGAAGATATTGGTTGTTTGATTTTGTAAGTGGAAGTGGTCCGACGATATCAAGTGCAACCTTGTCGAATGCGTTTGCAGGCGTATCTGTGATCACCATCGGTAATTTTGTCTTAACGCGAACTAATTTCTTTCTCTGACAGCTATCACATGTTCTTATGAAGTTTTGGATTTGGATTTTCATGTTTGGCCAGTAGTATTTTTCTCTGATTCGGCTGTATATCTTCGTAACGCCTTGATGACCACCTATTAATGATTCATGATATTCTTTTATGATTTCCTCGCGTAATGACTTTTCAGGTATAGTGATTTCATTAGTACACAACTTGATCTTGATGCTAGTATTTCTAAAGATCGCGTAAAAAAGTTTCTTCACAGTAGACCACTCGAGAGTATCTAATCCTGGGTTTGCTTTTGTGAATGAGAATGAATTGATTTCGTACATAACCAAAATTTGTTTTAACCTAACCATAAGGCGGTGAAGATCTTCCAATTTAATTCTATCCGTAAGTTTATCTCTAGCTACGAGAGAGATTATATATTTTTGTTTATATTTCGTGGCTGTTATTCGGCCTTTTGTTGGTTTTTGGATAGTGAAGGTTTCTTTCTTTAGCATGTTTTTATTTATAAACTGGTTTGTTAACTCGTCCTGCCAAGGGCAGTCGGCGTGAACGCAGTGAACATAGTTATCGTTTCTCATAAATAGTCCGTCTTTGGATTCTGTTACATTAGTCGCGGGTGTTATAGTGTCTAAGTTGGCTATGAATTCCTCGAAGCTAGGTGAATGCTCGTTTTCCTCCTGAGATGGGTTTGAGGCGTACTGTGATTCCTGTTCGTACAATCGGATCTCGAAGGGAGGTGTGAATAGTTTTGTCATCATCTCTTTTATTCTTTCCCAGTCGAGGTTATCTTCATTGCTATCTAACTTCGTCATCGCTAAATTACGTATGCCTTCATCTTCACATATAGTACGTAAAGTTCTAAAACAAGTCTCTAATGTTTCGTAAGTCGTTTTGTCTTCGTCTTTGTTTCTTGTTATCAAGTAAAACATGAATCTATGTTCATGATATAATACTCCTACCCCGCCTATCTGTGTGTTAAAGCTTTTCAATCTATCTATCTGACCGAATCTTAATTTGAATTATTTCCCTAGTCCTTTTTCCATTGCGTAGTCTTGTGCTGCGCAATGTACTAATGAATATTTAGCGGGTGCTTGGAATATGTTTTTATCGGTTTGTCGTACGTAGATTAATTTGGGGTGTCTCTGGGACCCTTCATGTGTACTATCATCGTCCGTGGTATTAGTGAGCGTGTCAGGATCGGAAGAATTGATATCGGAGTTTTGATCGGAATCAGTGTTTTCGTCGTGTGACGAGTTTTCAGTGTTTTCTGAGAGATTACCTGTTTCGGTAACACGAAAATTTTGAGGATCGGTTAATACGTCAGTATCGTTATCTGTTGTTAGGACAGCTGAAGGAACGTCGGATGTTTGTGCATTTTTGGATTGAGTAGATGAGTGAGTGGGACTTCGGCTTTCTGTGTTTAATCTAATAGTTTTGCGCGTCTTAGTTATTGGGTATGCAGGCGGTGGCATCATCAGTGAAACCGGATCTTCACTATCTTCATGTGTGGACGGTTCATATGCAGATGAGTAGTTGTAGTTACAAATAGTGATTTTAATACTTGTGTCTTTGAATATGTAATGGATCATACGGTTGACCATGTCCCAATTGAGTTTATCTATACCACATCCTAATCTTGGTATCGACAAGGATTGTACTCCGTCCTGTATTAACGCTGATTTCAATTTAGTTAGTGTCTTATACATCGTCTCGTTTGTCGGTTTGTTGAAATAATGTTGTTTTGTTACTAGATTGTAGATTATACGTCGGGGGTATTTAACTGTAATTATATCTGTCACTACAGGGTCCTTGACCGTAAACGCTTACGTTGTATAAGTCCGTTTCTTACCATTTGGTCTGCTATACCTTGTGGAGCTTTGCAATCAGCTGAGATGCAATGTGCGAGATTATCTTTTTGTTTCAATAAGTCTGCTTCAATTTCTTGAATATACCTGTTAGAGGTCAGTGGCAGGAAATCTAAATCTACAAGGAATTGACTG
Source organism: Macrophya alboannulata (assembly GCA_949628255.1). Lineage (NCBI taxonomy): Eukaryota > Metazoa > Arthropoda > Insecta > Hymenoptera > Tenthredinidae > Macrophya > Macrophya alboannulata. Next base: position 11,890,414 of record OX451209.1, read on the forward strand.
TATGGGGGTGTAGTTCCCGGTTGTTTGTCAGTTGATGTACATACCTGCTTGTATATCACGTGAGGTATTTTGTAGTTTTGTCATAGATTTAACATATTTTCTAGAAATGTGTGAGTCTAACGCGGAATCTGTGGTCGACTCTTTATCTGAGTTATCGTATTTCTTATAAGTAGGTAACTTTTTCCGCGGTGCTGGATTGCTAGATGTTTCTGTATCGCGAAGGCGTTTGTATGCTCTTGCTTTAGTCTGAATGGTTTCTGTACCTAAATCATCGTCTGTCAAGTCTGTTGGGTCTGGTAATTTTGTTCGTATCTTTCGCGGTCTTGTGTTTCCGGAAGATTCCGTACTTCGATAACGTTTAATTTGTTTCGTTGCGTGTAATAATGGGTTAATCGTTTCGCCAAGGCTTACGTTTTTAGGTTTTCCAACGGCGATTTCAACATCAGAGCTGTCTGAGTTGGATGAATTTATCTTTGGTGGATTTTTTATTTCTACTTCTCCTTGTGTTTTGGGTCGTTTGAGTGGTGCGGGATTAGTGGAATCGTCTGTACTCTGTCTAGGATGTCGTGGGAATTGGTGAGCCGGTTTTCGCTTCTTATTAGTCTCTGATTCTGTGAGTTCTGTCTCTGAACGGGGACGTTTTCCTTCCATAGGTAAGGCTTGAATAGTATTGGGAGGAGGATTTCTTGATAATGCGTCCGCGTTAAGGTTTGCCTTACCTTTTTTATAGACTACGTCGTAAGTGTACTCGTCAAGTGTTAGTCGCCAACGTAATAGTCGTGATGTCGGGTCTTTTACGCTATTCAGCCAAACCAAGGGCCTATGATCTGTTACTAGTGTGAAAGTTCGTCCATATAAATATGGTCTAAAATGTTTTACTGCGAAAACTATAGCTAGTAGTTCCTTATCTATGGTCGAGTAATTAGTTTCTGCTTTATTTAATGCTCTGGATGCGTAGGCGATAGGTAGATCTTTTCCGATCTCTCCTTGACTGAGTATGGCGCCCAACGCTTGATTTGAAGCGTCAATTGTGACTATGAACGGTTTTTGAAAATCTGGATAGCGAAGAATCGGTTCCTTACAAAGGCAGTCGCGTAAATTTTCAAAAGCTCGCTGGTGTTCTGACGTCCACACGAAAGAGATATTCTTTTTCAGGAGATTATTGATTGGTTTTGCGATTTTCGACATATTCGGAATGAATCTTCGATAGTAACCGACAAGGCCTAGAAATTGTTTAATTTGTTTCGGATTCTTGGGTATTGGGTAATTTTTTACGGCGGTTATCTTATCTGGGTTTGGCTTCACTCCGTCTCGGGTTGTTATATGTCCTAGATATGCGACCTCTTTGCGTAAAAACTCGCATTTGTCTGGTTGTGGGGTTAATCCTGCTTTCCTCAGTCTGTCCATCAATTTCCTGAACTTTATCGAGTGATCTTCTAATGATTCCGCATAGATAACTATATCGTCTAAATATACAAAAGCTTCGTTGCCTTGTAACCCCGAGAGTGCTTGATCCATCAATCGTTGGAATGTCGATGGTGCATTTTTAAGACCGAATGGCATCTGATTGAATTCGAAATGACCATGAGGAGTTGAGGAAGCGGTTTTCGCGCTATGGTCAGGGTGCATTGGGATCTGATGGAACCCTGATGCCAAGTCAAAGGTTGAAAAGTACTTCGCAGAACCTAACTGATCTAGTATATCTGTTATGTTTGGAAGTGGATAGGCATCGCCAATAGTTTTTTCGTTCAATTTCCTAAAATCGATTACCATGCGCCACTTTTTAATACCTCTAGCGTCATCTTTCTTTGGTACTACCCAAACTGGAGAGTTATATGGGGATGAAGAGTGTTTAATAATGTTTTGTTCAAGAAGTTGCGTTATTTGTTTATTTATTTCACTTTTGTGCGCTTGAGGGTATCTATACTGTTTGGTGTGAATAGGTATGTCGTCTGTAGTGGGTATAGTATGGCTGACTAGTTGTGTACAACCTAGTTTATCACCCGGCAGAAAGAAAAGATTATTATATTCTATTACCAATTCGATTATCGATCGTTTCTCTTCATCATTGAGATGATCAAGCCTTAAGTTTTGTTCTAAAATTTCGAGTCGATTTGCATCGTGATTTGGGGATATGCTTAGTGTATGCGAATCGTTACTCGGGTCTGTTTTTTGGCTATGTGTTAGTAGTATGTGTGAGCTGTTAACAGCTTGTGTATCTGTCAGTTCAACGACTTCTTCTAATGTAACTGTGGGTCTTTTTATTCGTACCTCTGATTCTCCTGAGTTTATCGCGTAAGTGTATGCAGAGCCGTCTCTGTTTGTTACTAGGGCCTTACCGAAAAAGATATTGCGGCCCAGATTTTGTTCTTTCAGTAATAGGGGTCCTGTATTTGTTGTTGGTGGATTGGTTACTTTTACCCTTATCACTTGTGCCGTTCGGGGGGGAATTGAGATAATGTTTTCATCAAATATTTTTAATTCTTGTGAGTCGTCGAAAGCTACTGTATTTGTTTCGAAGGAAATCGTGGCATTTACGTCGCGTAAGAATTTCAAGCTTAAAATACCGTCTTGTTTTATGGGGAAAGAGTTATCAACTACATGAAATATGTGCCATTTGTTACCGATTTGAACGTCAAAGCTTCCTAGTGTTTCTAGGGTTCCATCGGTGACACCAGTTATTTGAACTCTGTCTGTCTTCGTACAACGGGTCTCTGGGTTAATTGCATTTAGTTTCATTATATTTATGTCGGCTCCGGTATCGATTAAAAGTGTGGCTGTTTGTTTTTGGATTTGTGGAGTTTGTAGGATAGTTTTGGGAGTTTGTATCGTCGATGTTGCGAGTATGCGTGTAGTGTTTATAGCATAGTAGGAAGGTCGGTACGAAAGGGATAGAACGCCAGTATTTCGCGAAAAGATTTGATTATTTTTGAAACAGATCGTCGCGTTTTCGGCTCGTAGAAATGCTGCGCTTAAGATACCGTCTTCTTTTATTGGGAATAAGTTGTCGACCAAGTGAAATTCATGACGCGTACCTGCGAATTCTAAATCGATACTACCCAGTGTTTCTGTGAATCCTTCTATAATACCTGTAATCCGGCGCACATTGGTCTAAAACCGCTCAAAACACGCGCAAAATAGCAAAAAAAAAAAATTGAAACCAATTTTTTTTTCATGTTGTGCCAGTCATTGCAGATGTTCTAATGAAGCAAAAATGAGTAGTCATACATCCAAAAAAAAATGCACCATCGTGTTACAGTAGGCTAACTTTTCCTTTTCGTAATGTGAAATTTCCCGATTATTTCACGAGCAGTTATCTGTTTACTAATAAAATAATAAAACGTTACTTTTTGCCCGTATAATAAATTTCTTGTATGCACATGTTTCTCTAGATTGTGACCTTGATTCTCGCTTTTGAAAAACTGAAATATGTAACTCTGGGCCGAGTTATCAGCAGTTAAAAATAGGCATTTTTTGGATAAAAAAAATTGAAACCATAAATTAAAATGGTATGGAACTTTTGATTCTCACCCGTTCTCACTCTGACTATTTTTGGATAATCAAGTACCATCCCTATATAATACGTAGAACAACAAATTATTTGCTAATACTTGCAATCTTCGACGGGGCACATTTTTTTATTCAGCAGCTACACATCTTGCCTAAAGAAATTAACTAACATTCCTCTATTTCTGCTGCCACAAGAATTATTGGCAGGTTCTGTGGTATCGATACGCTCAATACATATTCCTATCATTGTTCAAAAATAGTTGAACTAGTATTGAAATACTTCAGCTTTTTGAATCGTTCATTATTATATCCTGCGCTACCTACTTGTTGCGATCTACGACAACGCGTGTTAATTCGAATTTTTCGCGCTCAATACCGTCACACTTGTTAACTCTGCATTCTAAGAATCTACAGTCGGTAAGATTAAGTAAGTCAGTGCCATCTCTTGTTTTCCACGGTATTTAATGTGGTATATTATGTTATTATTGTAGTTGATCGCGCGTATGTGTATAGTTTATGAATCAGATTCAAATTTGTTTCGAACATGGACCGAACAGGTAAGTGAATTTATTGTTTTGGGTAGCATTAATTAGATTTAACAACTAATTTTAACCGAATATTGTAGATTTCACTAGGCGGTCACTAATTAAAAAGTTTTTGTTTGAAAAAAATTCAAATGACACGTCTAAGGTGAAATTAATAGAACAATATGCTGACAATAATGGAGCAAGAGTAACACAAAATGCTGCGAGATTACTTGTCACATATTGGAAAAAACGATGGGCCCAATGCTCTAGAAATTGGACAGTCATTGAAAATCGGCATAAATATTGGCTCGATCAGGATCTTTACGCTAGAAAAATAACTCCCTCCAGTCAAAGTGAACCGCGTGGGCGAAAACGATCCAGATTTCAAGATTTAAGTGATTCCCAAAAAAGACGTCGAACAGCCGGTACATTTTCGAAAAAATATCTTTTTCGTTGTTCAACTCAGAGTTTTGTAAAACGAGGATTTCAAATAAGTCTAGGTTTACGCACAGAATCTAGCGAGGTTCTGACGTTCGCAGCTTCATCTTCGTTGAGAAGGGAGGGAAATTTCAAGGCTGCCAATGCAGTACAACAAAGTACAGCGCTTCCTAATCAAGCAGTGAAAAAAAGTCATACAGAAAATCTTAAAAAAATGAGCAGTGCTGAAGCTTTAGCTCTATCATTAGACTGCGGACTCACTAAGGCCCAGTACATACGCCTCAGAAAAAAATCCAAAAATTTCCGTAAATCCTTTATCCTTTGATTATACCTTCATCATATGACCGTGAAATGGTTTCATCTCATAGGTATGCGAAAATACATGCCTCATTTTTTTTATAATTCCTGCAGGAGCTGATATCTATCCCGGTTACAATGATTTATTGAAAGCCAAGTCACTCTGCTATCCACAAGGTATAACGATTACCGAGCAAGAAGCTGTCGTGGATTTGCAGAGTCTTTTAGACCATACAGCCGATAGACTGGTTTCAAGCTTGTCGGAAAATAAAATTCCAACCGAAGTTACTGTCATTTACAAATGGGGATTAGATGGAAGTTCCGGACACTCTGAATTTAAACAAGTATTTGAAAAAGCTGCACATTCAGATTGTTCGGTACTTATAACTACATTGGTGCCTATTCAAATCATTTCCAAAAGTGACAAACTAATTATATGGGAAAATCCCACTACTTCTTCAACTAGGTAAAAATTGCATTCATTACGAACATTTCACAGTATTCCACTTCATACTGGTATGTATATAATATTTCTACAATTTACTGCAGCTATTGCAGGCCGATCAGAATATCATACGAAAAAGAATCAAAAGAAGCTATCACTAAAGAATATGAAGGCGTGAGTTCAGATATTTCACGATTAACGCCAACAAATGTAATTCTGAATGATAATCCCGTCAAGGTGGATCACCAACTATTCATTACTATGGTCGATGGAAAAACCATTAACACATTACAGGGAAATAACGCTACCTCGGTATAATAGACAATATGTATATACTATAATGTATCTGCAGTAATTATTCCAATACCAAAATCGTTTCCTGAAAGGAGACACTTACGATGGAAAAAAAAACAATTGTCGAATTTTTTTTGTATAAATTATACCTGTGGATCACGCGCGCGCGCATGTATAAATCATAAGAAGTATCGATATGAATTCGGAATTTGCATCTCGTAAAACGAAATAAACAGACGAATAAATGTAGTTTAAAACTCTTTGAGGTAGCACATTGATTTGATCACTTTTAATTTTACAGAGATGTTACATTTGTAAATGTGGGCCTAATCAAATGAATGATTTAAATAATAAACATTATAAGATCGGTACAGATAATAGTGAGGTTTTGAAGTACGGACTTTCACCACTACATGCTAGGATTAAATTTTTCGAATTTATTCTGCATCTGTCCTATAGGTATTATTCTACTGTTGTGGATATTTACTTACACTGAATATGGAATTTTCAGAGATACCTGTGATATAATTAATTTGCAGGCTTCAATTACCAGATCATCTGAGAAAAAAAGGAGCCAGAAAAACTTCTGAAGAAAAACAGTTGATAGAGACAAGAAAAAGAGAAATCCAGATTAGTTTTAGACAGCGACTAGGTCTATTAGTTGATATGCCGAAGCCAGGTGAGTGATAATGATTTACTGTACAGATATAATATTGAACCTTAGCAATAAAATGTGCCATGAAATTGAAAGTTGTGTTATCCACTGATTATATAGGTTTTGGTTCGTCAAATGATGGCAACACTGCGCGACGATTTTTTGAAAAAGAAGACATTTCTTCAGAAATAACCGGAATTGATAGATCACTCATTCATCGTTTTTCGATAATCCTGACTGCTATAAATACATCTCAACAGCTGGATTCTCAAAAGTTTGATGGATATGCGATTGAAACTGCTCAAATTTTGATCGACAAATATAATTGGTGGCCTATGTCTCCAACTGTACATAAAGTACTAATTCATGGAGCAGAAATAATATCTCACGCGATATTACCCTTAGGTTCATCCATGTTGTCTATAATAGAACTGATGACGTAAAATAATACAAATGTATACAACGAATGAAGGATCGTTTTCCTAAATGTAGGGCAGCTATCAGAAGAAGCCATGGAACACCGAAATAAGGACTTCAAGATTTTTAGAAGTCAATTTGCTAGAAGGAGCTCTCGTATCCTGAATATAACAGATGTTTTTAATCGGTTTCTGTTGACATCTGACCCCTACATTACCAGCTTAAGATCTGCAACGAAGAAAGTGGTTAAATCGCGTGAACTACCTGACGAAGTTAAGGAATTGCTGAAGGATAATTCACATGTAATCTCATACGATGAAGACATGAGTGAAGAAGAAGACGAAATCAGTGAAGACGAAAATGAAACGGACGCGGAAGTATAAATATTATAACATAATTTTTTCGTTTAGTAAAAATTAAATATTTCAAATAATTTTGTTGTTCCTTAGACTATCAATTACAAATTGTAAATAATTTTTTTTTTTAGACTATCAATTACAAATTGTAAATAATTTTTTTTTTTTTAGACCATCAATTACAAATTGTAAATAATTTTTTTTTTAGACTATCAATTACAAATTGTAAATAATTTTTTTTAGACTATCAATTACAAATTTCAAATAATTTTTTTTTTCTTTAAAATATCAATCACAAATTGTGAATATATATTTTTTATTCTTTAGAATATCAATTATAAATTGTAGATAATTTTTTTTTTTGTTTGTAATAACTTCTATATATTGTGAATAAATTCTTTTTTCCAATTATAAAAGCATAATTGTAAATGGGTGTTGGTCTTCTGAATAATTATTTTTGAGTATGAATTAGATATTGTAAAAGGATTATGTGTACGAACATATACCGTGATATGTGTAACATGTAGTTCAAAACATGACAATCCGATGGTTGATTTGAAAAAATTTCTTGAATACATTGCTGTACGCTTCTTAAATGTTTGAACCGATATAACTTCCGGACGAATTTTTTTATCGCCTAGGTCAAGGTCCCAAATTCAAGCTTAGACCTTTAGCTTCAATCCACGTTTTTTAAAATTCTTGTAGAGCGTCTAGTTACAGAGATATCACCATGTGAACATTATGCGCGCGTATCGTGTACTTTTGGACCAATGTGCGGCGTATATTATTTGGCGTGAAAGGAGTATCCCGAATAATTACTCCTATTTTAATTATATTTATATTTGCGCCAGTATCAATCAGTAATGTTGCCGTCTCACCTAGAATCTGTGGTGACTTTATCTCGATTATCGGAGATCCTAAAACAATTCTCTTACTGTGTTCGGACGTTCTTCCGACGTTTGGGCTACCGGTACGTCCGCACGATAGTCCCGTGACTCGTTTAAATCATTTTGTCTGTTATTTGACTGGTTTGTATTATTATCTGTTATACTATTGACAGCTGCAGTGTTGTTTTGACGTTCGGAGTTTTGCCTATTATCATATCGCGGATAGTTCGACCGTTCCCGAAAATTATTATTATTTGGACGATTGTTGTATCGAGTTTGTCGGTAGGTTTGTCTGTTATAGTTTTGGTTTTGGTTTTCGTTATTAGGACGATTTGGTTGTCTATTGTAATTGTTAGAATGTTGACGGTTGTCGCGTTGATAGTTTTGTCGATTATTAGTATCATTTTGGGATTGATTGGTTGTGGAGTTTGGATGAGTTTGCTGATTTCCGGGGTTTCTCGCGCGACATTCATCATAAACGTGTCCAGGACATTGACAACGTGTACAGTATTTACTATTACGCTGCTTCGTCTCACAATTTTCGATCGAATGCTATTACGCTGCTTCGTCTCACAATTTTCGATCGAATGCCCTCTTTTTTTACAATATCTACAATTCATTGACGATCGATCTACTAGTCTTGACCTTTGTTTTGGACAGTATTTATCTATACGATCCGTTTGTTTACAAATCTTACATTTTATTTCGGCTTGGCTCGATGACGCGGCGTCGCGAAATGTTTCCAACAATTTTCTTTCTGATACAAGTTTCTCGACCCGAGTAGCTACATCCATTGCTTCGCGTAGTGTGCAAGGTTTTTCATTACCTACTCTATACTCTAGTTCATTTGTTAGACCTTTTATAAACGAACGCGTAGCTGTATCTTTAATGAATTTATTCAATATGATAGCTTGTTCAGGATTATTAGAAGCTATTGACACTTCGCACGCCGTTTCAACGAGCCTTTCTACTCTTATACCGAATTCTAGTGCACTTTCGTTTTGTTTTTGTACGGATTGCGAAATTTGAGTTTGTATATCTGGTAAAAGTTGCTTCGGAGAGTAGGCGCGCTTTAAATCCTCGAATAACTTTGATAATGAATCTAAACTGCCTCTTTGTATATAATTTTCCGCTGGGCCTTCAATTTTCGTGGACACCAACGTAGTGAACAACGGTATATCTCGTGCATGAATCGCGCTTTTAACTTGTTCTATCTTTCTAATAAATGAATTTATTGGTATATTCGTGCCGTTAAACGTAGGTACTAGACTGATCGCTGCTTGCAGCGGTAAATATGGGCTGCTTGCGTAATCGTTTCCTTCGGAATCCGGCAGCTTATATGATAATAATTCTTAGCTTATATGTGAAATAGTGGAGACTTACAATATGATTGATGTTATTAGGATTATTCGCACTGACTGCATAATCAGATGTACGATGCTTGACTTGACTTCGCTTTGGCTGGCTCGTTAGTGGCGGTCTTGTAGATCTCTGTTGACTTCTGTTGACTCTTTAGGATTTGTAGATTGTTCGTAGTTTTAGCTCGTATAGCTCCGTGGACTTGTAGATTATTTGTGAACTTGGCTCGTATGGCTCCGTAGACTTGTAGATTATTATTGAGTTTGGCTGGTATGGCTCCGTAGACTCGTAGATTATTATTGAATTTGGCTCGTATGGCTCCGTAGACTTGTAGATTATTATTGAGTTTGGCTCATATGGCTCCGTAGACTTGTAGATTATTATTGAGTTTGGCTCATATGGCTCCGTAGACTCGTAGATTATTATTGAATTTGGCTCGTATGGCTCCGTAGACTTGTAGATTATTATTGAGGTTCTGTATATTAGACAAATTACAGATAGGTTGTAGATTGTTCACATAATCACTGAACACTTTATACACAAATTGTTATTGTAACTGTCACTAGATTTGTACACACACTCCGGATTCAAAACTTTCACCCAGTGTAACTTTCGGTGTTTAATTCATTAATTTTCAATTCATTTATTTTCACTTTCAGAAGAGAGGTTTACTAAAATTTTCACTCTTTCACTCTTTTCACTCCAGAAACAGGCTTCACTTCTGACACCAGTGTAACGTCCAGGATGGTAAATTTGTGGGTTCAACCCTGTTTTACACTAAAAATAGCTGGAGATGAGAGTGGAAGGGGCAATGATGCTTTAGAATGAATTCGTTGATGATGATTTTTATTGGTTCAAGTATGAGTGTGTGTATGGTTGAACAAGTTTTGAGTAAAGTGAGTGAATAATGATGATGTGTATAAGGTAGGAATGTCGGAGGAGGAGTTTACAGTGTGAAGATCGAAGTTGAAATGTATGATTGGAAGGTCGAAGAAGAAGTGCTGTTTTAGGGAAGCTTGGTGGGAGATCAGTACAGCTGGGTCATCACATGCTGAATAAGCATGTGACGACCACAGTGGCGTGATTCCCAGGGCTTAGTAGTACAGGGATCAGGTGAGGATGAGAGAATAGCTGGAATAGAGATAAGAGCAGACGGATAGGTTGATAGTAGTTGCATACGTGGGAATAGAAAGACTGTAGGGGAGGAAAGGAGGCACGTTCGGGTGATGATGCCCGGACGTAACACTTTGTAGGGAAATTATTTGAAACTTATTCTAAGATTGCGCGCAAAAATTGGTCATTTGGACCCGGGTAACAATTTCAAGTGGCAACCATATGGCCGCTATATGGCCAACCCACCTAACCAATGTGGGCGCCATGTCGGCTATAGTCGGCTTTGTCTCGGCTTTCACTCAGCAACGACGACCAAAACATGTAGCACCTTGGTGGCAGCTAGATGAAAAAACAACATAGTTTATTCCTGGTTTCGACTTGGCAGCTAGGTGGCGATATTGCACGTTATTATGGTGGCATCATCCTGGCAGCGACATGGCGAGGCTACCTCGCTGCTATGTAAATGCCAACTAGTCGCCACTTTTTTTTATACCTAGCTTCCCGGTCGAAACCATAAAGAAACCATCAATGTTCGCTACCTTGTTGTTACGTAGCGGCCACATGAGTTGGTTGTCGTTGCCGAGTACGGGCCAAGACAAAACCGACAACCGACGACATAGCGGCCACCTATTGCTGATTTACCGCTGTTATCTAGCTGCCTTATGTATGATTATATGGGTAAGCCATATTGGTGCCTAGTATTCATTTTTATTCAAAAAGGCATTCATACAGCACTACTGTGGCTGATGAATATATATACTGCACTGGTCTGACTGCATCTTCCATTCAAAAAAAAGAGTTGTGAAAAAGTCAGGCTAGTAAACGGTATGATTTATACTCAGTAATTGAGAATGATATTAAGCGGCTGGAGACACGTAGGTCTAGCCAACTCGGTGCAAGTTTACCTGCGAGCACGGCCAGCCATCTATCGGCGTTGTGTGGTACCAGATAATGTGGCTGCTCGATGTAAGGGCCACGTAGATGCCAGTTTACATAAAGACATGGCAGTGCCGGGTTGGCCCACATTAAAGCCATATGGCATCGCGAGGTGGCAGCTAAGTAGGTGCCAGTTCATTTAAAGATATGGCAGTGCCAGGTTGGCCTACATTGAAGCTATGTGGCATCGCAAGGTGGTCGCTAGGTAAATGCCAGCTTACATCAAAACATGGCAGTGCCAGGTTGGTTCACATTAAAGCTATGTGGCATCGCGAGGTAGCAGCTAGGTAAATGCCAGGTTACATCAAGACATGAAAGTGCCAGCTTGGCCTACATTAAAGCTATATTGCATCGCGAGGTGGCAGCAAGGTAAATACCAGGTTACATCAAGACATGGAAGTGCCAGCTTGGCCTACATTTAAGCTATGTGGCATCGCGAGGTGGCAGCTAGGTAAATGCCAGGTTACATCAAGACATGGCAGTGCCAGGTTGGCCCACATTAAAGCTGTGTGCCTTTGCGAGGTGGCAGCCAGGTATATGCCAGGTAGCGACTTGACTTGGCATACATATTTGTAAGCTACATTGGATTTCCATATAGTTGCCACCTTAGATCAACATTACTAAGCTATGTCGGTTGGCCTGATTATTGCAATAACCAAAATCCATATTAAAGCCATATTGCCGCCACATTGTTTTCGTACCTCAGCATTCAATATGGTCTGCCGATACGATTGCCATGCTCATGCCATGTGGCATTAATGTGGCATGTGGGCTGGCCATGTAGAATGTTACCCGGGGAGCTTGGATCGGCTTATTGTAGAATTTAAAAAATGTATCCGAACCTGGTGACCATCCTGCACTCCGTCTAATTACTCCAATATCTACTCCTCGCTTATGCGCTGCCGACGCCGCTGCGTGTCGGGTGCTGTATGCCGTGAACTGCTCGGTGTCAACTCCTGCTTTTTCTAATAAGGATTTTATCCAATGGCCGATGGTTTGTGCTGACACTGGTCCATATGGTTTCATCGTAGCGATAAACAAGTTTCTTGTTTTCTTATCTCTCAACTCTCTCGTATACTCTAAATAATCGAGGACTGCCATCGCTGCACATAGGTGTGGTTTACTTTTGAAGAATGGTAAGATTAGTTCCGGCTGAGATGCTCCTGGTTTTGATGTCTTGATGCGTTCGGTCATTTTTATCCGAACTTGGAGCTTCGACTTTTCGATGTTGTCAATATTTATGAGTGACAGTGATTGAAGTCGTTGAGCGGTTACCAATGCTAGGAGGGTCGCTACCTTTTCTGCTGCTATTTTCTTTCTTAAGTCTTTTAATGGACCTAGGTTTTCTAAATAATTCAACACTGGAGCAATATCCCATGTAGAAGTATATTTCGGTTTGGTTGGTCTCTCTTTGAACACTCCTTTCAGAAAGCGAGAGATCAACCCATCTTCATTAATGTCATATACCGAAATAAGGGCGATTGCTGAGCGGCTTGTATTAAGTGAGCCGTAATTAGCACCTCTGTTAAAGCAATCAGTCAGAAAACTCAAAATTTCCGAAGTCTTTGCGTTGGAAAGTAGTATTCCCACCAAGGTTTCAAACTGCACTCATATTGCTTCAGCGTTGATGCGGCGATTGATTTAACCATCACGTTCGCCGTGTCCCCAGAAACTCCTTTCTTCAAATATGCAGACCGGATAACCTGCCCACCACCAATGAAAGCTGGGAAGACAGTGGATGTTTCTCGTCCCTATAAGGAGATATTAATAAATTTTCGTGAGGGTCGATGGTTATACAAGGTTCAATCAGCAGAGACGTAAAGAGTGGGCACCACGGTTGAGTCGGCCACGCCGGTACAACTATGGTTCCGGTAGCTTTATCGTTTATGATTTTTCTTAAAGTGCGCATAACAAGTGCAAACGGGGGGAATGCGTAGAATCTTTCTCCTTCCCACGAAACCGTAAATGCGTCAATTGCGTACGCTTCTGGATCCGGAAATCTCGAGTAAAACTTCTTGCATTTATTATCTAGCCTAGATGCAAATAAATCTACTGAAAATTGTCCAAAATGCTGTTTAATTTTTTCAAAAGCTATAGGCGACAGCTCCCATTCCGAGTCGACGAACGTTCCGCGATGCCTTGTCGGCCTCTACGTTTTTTGCTGATGCGATGTATGATGCCTTTAGCCATATGCGTTTTTTCTCACACCACTCCCAAATCTCCCTAGATAAGTTGCCCAAGTGTGGAAATTGTACTCCACCAGCTCTATTCACGTATGAAATAGCTGTTGTGTTATCTAGTCTGAGAAGGACTTCACAGTCCGACAATTCTGATGCGAAACATTTTATTGCGAAGAAAGCAGCTAGTAGTTCGAGATAGTTAATATGGTTCTTTTTCTCACTTTTATTCCAAAACCCATGTGCTTCTTTACCTCTACAGAAACAGCCCCAACCTGTGAGAGAGGCGTCCGAGAAGATCTCTACTGCATACTTGTGTGTTCTTATTGGATTAGACCCGACAATTGCATTTAATTTCCACCATTCTAAGTCTTTTGTCATTGATTTATTAATTTGCATTCTTTGCTCATAATTTCCACCGTTAAATTTTAGTGCCAGAAATTTTTGCCTTTCTAATTGTTTACAATGTATGAAGCCATATGCGACTGCTGGACAGGCTGCGGTTAAAATTCCAAGGAATTCGGCAAATTTTCTAATCTTAACTGACTTTCCTACTTTAAATTCATCTACTAACCTACTAATCTGACTCTTTTTCTTATCAGTAAGGTTCAATGAAAAATTCCGCGAATTAATAATGAGACCTAAGTATTCACAAGTCTGGGTGGCTATTAATGAACTCTTTTTATAGTTTATTACAAAACCTAAGTCCTCTAAGAATTTTGCCACTTCTTGCATGTCTTGTTCACACTTAACTTTTGACTTATTCACAAATAGAAAATCATCTAAGTATAAGGATAACAATAACCCTTGAAGTCTTAAATTATTCACTACTGGCTTCATAACCTTGGTGAATACATATGGGCTCGTACACAGACCGAACGGTAGGACTGTAAATTGGTATAATTTTCCTTCAAACCTGAATCTTAGATATTTTCTATGGTCAATGTGAATACCAATTAAGAAATATGCATCTTTTAGATCCATAGTACCTAGAAAATCCCCTGGGGATACTAGCCCTAATGCTGACCTAATATCTTCCAATTTGAAATGGGGAGGGTCAATGAACTTATTCAAATTTTTAAGATTAAAAATAAAACGGTTTGAACCGTCTGGTTTTGGCACTAGGAAAAATGGGGAAATAAATTGGTCTGTACCCTCTTTACACTCTTCGATTGCACCTTTTAACAGAAGTTTATTTACTTCTACTTGTATTTTCTGCATTTCTGTAGGAGAAAATTTTTTCTCCTCTGGTGAAAATGATTGGAAAGGTGTTTTTGCAAATGGAATTTTATATCCATTTACGTAGCCTAAAATGACTCTGTCTGACGTGATTACTTTCCATCTGTCCAAGAAATGGTACAGACGTCCTGCGATATTATTTACCTTTACTTCCTCGAGGAAGACTGGTTCGTCGTTCGGGAGGCTGGCTTTGCTGAACGCTGCGTTGAGCCGTACTGTCTCGGTTTGAACTTCAACTGTCGTCGTCTCTGCTGAAAACCCACCTGACGATTGCTTGCAGGTGGGTATTTCCCGTTTTCCTGTTCCCGGGACTTTGTTGGCACCTTTGTTGGGGGTTTCTCCTTTATATCTGCACAGGCCTTTTCTATCTCTTTCATATCTTTGACTTTGTCTTTCAGGTTATCTCCATACAGCCATTCTTTAGACAGCATTGTTTCGACCACTGGCTTAATATTTTTATTAAGCTGTGGTGTGATGTATGATTTTCTAGCAACTGATTGTTGATAAAAAACATCTGTAAGAATTTGTCCTGCATGGCTTATATAATCCGTAAAAAGGTCTTCGTCCAAACCGTCTTCTGGCGGTTCCAATAGTAAAGAGACAGCTGCGCCTAAAGCTGATATCGCTGTACCGACACAATTTTGTGTATCAGCAAAACGCTGGTCTCTTTTCTTAGCGATATCAGTCAGTAGAGGTCCTAGTTCTAGATTTAGTTTAGGAGATTCTGTGTAGAATTCTCCTTTTTTATTGTAGGATTCCAAGATTTCTTTTTTATTTTTCTCTGGAAGTCCTTGGACCATCCAGTTTGACCATGTGTTGCTTAATTCTGGGTGGTACTTAACCTCTTTGTAAGTACATATTTGGTCCATCCCGAGTATCTTAAGAGCGCTGTCTTTAGCTGATACTTGCTCAGCTGAACTCTCTGGAGTATTCTTGTTTACCTCAGGTGGACTGGATTTTGACTGGTTGTCCTGAGATGGATCTTCAATCATCACCGAGTCATTTTCCTGTTTCTCGTGATCGTGTTTCTCGGCATCTTTATTGTTTTCTATAGGCAAAATTTTTAAAAACTCTTATTGAGTAATTTTTGATGTTTATGTTCTTGTTGAACTATATCACCATTAGTTCCTATATGGTCATGTAGACCCGGTAAGCCGTGTGGGCTTTACCCCTCAACTTTCGTGTGGGAAGATGAGTACTCTGACACCGAGAAATTAAGAAATTTTTTGTCTTACCTGTATTATTGATGGTTGTGTTTCCAACAATTTTGTTATTATCTTGCATTGTTTGCACGCTTTGGATCAGTGTTTTCACAGTCTCAGTTAGGTTATTCATCTGAGATTGTAGTATTTCCATTTTTTCGTCCCTCCGACGCTTCTTGTCTCGCGATCGAGACCTTGAGTGCCTTTTAGGCATATCGATGATAGAATTTTTTCTTTTTTTTTAAGTAAATTAATTTTACCTGCACAATAAACGTGTTGATTCGTAAGCACAACGAAACAATATGAGTTGTAGAGGGCGCAGGAGAAGGTAAGATGGCGGTAGAGCGCCAAGTTATTTCAATTTAAACTCTAAAAGTTGTGGATTCAAGGCATGACAAGCATGACTACATAACTATCATCGAGAACAAGACATGTAGTATAATATCATTAAGTACAGTACTTCGATTAGTATTTGTTGGTTCATCGCGATTTAATGTAGTATCATCTTCGTAATAATCTGTCGGATCATTATCCATACATTCATGATAATTTAAAATCAAAGAAGAATCCTTATTACACTAGACTCTCGATATAAGAAACACGCCGGGGGTTTGTTTACAGACCTTTAATCAGAATTTTTTTGTATATTCACCAAAAATTAGGAAGCAAGGTGACATTTGATTCGGAAAGGCATTCAGAAACTTTTCGGAAGGGTCCCAAAAAGGGCCAAAAAAAATTGCAAAAGTTATAAACAGTTAAGTAAAAAAAAAGGAGGGGGGTTCGGTTTTTTTCGAATATCTCGAAAACTATTAGAGATATTCGAAATCGCAAAAAAGATCCTAAAAGAGTAGAAAATTTCCTACAGAAAAGTCCCACCTCCCCAAACTCTACAACCAATATTTATAATTTCAATTGTGCGGTGAAAAAGGACTAAAAACGCGCGCGCGGCCGGCGCATAACCCGTTTCTAGTCCTTTTTTCACCGCACAATTAAAATTATAAATATTGGTTGTAGAGTTTGGGGAGGTCGGACTTTCCTGTAGGAAATTTTCTGCTCTATTAGGATCTTTTTTGCGATTTCGAATATCTCAAATAGTTTTTGAGATATTTGCAAAAAACCGAACCCCCGCCTTTTTTTTACTTAACTGTTTATAACTTTTGCAATTTTTTTCGGCCCTTCTTGGAAGTCTTCCGAAAAGTTTCTAAATGCCTTTCCGACCCAAATGACACCTTGCTCAAAATTTTTGGTGAATATACCGAAATTTGTTTCCATGTACAATCTAAACAACACGCGTACGCTCCTGAGTTTTTCTCGGAATGGAGCGCGTTGAGCCCCGGCCGCGCGATTTGTTTCTTATATCCAGAGTTCTTATATCGAGAGTCTAGTGTAATATTACTTCCAAAAGACATCCCAGGTAGATGTGAATCATCACCATGTAAAGTTTCATTGTGCGAATTAGAACTATGTTCAGAAGATTTATTCCTAGTCAACGTAACATTTCCAGATGTGTTTATCGCGTTCATCACTAAAAATATGATATAAAAAAATAGTGCTACTCTATTCAGCAGTACATATGGGGCATTCCACGCCAACTCAACCAGTGTTAAACCCCGACCATCTGAAAATCATTTCATGTTTTTTTCTAACATTCTACTTGGTACGAAACGCGACCTGAATTTTTTTTTTCAATTTTTTTACCAAGCCGGTTATTCTTTATAAATATTTGAAGTCGATTGCAAATGGACATTTTTAAAAATCTGAAAACATTCTCAAAAATCCAGTGAATGATACGAAACACCCGCCGTAAAATTTTTTTCGATTTTTTTGATCACCTAATTCGGAATTTTGAAATTTTGAAAACCCACAATTAACGCACAGGATCAAATCGTAAGTGTCAAATAAGGATCAATTCACAAGTAAATTTACAAGTAAACTGACCCTTATTTGACGCTTACGATTTAATCCTGTGTTAATTTTGGGTTTTCAAAATTTAAAAATTCCGAATTAGGTGATAAAACAATAGAAAAAAAATCGGCCAACGTTTTCCTTAACGGGGGGGTGTTTCGTGTCATGGACTGGATTTTTGAGAATCTTATCAGATTTCAAAAAATGGGCATTCGCAATCGTCTTCAAATATTTATAAAAAGTAAACGGTCTGATGAGAAAATTTGAAAAAAATTCAGGTCACGTTTTTTACCGAGTAGAATGTTAGAAAAAAAATATAAAATGATTTTGAGATGGTCTGGGTTCAACACTGGTCGTGTTGGCGTCCCTACTGTAAATTCTCGTAGGATCCCATAAGATCCTGTCCCAATTCCTTATAAGACTCAAAAATGTCAATACAATTTCTGTATCTATATACGTAGATCCCATAAGAAATTGGGACAGGATCTTATGGGATCCTACGAGAATTTACAGTAGGGGATGGAATGCCCCATATACATTTTAAAGACGTTTACCAGTGTTCACAAATATTGTAGTATGTAGTTCGTAATCTGAATCTTACAAATGTACGATACGATTATAAATTCGACGAAAAATCGATTTTCTAGTCAACATAAAAATGAATGGTTTTCTGACGAGATTAGCTTCATTACAGGCCAACCTTGATAGTTCAACAGTTTCATCGTCCGGAACAACCCCTAACTACCTTTTTTCGGGATTTTAGGGGTTGAAATACGCTGCAGCGTAGCAAAATTTAAGGCCCATCCCTAGTCGCCCACCTCCTTTTTGCCGAAAAAGGGGCGGGGGAGGCACATCTCGATTATTATCCGGGCCCAGGCGTCGAAGACGCAAAAATAAAATGCAGAGCGGCGATTCTATTTCAATTCCAAACACATACGTCCGAAAATATGTTTGTTTTATGCGAAAATAGAGCTGCAGCACCGCTTTTAGATTTGTCAAATGTCAATTTCCTCGGCGGCTATTATTATGTAGCTGTACGCCGAGTTTCGCTTCCCCGGGAGGTAAGTGGCGCCACGAATATATTGCTCCGACGCAAGAATAGTACACTAAGAGAGTGATATCCTTGGGTCCGACGGTAAGTGTAGGAGTCTGTGGGCAGGACGCGCTTGGTATTCTGTGGGTGAGACCGCTCTGGCAGGCCGCCATGTTACACGGTGCGTGATCTCTCCGACTCACCGATCGATGTAGTCAGCTGTCAGTGATAAAGACACGCGGAGAGATCACGCACCGTGTAACATGGCAGCCTGCCAGAGCGGTCTTACCCACAGAATACCAAGCGCGTCCTGCCCACAGACTCCTACACTTACCGTCGGACCCAAGGATATCACTCTCTTAGTGTACTATTCTTGCGTCGGAGCAATATATTCGTGGCCCCACTTACCTCCCGGGCAAGCGAAACTCGGCGTACAGCTACATAATAATGGCCGCCGAGGAAATTGACATTTGACAAATCTAAAAGCGGTGCTGCAGCTCTATTTTCGCATAAAACAAACATATTTTCGGACGTATGTGTTTGGAATTGAAATAGAATCGCCGCTCTGCATTTTATTTTTGCGTCTTCGACGCCTGGGCCCGGATAATAATCGAGATGTGCCTCCCCCGCCCCTTTTTCGGCAAAAAGGAGGTGGACGACTAGGGATGGGCCTTAATGTACTGAATAATCGTGTGTGACACATATTTCGAACCGTATTTTATATATCATAATGACCCAGAAATCAGTATTAAAGTTGACGTGATTTAAAAATCTAAAAAAGAAAACTATCCAACAATAATAATCGATAATACTCCATGCGTAAACCAATAATCAAGAATAAATATAACTAATTCCACTAAAATCGAGAAATCAGACATAACAGTCATTGTATATGATAAAACTTACATTTAGAAGCATGAGAGTATCCTGTAATTATGTTACTCCAGCGGTTGCGTGTCCATTTAGAAGCAGCTCGAGGATTATACGATTTGTGAAGAAGTAATTTATATTTTTTTTAATCGTTTTCAGAGTCCATTGTTAAACTTTTCGTTAGGTTCATCTACATATAGAACTTGATAGAAAAAAAAAAAAAAAAACTTATGCGTGTATTTGTAAAATTTTTATAAAGAAACAGAAAATGTTGTTGTGAAAACGTGCAAATGTGGATGAATGTAATAGGAAATTAATAACACCTATATATCTAAGGAACAAAAGCGTTCAAGTAGATCTCATATAGCTTTTTTTTCATTCTTATAAAATCCTATACATTTATCTCGAATTCTGATAAAATTTGAGGTAATTACTCAAAGGTTTATCGGAAATCTTCATCAGTCATTATTTTAATATCAAAGGCGGAATGGTTGAACAAAAAATGGGTGAAATTCAATTATTTGAGTGGAACATAAAAGAAATATAATATACAAAATGTTAATGTTACTTACAGATTTTTCTACTTTCGCCATCTTAGTTTTCAATTTTTCTAACAGTAGTTCTCGTGTATTTTTTTTCCTCTGTTCTTCTTCGTACAAACGTTCCGCTTTCTCGGCCGGATTCCTTTGATCTAACTCTGATGCCGATTCCAAGTAATTCAACGGTGTATATGTGACTCGATGTGCAGTTCTTTTTTCTTCCAGTTGCTGTCTATTTTCTAGAAAAAGCAACGATTTTTATACAAAATCATTACCACGTTCTTATATATTTTACACAAAAATACATCACTTTACTGTACCTGCTTCAAAGATAACTTGGGCTTCTCTTAACTTATCTCCAACATAAACCTTCACTTTTTTTACTTTTATGCAAGATGATGAATAATTAGGCACTTGCGAACTTTCTATTGTATCAAAATTGAACTCTCCATCGCAGAATTTGACATAGAGCAACATATTCCTGATTCGTCAGGATACGATGGAACACTGAAGAAACGCTTTTCACTTATCTCCCGCAACGCTTTTCGTTTATACTATACCGCAACCGCTACTATACAACACCATACCGCTTCTGAATTCAGACTATCCGCGCGAGTTGCGATGTCACACCGGCCGTCGCCGCACCGCCACAACCGTCG
This sequence comes from Macrophya alboannulata, assembly GCA_949628255.1. Lineage (NCBI taxonomy): Eukaryota > Metazoa > Arthropoda > Insecta > Hymenoptera > Tenthredinidae > Macrophya > Macrophya alboannulata. The sequence goes on from OX451209.1 coordinate 11,911,272, forward strand.
CTCACACGTGCTCGTCTTAGTTTTCATTTTATTATTGCTTCAATAGTTTGTTTTTAGATTATGTTGTATTATTAATCTAATTTTTTTAAACTAAATTTTAATTTTAATAAAGTGAAAAAGAAACCTGATGTTTGCTGTTAGATTCACAACCCTTGTTATCTTTTAGGAAAAGCATTGCCTTTTTCTATAAGAAAGCTTTCTTTCACATTTAATTTTAATGATTTTTATATGTTTTGTGACGTTGCATTAGGTAATGCCGTCACAAGGTCAACAAGTGCGAAGCGTCTGGCTGGGGGAAACTCCCGGAAGTTGGCAAATAATAGGGAACCCTTAGGTTTAAATAATCGTCTTTAATTTTTTTGTAAGTTTATGTAACTCAGGCTATAAGAACGTTGAGATCTTTACCGCCGTGGGAGTACCACGGGAAGACACGGCAACGCCCTGAGTGACCCTGAGGTCTGACGTCTGCTGATGCTAAGAATCTGCTATCATATGGTGTGCGATCTTTGATTCGCCAAGAAAGCGTCAAAGAAAGCGCATCCTCTCGGCTAGTAGGATTGCCTTGGCTCTCGCAACGGATAGACGGTGTACAGGGATGTGCACGAGCACCTAGTGATCCTCCCGTCATCCGACGAACCTACCGCTACCGAAGCTGGAAGTCTGAGGGTGGAGTATAGGGCCGCGTGTGAACGCATTCACAGCCTCCCGCCTTCCGACTCATCAAAACAGCACCTGGACCATCTACCGTCTCGACCACTGTTACCGCGGCCGGGTTAGCCAAGAAAACTCCCGGTGCAGACGTTCCGTAATGGAGTTCCTCTCGTGAGCGAGGCTCTCGTTGCCCAGCACGACAACCCTGCTGGAGGACCTGGCGAATTGACCGCAGTTGTAAGGTCGTCACCCTCCACCGGGATCATTGGATGAGCGAGATATCGTCGTATATCCAGCGTCGAGGAGCTACCCTAAACGGCAGTGAGGAGAGGGGTAGCGACGAAAGCGACAGAGCCAAGGGAAATTCCTACCGCACCCCGCACCACCATCAAGCGCGGTGGAACCTACCATCTAGAAGACATCACCAATTAGCATCGCAGAATTGTCAGGTGACCTATATTACCAATCAGGATTACCTAGCTCCGAAAAACCATGGGCAGCTCGTCAAGCTGAGAACAATACTCAGCCTATTCTACGCTCACCTCTAGCAGCAGCCAGACGTGCCATACTTGTGTCTCCCGTACCGTATCGAAATTATCGAGTTTATTTTAAATTGTTTTGTGTAAGTGCTATTGCAGCCATCTTTTGTAAGGTAAGACCTGATATTGTTTATTGTAAAGACACGAGGTAGTTCAAGTATTGTTTATTGCTAGTTTGTTGGGATATCGTTGGACCTAGAGGTCTCGTATCCCGTATTCCTTAATTACGTAATTGAGCAACCTCGTGGCTGGTCACAAATTATAATTTCTTCTCTGGTGTGAGCTTTAGTATTGTTATTTCGTAACGCCTATCGTATCAAACTTTCTCATTTTCTTTGTCTTTCCTATTTTCTTATTTTATATCTTGTATATTGCCTGTGTGGGAAAAATATTGCATGCCAATTCTTCCTGGAGTAAAACCCGAGCGTAGGTAGCCGCGGGGACCGCATGGCTCCGCGTCTACGTTATTTAGTATAGAAAAATTTAGTATAGTAGATCTTAGAGTAGTATCTTTCTTTTGTCCGCGAAATATAGTGTAGCCTCTCTTAAATAAAGGTGCGTGTCGTATTAATTACGTACCTTTCGTTCATATTGCTCAAGTAAATTCTATCGTAAATACCATTTAACCTACCGGATCAGTGTGTCGTCAGAGTAAAAATCTTTGTTGCTGTCGAGTACCGAGTGTCGCTTTGTGATGCCGTGTCCAACGTAATTTAATAAAATTTATATCGAGCCAATTCGACGCACACTCACTCCCGTAACATATCTTTTGTGTGAAAACCAATAGACTATCGTCGATGATTTTCATTTAGTAGAGTTTTCTTTAATCTAGTAGCTTCCGTATAATAATTATAGTAATTTGATAATTAGCAATCATTTGAACTTATTGATTGATCTGTCGCTAGTATAAAACTTATTCTTTTGCCTTACTGTGGTATGTTATATTTTGTTTTCGCTAGAGGCGAACCTATCGTAAATTGTACCGTTTGTTTTATATAATACACGGCCGCGAGGCTCAGCAAAAGTTGAAAAATTGTGTTCTGGTGTACCCTACCCCTCCTATCATAAAAGGCTGTGCTAGCTAAGTTGTCTCCCGTCGATTTCTCGAAATTTGTCTATTATTATTAATTTATTAAAACTGACACAAGTGTGTCTGGCGCCCAACCTATCGTAAATTCGTCAAGAGGAGTCGCCGAAGAGTGGCGTAGTAAGGGATTTTCCTCCCCCGAGCTAAAACTACGTTACAGTTTATAAAAGAATTCTTCGTTCTTGTGAAATCTCATTGAATCAATAATACGTATCAGTTTTTTGCACCAGCAATTTCTTTAGAAAACGACTTGCACGTTTAATTTATTTCTCGTGTAATTTCCGATAAGGACACGTTAAATTTTTTGTTGAATTTACCTACAGATTCAAATAAAGAAACATTCTAGATAAAGCATTTAAAATACCATAAGATTTTTATCGTGAATTGCTGATGTATTCTGATAAATGAATTTCTCAAGAAAAAAAATAAAGAACTTAATAATACCAATCACATTTTTATTGGTAAATACTGATAAATCTGTAAAAGTAGTAAAAATAAGAGAATGAATGATTAATATAATAATTAATATTGATAACAAGCAATAATCAATATTAGAAGTAATAACCCTTACAATTTTTTTTTTTATTTTAATCGTTTTTCCTTGTAGATTCTCGAACAATTTAAGTGACGAAAAGTTCGAAGTTTTTACACAAGAAAAATCTCTTAGAAACCAATTACGATTTTCAGTGCGGATAAAATTCAATCAAAATCTGATAAAAGTTTTAATGGGTAATATTTTTGTCTGATAAAACCTTTCCAAATTTTATGAGATTATACAAGTTTTTATAAGTTACTTTCAACAGGGTAGAATCTCACACGGAACTGCTCGTCCTTGTCTGCATCTTTCTAATTTAAATACGAATTCTATTATTAGTTCATTTCAAGACTCCTTCTTCGTTTGCCTGTTCTTTCAAAGTTGTTGAATAAATATTGTTCTGAAAGAGTTAAGTTCTTGTTAAAGTTCATTCATTCAAAAGAAGTATGGAACCTCAAGGTCCATACAGATACCTGCTCGATCTCCGACATATATACACGAAATTCATTTCCTTCCACGCGGAAGCGACATGCCTGCTAACACTGGATAGGCAATAGCAATGCGCTGGAGCCAGTACTGCTATTCGGCGCTGGCTCATTGTTGAATCACAAATTATGAACGATGTCGTTAGCCAGCCCTGGCACTGTACTAGATTGAAGCGCTAGCTCGATATTGGATACCTATATGTCCGACCAGTGTCGGAAGCCAGCCCTGGCAATGTAACAGATTGCAGCGCTGGCTCACTGTCGGACGCCAATGTGCGGCCAATGTCGAGAGCCAAGACTTGCACTGTACCGGTTTGCGACCACTGGCTGAACACTGTTTGCTAGCATTGCAGCCAGCATCATGAGCCAAGCGTAGGACCCAGGTGACCATCCCGACCTAATGCCGGTTTCGTGCCAGTACTGGCGAAAAGCGTTGTCACGACGCTGAAAAATCGGTAGCCAATGCTGGCTTGGCCGTGGGCGGATCGTATAACCCTACATGGGTTGTAGTAATAGTTTATTTAAAATAGTGTAAGTGAGTGCCCCGAGCCTTTCTTCACTAAGGTTAGCTTTTTTTTCACTGTAATCCTCGAACTCGTTGAGAAAGACCTGCAATTTTACAGTCAGTGATTTTTGGATAAAACGTGTAGCCTTCGGGCCACGTTAGTTGTTAGTCTTTGATAAATTTTTGTAGAAAAGGTCTGTAAAGCGATTTCGTGACTGGCTACGGCCATTTTGTTAATATCTTTGAGTAGTTTGGTTGAATTGGCTTGAATAAATTATTGGTTTGCTTGTTAATATTTGATAACTTGTTTCTTTAGGTTCTGTAACTCTACTTATTTCTATGATTTTTGTTCGATATAATTTCTGTCATTTTGACTATTTTTCTGTATATTTCTGATACCGCTTGCATATTTCTTGTAATAATTTCATGGTGTGTCGCTAAATAACTTACCAACCTCCCGAGGGTTGGCTGAGCGTAGAAGTCACTAGGTTAAGTTGATTAGTTTTAAGAATTATTTCCCTCGTGTGATATCTTCCCGAATTTTGTATAAATTATTGCTTTTCTGACTTAAGTCGAGTTTCTGTAAATCCCGCTTGCTTTTGATAATTTATTCATTCATTGAGTTCTTTATACCGCTAATTAAAATCTGATACCGCTAGCGTGTCGCCTACATTAGTATTTTTGCTTTGAGTATCGTGTCGCTTGGTGATACGCCGTCTAAAAAGTAGTATAATAGCTTGCATTGTATCGCTTCACTCAGCGCTCGCTAGCGAGGTCATGCGTTTATTTTTTCTTGTCTAATACCGCTGCGTAAATAAGAACCTTTTCTCCGTATGGTATTCCTTTGTAGGATATTTATTTTATATTACGCTTCACATTTGCTATTTTTGAAATACTGTCTATTATTGCTTGCTAATTACCGTTACTCGTCAATATTATAATAAACGGAGGATTAATTTCACTGAAGGAGATATCTGGTGTTTAAAACGTTATTCTAGTAAATACCCTTACCGCAAATTATTGCTAGCCGTTCCGCTAGATTTCTTTTTCTTTGTCTAAATAGTGCTCTGCTAATTTTTGTGCATTTTTGATTATCCTATTATTTTTGATGGACGTCTTCAGCGTCTGGCGCCCAACCAAACCTTGAGTTAGTGATTTAGTTATATTTGATTATTTTGAGTAATTTTGTAATTTGATAAAAATTTGGTAGCGTAAAATTAGGAAGAGCGTAGGGCGCGGTGTTAGCCTAGAAACACCGTTGCAATACAAATTAATCTCCTTATTACTAATTCTAGGTGTTACTTGGTAACCGATTCGAGAAATAAAACAGATCAAAGACTGAGCCTGATGGTGTACTGTGGTGTGGTCAAGAGCCGTCGGATAGATTACGTTTCGTCTGGTACTGATGCAGGCCTCACCTTCTGTTCTTAGCACGTGTTGTTACGGTGAGAGTTAAATGCTCGGATAGAATAGAACTGAAGTTAAACTTACTAGCAGTGTTGGGCATATTTGTAATTAGCTAATTACAAATTACTAATTACATTTGTAATCTGTAATTAGGAAAAATTCAATTACTAATTACATTTGTAATTTGTAATTATGAAAAATTAAATTGCCAATTACAATTGTAATTCGTAATTAGGAAAAATTCAATTGCTAATTACAATTATAATTTGTAATTAGGAAAAATTCAATTGCTAATTACATTTTCAATTTGTAATTAGAAAAAATTTAATTCCTAATTACATTTGTAATTTGTAATTAGGAAAAATTTAGTTACTAATTACATTTTCAATTTGTAATTAGGAAAAATTCAATTGCTAATTACATTTGTAATTTGTAATTAGGAGAAATTCAATTGCTAATTACATTTTTAATTTGTAATTAGGAAAAATTCAGTTACTAATCACATTTGTAATTTGTAATTAGAACAAATCTAATTACTAATCACATTTGTAATTAGTATTTATTTTCATCCTAATTACATTCGCAGAAAGTAATTAGTAGTTATTTTCCTTCTAAATACAATTTTTCAAAGTAATTAGAAGAATTATTCAATCTAATTACAATTGTCAAATGTAATTAGAGTGATCATACACGAGTAAATTATCGGTACATACGGAAATATGTACAAGTTATCTTTGGGTAAATAAAGGTTATAATACATACCGTGAGATTTCGAGGTATATAGGCCTATAATGGGTATATATAAGAGCGAATAAATTTATATAGGATACATATCCGATATATATCCTATATACCTTAATTCGCTCCTATATATACATTATAGGCCTACATATACCTCGAAATCTCACGGTATGTATTATGTTAGAAGTAGGCGCCCTTATCGTACGGCCCTCTTTTCTTTTCCCCCCACTTCTCACGCTCGAGACGCCGGCTACGGTGCTGCCTTCTTCTTCTAGCGGGCAACGAGAGAGTACGGACCGCGTGTTGCTACGAGTGATATTACATATTCATATTATTACCATATAACGTGTGCCAATCATAACGAATAAATACTTTATAAATACGGGTGTTGTTTTCCTTTGGCCGTACAACAAGTTTCCAAAAGGTTATGGGCCCAGCACGCTTCCACTGCGCCAGTGAAAAGTTTCTGTGAAATAATTGGAATAGCGTGCGGATAAGGAAAATTCCAGAACAAAAAGGAAGTCTTAACGAAAAGAAGGAAGAAGCCGAAACCCCCTGGCAGAATGGCAGATAACAGGGAAACGACAGAGACTGCCTCTGATTTGAGGGGTAAGTAAAATAAAACGAAAATCTTGGTGCGAAATCAGGCAAAAATTAAATGTGTATTCATCGCGAGTGTCGAAGTGCGAAAATTCGTAAAATCAGAAAAGAGGCCGTGGAAAAATTCTCGAAAGCTGAATAGACAGAAAAACAATAAAGAAAAAGTCTGTCAAAATGGCTGGCACATAGAGAATTAGACAAAGGGGTCGAAACAAGTCGCGACTTGTCCGTTATCAGGTATATTGCGCGCGTTATATTATACGCCGGTATAGAGGGCGCTCGGCAACAGCAAAATGTAAACAAACCGGGAGACCGCGTTATACCGAGCGAGCATACGGACGAAAGAGTGAGAGAGAGGGAGCTCCGACGAGAGAACAACGAGCGTTAGCGAGAGGAACGAGCGTCGATGAGAGAGATGAGTGTCGAGCAGGACGGAAAAGGAAAAAAAAAACGAGAGAGATGGCACCACTGTTTACGAAAGAAAGAGGAACGATCGAGGGATCGAACGAGCGAACGCACACCGATGAATACACATATACGCGTAGTTCAAGCCTGTGTGAACAATACATATAGATGTATCCAAAGTTCTCAAAATGTGTGGTAATATTGCTAAGTAATGATAGACAAGCGTTTGGATATGTGTGTAGAAAAAGATTGAGTATTCGATATAAAGATTTGCACGTATAGTGTCCATGTTTGCTTGACGCTCAAGTATGAACACGTTCATACTGGTGCCGGTATGATTGGGTAAGAGTGTAATCTTTCCTTTGAAAATAGAAAACGAGTGCATAAATAAAATATTTTCACAAAGATCTGTCTCTATTAAACCGAAGGAAAAGAATTATATATATTTAACAGAATAAATATGTGGATGTCTACACACACATAGTCTGACGTTGTTGGCATTTTACCGCACGCACCGAGAGATTTTCGAATTCGGCAAACTCCACCCAGATGAAACGATCTCAGTAACCTGCATCGGAGAACGGATCATTTTCTCTACTGAATCTGGCACGGAATATTATATTGGTAAGAACTGATCTTTCTATTAATAACGAGAGCTAATTTAATAGAATAACGAGGCGCTCGAAAGGAAAAATAAAATCCGAATGGATAATAAGCTGCGAGTTTTCTCTGTTGCGCTACTCATGAGGTTATATCCGCTGTGCGCTCTGAAGCTGAGAGGGTGCGTAAATTCGGAGAGGATCACGCACGCTTAATGAAAGAGCGTGTTGTCACGCACGTATCAAATTTTCCCGGAGGAAATAAGGAAAATAATAATAAATAAATATCTCTTACAGTGTTATCCGCTGTGCGCTCTGACACAGTGGGAGTCTTAGCATGCGTTGAGGTACTCCTGTGTTCGGATGCCGCAATGCTTACTTGCTTTTTCCATTTGACTTGTGTTCGGTCGAAAGAATAGTAAGCGAAAATCCTCCAGAAATTTACGATTGCTGTAACGAGTGTTAAATTACAGGGCTGGATACTCTCGGTGAAAACGAGCGGAAAGTTGTCATGAGAGCAGTTAAGGACAAAGAGCGAGAAGGCCTCAAGCTGATCATGTCCGGCAACGACAGCAATCCGAATTCTTCGGTTGATAAAGAGAACGAGATCGACAGACGTCACGAAGATTCTGACAGCAACAAATCATTAGAGACGGGTGAGATGAGGGATCAAGATGACAATAAAACTGTTTTGAACAAAGTCGTGAAGGCACTAGACGCTCTGACAACCACGCAAAAGGATATGACAAAAATTTTCTTGAAGGGGATGACTGCCCTAATTGACAAAATTGATGGGAATCATCCTCGTAAATCGGGCAATCAAGATTCCGGAAGTATCGAACGACAAAACGAGAGGGATGAGGCAATATCAGGATCTACGGCAGTAAACTCAGAAGCGAGAAATACTGAACCTGGTATTCGCCGCGACGAAATAATTGAGTTGATACGGAATGAAATGAGACAAAAGGATCATAATTCAAATACAAACGTAGGTCGTCCAAGTACTTCGGGAACGGATGTTGTCAAGGAAATAAGCGAGAAAATACGAGTCGAACTTGTGGGCAAAGATACGAGCAAGCGAGAGTATAAATTGACACATCAAACAAAATATGAACATTTCATGGATTTTCTCACGTCTGAACTGAGAATTCTGGATTTGCTCTATATTATCAATCCGAACGAAAAACCCAACTTTGCGGTGGACGATGCAACGAGAGAGAAACATACGTTTAAAGTTAGAGACATCCTGATCAACAGACTGGATCAGAATTATTATTCAAAAATCGATAAAATCAAGGATCCAATCGAGATTATAAACAAGATCAAGGAAATGAAACGATATGAGACGAATTTGACTTCAATGACAATCCGAAAACGACTGTACAACATGGAATATGTTCCAAGCAAAGAGAAAGCTGCGGAATTCTGGGATCGGTTTGAAGAATTGGTGCGAAACTATGACAGTCTCCCAAACGTGAATCCACTTTCACATGACGAAAAGAGGGATGCATTCTTCAACGCGATCACAACTGCTATACCACAGGTTCAGTCGATTGAGTTTATGACTACGAATTCAACTGGAAAGGGCCTTACGTACGATCAGTTGAAGGCATTCATAATCCAGCACGAAGCAAACAAAACACAAACAAACGACACGAAACCTGCGGCACTGAGTGTAAGAAAACATGATTCAAAGAACCGATGCTATGGATGCGGCGGTCAGGGTCATCATGCTGACGAATGTCCAAATGAAGGCAAACCTCAATGCTACGAGTGTGGCAAAATTGGACACATTGCGAGAGAGTGCTCGATACGGAAGAATAAGCAAAGTGAATCGACTACGTCATCGAAATATGCGTCATCATCAAGACAACACAGCAAAAACGTTCATCGACCAATGAACAGCAGCAGCTTCCGCGGCAAGCGTAAGTTTGGAGGGCCGAATCGAGAAAATTCTGCAAAACGAGCGAAGGTCGACAAAGGACGTAGTGGCCAACAAAAGAACAAGGACCGGAAAACGAAAAGATAAATCTCGACAGTCAGGAAATTACAAGCGAAACAGTTGCCCCGAGTATTCAGAATTTCAACTTCGATCTATCGATTTGGGATCGAAAACTCGGTAATGTTGAGGATGTTCGGTCTGAAGAATTTACGAGCGATGAAACACCGTTCAACGACGGGTATGAGAGATTCTTGGACAAGAACAAGGCTTTATTGTGGCATGTAAGGCTCGGACACGCGTCTATAGATTACCTGAAGTCTTTACAAAGGAGGTTTCCGGAAAATAAAAGTTTGCAAAGCGCAAAATTCGATGAATCGATTAAAGAGTGTGAAATTTGCATGATAGCGAAATTCAATAAACTACCCTTCAACAAAACGAGAGAACGAGCGGTAAAACCATTGGAGAGAATACACTCCGATACAATGGGACCTATAAGTCCTAAGACACATCCGAAGGGTTATAGATTCATTTCGGTATTTATAGACGACTACTCGAGACTAGCGATGGCCTATCCCATGAAAACAAAAAGTGAAACGGGGGAATGCCTAGAGGTGTTCGTCAAGAGTGCAAGGAATCTTTTGGGTTACGATGCGAAGGTTTGCTACTTGCAATCTGACCAGGGGACCGAATTTACTGGAGGATACACGATCGAAGTCCTCAATAAAATCGGAGCTGAATCCCGACTATCGACTCCGTACACGCCCGAGCACAATGGAGTGGCGGAACGATTCAATCAGACGATCCAGAAAAAGGTGCGTTCGTTCATTTATGATTCGAAACTCCCTGAAAATATGTGGGATCTGGCGCTCGGAGCAGCCACATATACATACAACAGGACTCCGCATAAGTCTATCAATATGGAGATACCTATCCAGAAGTTTGCACCCCGGAAAGGCTTTGATATCTTTCAACTAAAACGGTTCGGATGTCTGGCTTACATGAAAGTCCAAAGAAACACGGGACCAAAATTCGGGAGCATCGGGAAACGAGCGATTCTTGTAGGCTACACTCCTTCTGGATTCATTTTGCTCAGGCCTGAAGAAGGTAAATTTTACGAGAGTAGAGACGTACGCTTCAACGAGAAACTTGTTTATGGGGATAAATACCGTAAACAAAGTATTAAGGACTGGGGGTTCGAATCTGTTGAAGTCAACAGAGAGAATTGGTTTGTTGAATTCGATCAAGAAACGAGTGAAAATTTATCAGAGTTCTCAAAACCGGAGGGAGAGGTCACAAGAAAACGAGGCAGACCAAGGAAAAATCCGATTAATCCCGAAAACGCGATGTCTAAGAAAACGAGAGGAGAAGACGATGCGGTTGCGAACGAAGAGCTGAACGAAACCGGAAAGGTACAGATATCTGATGTGATGAGCGAAATAGACGACCCGAGCTATCACGCTCTGTTGGCCGAAATCAACCAAGATCCGTCCTCGTATCAAGAAGCTATGCAAACGAGAGAAAAGGCTAAATGGCAAGATGCGATCAATGAGGAATTGGCGTCTATGAAAGAGAATGAAGTATGGACACTGGTTGACAAAGCGGAAATTGAGTCAAAACATAAAAAACCCAATGTGATAGACTCAAAATGGGTTTTTAAAAGGAAAAACGAAACAAGCGGCCCTACAAAATATAAAGCGAGGCTCGTCATAAGAGGCTTTAAGGATCTCAAAAGGTACGATCTCACAGAAACGTATGCACCGGTTTCTCGCTTAGCTCTGGTGAGATCTGTATTTGCAATTATCAACAAATACGATCTAGACGTTGTTCAACTTGATGTAAAAACTGCATTTCTATATGGAACAATAGATAAGGATATCTATATGGAGATCCCGGAGGGCACAGAACATGACGAGATAACACGGCGTACAAAAGTATGCAAACTGCAAAGAGCGTTGTATGGATTGCGCATCAGTCCTAAACGATGGAATATTCGATTTACCGAAGTAGCGCAACGAGCTGGATTGATGTCACATGATACAGAGCCCTGCCTTTTCACATGGCGAGAAGAAAGCAAATTCCTGATTCTGCTACTGTACGTTGACGACATGCTGGTGGCGAGTAACAACGAGAAAAAGATGCTCGAGGTCAAGACAGTACTTAAAAGGGAATTCAAAATCACAGAATTCGGCACTCCGAAAACGTTCTTGGGAATCGAGATCAAGAGAACAAGAGAAAAAAAGGAGATTCTCGTAAAGCAGGAGATGTATATTACAAAGATCCTGAAGAGATTCAAATTCGAAGACATGCATCCGCAACGTACTCCGATGGTTACCACACAGGTGGCAAACAAAGAACGGAAATTACGAGAAGAAATTAACGAGAGCAAGCCAGTAGAAAACAGCCTATACCGTGAAGCGATAGGGAGTCTTCTGTACCTGGCAAATGCTACGAGACCAGACATAATGTACTCGGTTAATGTGTTAAGTAGACACCAGATAAATCCAACAGACAACGAATGGCAAATGGTCAAACGGGTATTCAGATACCTTAAAGGTACAAAGAGTTTGGGATTAACCTTCGTTGGAAATCGGAACGATATGGAAGCTTACTCAGACGCGAGCTTTGCTGACTGCAAGGGCTCTCTCACGACCAGTGGCTATGTCGTCAGGTTGTATGGGGACGCAATAGCTTGGAAGACGCACAAGCAATCATATGTCGCTTTGTCGACATGTCAAGCGGAGTATGTTGCCATGAGTGAGGCATGCCAAGAACTGATTGCACTGGACAATTCCTTGAAACTGATCCTCAGTGACTCCTTCTACCCGATCACACTTTGGTGTGACAACAAAGCAGCTGAAGCTAGCGCAAAAATGAGTGGGAGTGGCAAATTGAGGCACATGACGGAGATCAAGGAACACTACATCCGAGAATGTGTTCAACGCAAATTAGTAGAAATCAAATGGATATCTTCAAAGGGACAACTAGCAGATATCATGACAAAACCCCTTTCATTTGAACTGCATCTCCGACTAGCTCGCAGTATTATGAATGAAAGAGAAAAAGCGCGAACGAACTCAAAGGATTAGGAATAATTGAAACCTGTAATGAATCTTTATTTGTGTTTTTCATATTGGTTACAGGTGGTAAGAAATAACGAGAGCCGACGCAAGTGCGGGAGGGAGTGTTAGAAGTAGGCGCCCTTATCGTACGGCCCTCTTTTCTTTTCCCCCCACTTCTCACGCTCGAGACGCCGGCTACGGTGCTGCCTTCTTCTTCTAGCGGGCAACGAGAGAGTACGGACCGCGTGTTGCTACGAGTGATATTACATATTCATATTATTACCATATAACGTGTGCCAATCATAACGAATAAATACTTTATAAATACGGGTGTTGTTTTCCTTTGGCCGTACAACAAGTTTCCAAAATATTATAACCTTTATTTACCCAAAGATAACTTGTACATACATATTCCCGTATGTATCGATAATTTACTCGCGTATGATCACTCCAATTACATTTGACAATTGTAATTAGATTGAATAATTCTTCTAATTACTTTGAAAAATTGTAATTAGAAGGAAAATAACTACTAATTACTTTCAGCGAATTTAATTAGGATGAAAATAAATACTAATTACAAATGTAATTAGTAATTAGATTTGTTCTAATTACAAATTACAAATGTAATTAGTAACTGAATTTTTCCTAATTACAAATTACAAATGTAATTAGTAACTGAATTTTTCTTAATTACAAATTAAAAATGTAATTAGCAATTAAATTTCTCCTAATTACAAATTACAAATGTAATTGGCAATTGATTTTTTCCTAATTACAAATTACAAATGTAATTAGTAACTAAATTTTTCCTAATTACAAATTACAAATGTAATTAGGAACTAAATTTTTTCTAATTACAAATTAAAAATGTAATTAGCAATTGAATTTTTCCTAATTACAAATTACAATTGTAATTAGCAATTGAATTTTTCCTAATTATAAATTACGAATGTAATTAGTAATTCAACTTTTCCTAATTACAGATTACAAATGTAATTAGTAATTTCAATGTAATTAATTACAATTTGTAATTAGTGATGCCGAACACTGCTTACTAGTCGGTCGTACCTCCGGATCACAGATCTTGCTTCCATTATCTGGGGTGTTTTCTGGTGCTAAAATATGAAATACCTGCTATATAACTTCTGTGAATGGCCCTTCGTTCTTCCAATTTGCTAAATATACTGTACCGATGACCATTGAATGAATCTGGCTAATTACCCTAGCATAATTAGTCGAGGTTTCGGGTTATGAGATTCCACATCAGAGTGAATATTTGTACATTACATTATGCAATTTTTGCACACCAAATTTTGAAAAATTATCATCCTAGGTCCATTCCATCTCAAATCGACCAATGGTTGGAATCGACCAATTTTGATTCGGGTGAATTTTTGTCAGAAGTTTTCTTTTATCATAAAACGAAGTTCTGACGAAGCAAAAAAATTCAAAAATTTTCTTACGCAAGTTATGCGAAATTAAAAATGTCACCATTTTTCAAATACCTCGAAAACTATTATAGTTACAAGAATGGGCTTGAGTTTGTTTTGAAGGGGATACTTAGGGCTATGGAAGAAAAATATTTTGAAAAAAATTTCCGAAAAATGATGAACTGGCATAATTTTGAAATTTGAAAAATCGTAAAAATCGAAGTTCAGTATTAAATTTTTGGCTCAATTTTATTTTGTCAATGCCTTCAATTGATCTAAAAATATCCTGAAATTTTCAAGAGGGTGTTTTTTTTTTTCTTCAAAGATATGAATTTTTAAATTTGCATAAAAAAAAACTTTTTTTTGCAACCGCTAAATAAAGTAAAGTTAAGGGGACCAGTACACCGTGGTTTTGGAAATTCGGAGTACTCCAAAATGCATTTATTTCTCAGCCAAAGTTTATTTCACATCAAAAAAAAATTTTCTTCGAAAACCTTTGTCGTAAGGTTTCAGGCACATCGTTGTTCCGATCAAGGTCGTTAAGGGCTCATTTTATTCAGAAGAGAAATCCTCATCATGTGAACAAGGGAATTTTTTTACAATTTCGTTTTGGCCAAGTTATTCGCAAATTAGTAGTCGAAATATTGGAAATTTCTGATAATTGGCCGTAACTTTTCACATGAATTTTTTTTCACCAATCCCTACGTTCATACGATGTAGAATTGCTGTCTGAAAAAAGCAAGACCTTGAGAGGTTGAATTGGACCAACGATGTGCCTGAAACCTTACGACAAAGTTTTTCGAGGAAAATTTTTTTTCGATGTGAAATAAACTTTGGTTGACAAATAAATAAATTTTGGAGTACTCTAAATCTCCCAAACCAAGCTGGACTGGTCCCCTCAAGCAAATATTTAGTCTTGTAATTTTGAGCAATAAAAAATTTAATCTACGACATAAGAATGTAAAAATAATAACATATTTGAAATCGCCTTTTTTATTTATGTGGTATCATTTTAAATCCAAACTCATTACGTGAGTCGTTTTTTTTTTTTACTTCTTTTCCCGTTGTTTATGCCTCATTTCTTTTTCTCAATCTGGAAGAAGTTAGATAATTTAGAATAATTAATTTATTGAATTATTATTATTAATAAAAAATTTATATTTGTATTAAATTTTCATTAGAAAATTAATATCACTCTAACTTCTTCCAGATTAAGAAGAAGAAATGAGGCCTAAACAACGGGAAAAGAAGTAAAAAAAAAAAACGACTCACGTAATGAGTTTGGATTTAAAATGATACCATATAAATAAAAACAGCAATTTCAAATATGTTATTATTTTTACGTTTTTATATCGTAGATTAAATTTTTTATTGCTCAAAGTTACAAGACTAAATATTTGCTTAACTTTACTTCATTCAGCGGTTGCGAAACAAAAAAATTTTTTTATGCAAATTCAAAAATTCATATCTTTGAAGAAAAAAAAAAACATCCTCTTGAAAATTTCAGGATATTTTAAGATTAATTGAAGGCATTATATAAAAAAAATTGAGCCAAAAATGTAATACTGAACTTCGATTTTTACGATTTTTCAAATTTCAAAATTATGCCAGTTCATCATTTTTCGGAAATTTTTTTCAAAATATTTTTCTTTCATAGCGCCAAGTATCCCCTTTGAAACAAACTCAAGCCCATTTTTGTAACTATATTAGTTTTTGAGATATTTGAAAAATAAACTTGAAAAATGCAAAAAATGGTGACATTTTCAATTTCGCATAACTTGTGTGATGTCCGTATGGGGTCACAACGAGAATGTTGTTGCCGTATGGATAGATATTATGGGGTTCGCTCCCGCTTTACGTGCGGGCGCACAACTAAGGGAAGTGGTATGGCAGGTGATTGAATGATTGGTAGTGAGTAAATGATACTTTATGTTTATTGATAACAATTAAACTCGTACTCGTGAATGGTTAGTGAATAGTAATGAATGGGTGATTGGAAAGGAAAGGTTTTGAGTTAGGAAATAGAGTGTCGTTCTTAGAGAAGTTTGGTGATGATGATTAGGAATAAGGAAGATTGATTTAGAGTGAAGAGTGAAGTGTTGTGTTGAGTAATTAGGAGTGTAATGTATTAGGTGATAGTTGGGATAGAGGATGTGTGTAGGAAGATGGTAGCCAGAGAAGTGTCGTGGTGAGGAATTAGAGGAATAAGGTAAACTAGGGATTTAGGTAAGGTGGGAGGCCACGTGTAGCTGAGGATGCATCAGGCCACCGGATGCATACTCAGCGGATTATCTAGTTGCTTGGAGGCTAGAGAAAATTATAGATAGGGTGACCGGATGTAGGTGAAAGATGAGGAAGGTGAAGTCTGGGACGTAACACTTGCGTAAGAAAAATTTTCAATTTTTTTTCTTTGACAGAACTTAGGTTTATGATAAAAGAAAACTTCTGACAAAAATTCATCCAAATCGAAAGTGATCGATTCCAACCATGGGTCGATTTGAGATGGAATGATCCACCTAGGATTATAAATTTTTAAAATTTGGTGTGCAAAAATTACATAATTTAGTGTACAAATATTCACTCTGATGTGGAATCTCATAACGCGAAACCTCGACTAATTATGCTAGGGTAATTAGCCAGATTCATTTAATGGTCATCGGTACAGTATATTTAGCAAATTGGAAGAACAAAGGGCCAATCACGGAAGGTATACAGGGTGTTTATGTTAACTCTGGACATACTTCTAGGGTGTGTAGGGGCTGCCTAGACAAGCATTTTGAGGTGAGACACCCATGGTCGGAAACTCATCGTAAAGGCTGTGGAGGGCTTTGAAGGATTTGGTACCGCGAGCTTATTCGTAGTGTACTGAATCAGATGTGATCACTTTCGAACCAACGTTTTATTCATCCAAAGACAACAGTCCAAAGTTCTCGTGTAAAATCAACAAAACGATAAACTTGACATTAGAAAAATAAAAAAATAATATCCGGTTCTTATATTATTATAAGAACCGGAAATTATTTTTTTATTTTTTTATTGTCTTATAATATTATAAGAACCGGAAATTATTTTTTTATTTTTTTATTGTCAAGTTTATCGTTTTGTTGATTTTACACGAGAACTTTGGACTGTTGTCTTTGGATGAATAAAACGTTGGTTCGAAAGTGATCACATCTGATTCAGTACACTATGAATAAGCGCGCGGTACCAAATCCTTCAAAGCCCTCCACAGCCGTTAGGATAAGTTTCCGACCATGGGTGTCTTACCTCAAAATGCTTGTCTAGGCAGCCCCTACACACCCTAGAAGTATGTCCAGAGTTAACATAAACACCCTGTATAGCAGGTATTTCATATTTTGGCACCAGAAAACACCCCAGATAATGGAAGCAAGATCTGTGATCCGGAAGTACGACCGACCCCTAGTTAGATTGGATAATATGCAAGAAAGTTCCGAATGACCCAATATAACGAATTCCGAAGTAATTGGCTAGAGTTACTAATCGTTGAACTGAAACTGTCTATATGTATAATAAAAATCACTTGTTTAAGGTTGCATATCATTTAGTCTCTACACGGAGAGAATTTTATGAGAATCACTGTCATAAGTGGTATAACACGATTGACCTATACCGGAGATCGAGCATTAGTACAATACACATTTTAATTGTTAGTGGTAATAGACGAATCAAACTTCAATCGGTATAGGAACATCTACTATTTATATGGAAAACGTATGACTCGATATTTGCAATGCGATATCGACGAGAAAAACATACAGACGTGATATTCGCTGCAGATGCAACCAACAATCGTCAATAATGAGAACCTTAAAGATTATTATACATAATATTAAAAGTCCATGCTTTCATGTATGAAACCTGTTTCTATCCTCCATAATTATATGTTCGATATTATGATATCACGTGAAAAACGACGAAATACATTACTCGCCATATTTGACATAGGAGATACCTGCTTCTGCGGCATATCATCTAATGTCAGAAGTTATTTATTATGTGATAAGTCATGTGGTATCTGATAGTATTCAGACATGACATTCATTGAAATTATAGAAATTCAAACTACTCAACTTTTCTCACAGAATGGTCGTTTAACATGTAGAAGCTACTTTTGAACAGTATGCGAATCATTCTCATACTGTCGAGTTTCAGTCTTACAATGACGTGACGGCAGACAGCAGATATAACAATAGCATTGGGATCATACAGATTTAAACTATTTCAATTTCTTCAAAGAATGGTTGTATAACACGTAAGAGCTACTAATTGTTAACAGTATGAGAATCATTCTCATACTGCCCAGTTGAAGTCCCCCACCACCATGTCCCCACTACTCGAGCATGAGTTCCCGCCGCGCAATTGGTCTCTGGCCTCCGCGTTAGCACGATCGTCAAAAATTACTTTCAAATTGAAGTGCTTCGTCGCGTTTTGAAAAGTGTAGAATTTTGAATTTCGGAAGAGTGAGCTGAAGCAGCTAAGGGTGCGAAATCAAGTAAGTAAAATATTTAAGATATGCTGAATTAGATTGTATCAATATTACACCTTTGAGTCTGACACATTTTTGAGAAATTAGTTACACATGTACGATGAATTTTGTCTTCACGCCGTTGCATAACAGATAATGCCTATTTGGAAATTTCTAATTTTCCAGTCCACTAATATTAGAGGGTTATTCATAATCAATTATGAAACGTATAATCGAAACTCGACCCGGGTCAAGCCAAACTACTGACTCAGTTACAGCTGATAGCCGACTGGAAGCTAATTCTTCTCGACACGTAAACACAATGTTCTTTTAAAATTTTCATGGTACAGGCTACCAAAGATCGCATATTATTCCAAACACACTAGATAGAGTGAAAAAGTATTAATAATCAAATAGATATTTTTTGGTAACACCTACTCAAAAAGTTCAATTTTTGATGCCAGTGTAGCGTGCGTAAAATACCCGAAAACGAGTGTTAGCGCATTTGCACATTCTGAATACATACCTTACTCTCTACACACGGACTTTCATTGTAGTTAAAACAGAAATAGCACCTGCCATACAATATACCGTTTAATTCCGATCTGATATGTTTGTAGACACTCCAAGCTGACTTTTGTAATGAAAAACTCCCGCCTGAGAGCAATTTTTTAGCAACATTGCGAGATTGGCAAGCACCAGATTATCAAGACCTTGAATCTTCTCAAGCAGCCAATTACCAGACAGAAATTTTTTTACAAATAAATAAGGAAACAGTATACAATCATCAAATAAACTGTCATCAACAGTGTAATTATCAACAAAATAATCATCCACTATACCATCAACAAGAAAATCAAGCCTTAAACTCTCACCAATTAAACAATCCACAGCCAAACAATCATCCAGTGCATGGTCCAGAAGTGAACGATCAACAACCGAACTAAAAAGAGTCAAGCAGTCGACAAAGTACCAGCTCGCTTGGCACTACTTCAAACGCTACCACTGAGACAGTTCGGTTGAATGTATGACAGCTTGTACATGGCAAATTATTTGGACACCTATTACTCATTAATGGTTTCGTTTTCATTCTGAAATTTGATGCATTTTCAATTTCCTTCAGAGACTAGAGAAAGTTCTCCATGCCTTTGGTGAAGGGCGAGCCATTTACAGACACTTTCATTTACATGGGAAACTGAATGAGGAAACGAGACAAATTTTGGTTCAAATAATTATCCAAAGCGAAATCGATGAAGCCTATCGTGGATTGTCGGTGAAAGGGCCTGATCAACTACAAGAGTTTTCGTAAGTATTTTCAATCAACAAATGAATCATTCCAAAAGGGCACATTCGATATTATTCACAACAATCAGAAGCTGACCGAAAATCTTGTATCTTATGGGGCCAGTATCCATACTAGTTCGATCAATCCAAAATAGCTCAACAATAATATACAACCACATGAACTGTAGACTTACTACATGGCTCACATATATGAACAAATTTACCCATAGAATCGAGCAGTTCCAGATTCGTTTCATTTGTTGAAAATTTCAGCAAAGTCATTTTTTACTTGAATAATCACCATCACAACCCACCCACTGGAGTAATGTTTGCATAATCGTTCAAGTTGATAACAAAAAATTTTCCAATGCTAATCAAATACCTCACTTACACATAAAGTCTCCTGCGTCTTGCAGGATATCGAAAAAAAGGTTCACAGAATATTCAGCACAAATAGAAGAACTATTCCCTCCGGATTTAAAAGAAATCTATTACAAATAAAGGCGAGAGAGTGCTAGCAGGTGGTAGGCTTTGGAATCACTATAATTACGCAAAGGGGTGTATGCGTGAACACGGCTTGCTTCAGAAAAAATCTGACGAAGTGACTTCGAATCCAGCAGTGAATCGCAGTGGTTGGTTAATTGCACAATTTATATGAGTATTGAAATATTTCACATCATAAACTTTACTTGAAGGGGATACATACACCTTTAAAATAATTTTTGTCAAATCACTGCTAAGCTCTGTGAAAACATTTTCGTGACTCAGTCTTTCTACAGTCGATTAGTGCTGTTTTGATACATAGTTCATGATTTTTCCAGATCTTGTGTCCTGCGCTGAACATAAATTCAGTCCATCGAAGAAAAAGCAGTTGTCGTAGGGTACAGGTTGCTGCGTTGGATGACATTTCTTCAACTTTGGAAGAAATATTCTGTATTTGTAATTTCGGGCCAAACCAATAACATTTCAGGAGTTCAATTTTTCGACATAGAAATTTTTTATTTTAAAACATTTTTTCCAAAACGATAGAATACCCACACAACACAAAGTCATCCCTAAAACATCTTATGAATGTCCCGAATGAAAATTAGGTATATTCAGAATATATCCATAAACCGCCCAGAGATATGCAAAAGATGTTTCCAGGACGTCCAAATGTCCACATCTGCAATATCGCATGGATGTTGTGGTCAGATGTCTTATGAACATCCGCATATATTTTAGGGATGTCTAGGGGATATATTGAAAATGTCCATGGCTATGGTTAAAAAAATGGAATGGACATCTTTCAAACTTTTATCAATTGGTCCTAATGACCAAATAATATAAATGTTGAATAACAGTGATAAAATAATTATATTTTCGCCAGAGTATGAATTTCAGTACATACAGGGTGATTCAGTTTGACCGGGCCATTTTAGCTGGGTCGACTCCTCTCGAAATTCTAAGACTAAATTTCCTTTACCAAAAATTCGAGGGACTAATAATTTCCGCGCTACGGAAGACCTTAGTTGACCAATCACAGAGCCTACAGCTGCTCGAGTTAGTGCCGGGTCAAAAGTATAAAATAAGCAGTGCCCGTAGCGAATCGAATTTCATTAAAATGAAAATAAATTTTTGAAACATTACTAAATTTTTTGTGCTTCGGGGTTTTCGTCCTCCATGTCCACTGCTACGCAGTTGGTCGTCGTCCAGGTCCACCGCTTTGTAGTTTTGGTCCTCCAGGTCCACCGCTACATAGTTCTCACCGTCCCGGTCGTCCGCTTCGTGATTTTCGTCCTCCAGGTCCACTGCTACGTAGTTTTCGTCGTCCAGGTCCACCGCTTCGTGATTTTCGTCCTCCAGGTCCTCCGCTTCGTGATTTTCGTCCTCCAGGTCCTTCGCTGCGCAGTTCTCGTCGTCCAGGTCTATTGCTTTGTAGTTTTCGTCCTCCAAGTCCACCGCTACGTAGTTTTAGTCGTCCCGGTCGTCCGCTTCGTGATTTTCGTTCTCCAGGTCCACCTCTACGTAGTTTTCGTCGTCCAGGTCCTCCGCTACGTGGTTTTCGTTCGCTTGGTGAACGAAAATCACGAAGCGGACGACCGGCACGATGAGAAATACGTAGCGGTGGACCAGGAGGACGAAAACTACAAAGCAGTAAACCTGGACGACGAGAACTGCGCAGCGGTGGACCTGGAGGACGAAAACCAGGAAGCAGAGAAGCGGGACGATGAGAACTACGAAGCGGAGGACCTGGACGACGAAAACTACGTAGCAGTGGACCTGGAGGACGAAAATGACGATGCGGACGACCGGGACGATGAGAACTATGTAGCGGTGGAGCTGGAAGACCAAAACTACAAAGCGGTGGACCTGGACGACGACCAACTGCGTAGCAGTGGACCTGGAGGACGAAAACCACGAAGCACAAAAAATTTAGTAATGTTTCGAAAATTTATTTTCATTTTAATGAAATTTGATTCGCTACGGGCACTGCTTATTTGATACTTTTGACCCGGCACTAACTCGAGCAGCTGTAGGCTCTGTGATTGGTCAACCAAGATCTTCCGTAGCTCGTAAATTATTAGTCCCTCGAATTTTTAGTAAAGGAAATTTAGTTTTAGAATTTCGCGAGGAGTCCACCCAGCTAAAATGGCCCGGTCAAACTGAATCACCCTGTATACTATAACCATTTTCATGGAAATTATACAGAAGTATGATATTTCCGGACAAAAATGCAAATGTTTCTATTCAAAATTCTATCAACTGTTTGTAGATATTCGTCAAATATTCTCATGGTAACTGAAGAAAAAAAAAATATATATATTAGGGTGGCAATATTTTTCCGACTTTTTTTTATTTTTTTGAGCTCACATGAAAATTTGTTAGTTTGATCCATTTTAAGAGCCCTCTCCAAATTTTGGCTGAATTAAAAATTTCGTAGAGGTCGCTCAAGAATTTTGAAAATGTCGAAATTCAACGAAATCGATTTTTTTTTTTCATATTCTTCACTTGCTCACCAATTCAATCTTTCCTAGGTAGATTGTAGAGGAACATACTGAAATTTCAAGTGAAAATATTAATATTTAAAGCTCATTCAAGAATTAAATAAAAAAAATTTCAACAAATTTCAATGGTCTTGAGCGACCTCTAAATCTCAATATTAAGACTTGATCTTTTCACAACTACTAATTTGTATTAAAATGATTAAATTTTGATAGTGAGCATCATTGAAATCAAAAACATATGATAATTGAAATAAATAGTCACAATTTACATTTTTTGTAATTTTATTTTTCACTTGCTCACTGATTCAATCTTTTCTAGGTGGATTTTAGAGGAAGATAATGGAATTTTTATTAAAAATATGAATACTCAAAGGTCACTCTAGAATTAAACAAAAAAAAAATTTAGATAAACCTCCAATGGTCTTGCGAACTTCAAGTATTCATATTTTTAGTAAGAATTTCATTATCTTCCTCTAAAATCCACCTAGAAAAGATTGAATCAGTGAGCAAGTGAAAAAAAAAATTACAAAAAATCTAATTTGTGACTATTTATTTCAATTATCATAATTTTTTGATTTCAATGATGCTCACTATCAAAATTCAATCATTTTACTACAAATTAGTAGTTGTGAAAAGATCAAGTCTTAATATTGAGATTTAGAGGTCGCTCAAGACCATTGAAATTTGTTGAAATTTTTTTTATTTAATTCTTGAACGAGCTTTAAATATCAATATTTTCACTTGAAATTTCAGTATGTTCCTCTACAATCTACCTAGGAAAGATTAAGTTGGTGAGGAAGTGAAGGATATAAAAAAAAAAAAATCGGTTTCGTTGAATTTCGACATTTTCAAAATTCTTGAGCGACCTCTACGAAATTTTTAATTCAGCTAAAATTTGGAGAGGGCTCAAAAAATCATGAGCTATGTATCAATAAAGCACTAATTAACTGTAGAAAAACTAAGTCACTAGAATCTTTTCTCAAAGCGTAGCAGTGATTTGAAAAAATTATTTTAGAGGTGTATATACCTCCTTAACCCATGAACGACATATTTATTTTTGGCCTGCTAACGTACACAACTTCTGCAGTTTTTTTATTTGTGAGTTTTGGTTTGTGATAATCGAAGTTTAATGATAAAGTATCTACAAGATCTTTATTATTACACGGAGACCTTTTTTCTGCATAAATTATTTATGTTCTGTTTCAATCTTTAGATGACATAGAGGAGAAGCTAGAGTGGCTCAGGAATTTCAGTGAACCGTTCCAGAAGGTGACAGATGATTGGCGAGAAACCTTCTCAGCAAGACAACACATGTTGTTAGTTTTGAGGACTGACATTTTTTCTTATTTCTCTGAATTTTTACCCTTAAGGCTGCAAGAGGGGGTGCACTTGGTAAGTTAGTAAGTTAATTTTACTCTGATCTTACAAGATAACTGCAGTCAAGTTTAACGGAAACAATATTTTGGACTACAGATCGATTCGGATTTCGAAGCGTTACATCCTGGAAAAGCACTGCTTTTCACTGGGCGTTGGTCGATTGGAGCGAAAAAGTTACTTGAGCGTTTACAACAGATTAAAAATATTCGATCAGTTGACGATAAGGCGTTACTTAAAGTCGGACCACACTTAAATACAGGTGAATATTTATAATATAACTATAACTATGCATGTAGTATGTGTGAATGAATCTAGTTGAATATGCGTTCTTCGAAAAATCTTAAATTATAGACACGAAAGCAGCAGTCATATTTCACCTACTTCCCTATTTAATACCTGCGGAACGTCAAGGAAGGAAAAAAATATCCACTGGCAAAGAGAAAAACTCTGGAAACAAAAGTGCGAAAAAAACAGGTTTAACAGAAATAAGCGCTGCAGAAAGCAGCACTGGAGTTCCACCTTCAGAACTGCAGGCTGGTAAATCTTCATTGATTGTTCGCAGGGAATCTTTGACAATCATTGTTCCAGTTAGTATGGCAGCTAAATCATTATACACTGTAAATGTTACAGGTTGATAATGTTTGTCGACTTTTATATTACCTTATACAGAATTAATGTACCCACATACTTATATTATACAGACTGCGACAGACATCGAAGTGAAATTGGAAAGAAAGCGAGAGGAATTAAGGAAACGGGGTGAGACTTTGCAGCCAACACCTGTGATCGTCGGTACTTTGACTGAGATAATATCGACACACGTTGTCGTTAATGACATAGTTTATCAAACG
This sequence comes from Macrophya alboannulata, assembly GCA_949628255.1. Lineage (NCBI taxonomy): Eukaryota > Metazoa > Arthropoda > Insecta > Hymenoptera > Tenthredinidae > Macrophya > Macrophya alboannulata. Next base: position 11,936,245 of record OX451209.1, read on the forward strand.
GATTCGTACGTCAAAGCAATCGATCTCTGTTTTAAAATTTTTTACGCCGTTAATTGTGAATTCCCACACGGTTCAAAAAATATTTGGAAGTTTATCCAAAAGGCATTTTTTCAAATTGAAAATAACTCCGACCGATTTAGCCCAGCCGTCAATGCTTTGAGTGATGAATTATGGGCTGCTTTTAAATCAGATCAGTGATAGGGACATATTTTTCAGTCATAGAAAGCTCTCTTTTAGCAGAATGTCTTTTTCTTTATCCATGCCTGCACTTTTTTTTCGAACAAGTTTTCACACAATCATTTGTCATATTCTCAACTTGAAAGTTTCATTTATTTTCTATACGTACTTGATTTGAAAATCGTTTTTTATGATTATTGTCACTTCATTCTTAACTTGTAAGTTGTAGGATAGATATTGCCCTGATTTTTGTGTAATCTTACATAGTAAAGAATGATATGTTTCGAATGTCAGTGTTCGTTTCACGATGATAAATCATTGATTCAACATGTGTATTCGCATCACGGCCATATGTCATACTTTCGGTGCATAGATTGTACAAAAAGCTTTTCGGTTTTCTCGTCTTTTAAAAATCATATAAAATTGAAACATGGCAATAAACCATACGAACGTGTAAGTGGTAGTTCAGGCAAGCGTGCTATTTCGAGAACTTCAAGAAGTAATGTGACTGAAAATGTTGAAAGCTTCACTCCTTCGTATGATGAAACAGTTTCTTCTGATGCTGATGAGTGTAATGAGGCAATTTCACTGGGTCACGACAGCAATGGCGATAGTAGCAGTGATGAGAATGATTTGACAACAATATTGCAAAGTATAAGTACCGTTACTATAGACCAATCTATGAATAACTCCACACCCAATACTTCAATAATAAAAAATCAGGGATTAGCTTTTATTTCAAAATTATACAGTTTTACGCAAGTATCTAGAAAATGTGTTCAAGATATTATTTCTGAAACATCTACATTTCGTCGCTCGCTACTTGATGTGGTTCGTGACAGTTTACCAACAGTACCAAATACTGAAAACTCAGCTTCATTACATGACATCTTGGATGCTGTTTCTGATCCGTTCGCTAGCCTGAATACAGAATGGCAACACATAACAAATTTTGTAAAAGCTGGAACACTCATACTTCCAGAGAGTCACATAGTCGGGGAAAGGTATGAATTTAAAGAAGTAAATGGTGGAAAAATTCTAACACCAGTCAAAGTCACAGTCGAGTTTATACCAATAAGAAGGGTTTTTTCTGAGTTTTTCAAAATGAATGGTGTGTTGCAGGAAACTATTGATTACATGGAAGGATTGAAATCGAGTCCAAATATAATATATAATTTTTGCCAAGGTAGCTTATGGAAAACACAATCTTCTTCGTTTGATGGTAAAATTTGCCTCCCCCTATTCATGTATTTCGATGATTATGAGACAAACAACCCCCTTGGAAGCCATAAGGGTATTAGCAAATGTGGTGCTGTTTATCTCAGTTTACCCAGTTTACCACCCAAATATCAATCAAAGTTGGAAAACATATTCCTTTTCTTATTATTCAATTCACTAGACCGTGCGTCTTTTAAAAACCAAGCAATTTTTGCTAAAGCTCTTGAAGAGTTGAGATATCTCAGAAATTAAGGAATTGCAGTCGTTTTACCAGATGGCCCAGTGCAAGTTTTTTTCCAATTATCATTAGTATTAGGTGATAACTTAGGGATACATTCAATGCTTGGGTTCAGCGAATCATTCAACGCTAATTTGTTTTGTAGATTTTGTTTGACTCATCGAAAAGATATTGAAAAAATTTTTCATGAAAACCAATGTGAACCACGCAATATTGAAAATTACGAGAGCCTTTTAAACTTACAAGACGTATCGCAAAGCGGTATAAAAGAAGATTGTATTTTACATAAAGATCTTGGATTTCATGTGACAATAAATTTGTGTGTCGATGTCATGCATGATTTTTTGGAAGGCATTTTGCCAGCAGATTTAGCATTAATATTATTTCACTTTATATATGTGAAGAAATATTTTACGCTGGAAGAACTGAATACTAGGGTTCGGGCATTCAACTACGGTTCTAATTATAATCAAAATAAACCAGCAGAAATCTTGCCCCACCACCTAAAAAAATCTAAGCGCTTGGCCATGTCATCTGCTGAGATGCTGACCTTCGTTAGGCATTTGTGCATGATACTAGGTTGCTTAGTACCTGCCGACAGTGAACACTGGCATCAGCTGAAAATGTTAAAAACTATCATGGAAATACTTGTCAGTGAAGTCCTTCCCGTAGGAGCTGCTAATCGGTTGTATGGTTTGACCACTATTTACCTAGAATCTCATGCAAGACTATTTCCTGGTACAATGAAGTCAAAACATCATTTTATCATACATTACAAAAAAGTCATGTTATTAGTAGGGGTTTTAGGGAAAATTTCTTCCATGAGATATGAGGGTAAGCACCAGGAAGGAAAAGCAATAGCTCGGACTGCTGTCAGCCGTGTTAATATATGTCACTAAATAGCATTTCGTCATCAACTATTGTTAAATCATCGTTTATTTTCACAATTTCGTTCAGATTCTACCATGAAACATGGCGCAATACATAACACAACGTTCACCGATTTACTCCAAAAGGTTCCATCACCAGGATGTTTACCGGCCAATTTAGAAAGACCCATTCAAATAGTAAATTGGATAAAATTCCAGGGAAATAGAGTAGCTAAAAACACAATAATTATGATACCCAATGAAGAAGGACCTATATTTCATGAAGTACAATTCATTTTGCTGCACACCAAAGATGAAGCTTTGATCATCACGAAAAAATTGCACGGTTGTTACGTTGATGAGCATACACAGTCGTACAAAATAGTGCATAACGATTCGGTTTTATGGGTTTATTTGAGATATGTTGACCTCACAAGTACCATATTCTCTCACAAAAACCGTTTAAGTGATGGTTATACCTACATAGCCAAGTTATGGATGTAGAGTCGCTGTGATAAATGACGAAATTGAAGTACAGGTCAAACAATATATTATTCATGTATGAAATTTATTTTTCAGAAATTTATGGGCAATCTGATATTGATATGATCTGGTATAAAAAAAAATTTGGAGTTACTCCAAATTTTTTTTTTCTTGTATTTTTTTTCCGAATTTTATTTTTAATCGATCGTTTCCAATATGAGTACGTATGTTGCATGTTATAACGTGTTACGCATGTTATGTATATTGAAATGTGAATACCTCGCGAAAACTAAGACTAGTTCACATCAGAAATTAATTGGGAGGAAATTTAATTGTACTTGGCAACGTCCATTGGTTTCAATACTTTTGTAGATCAAATGCTACTTCTTCAAATATTATGGTAACAAATTTTTGATGCTAGTTACTACGTTATAATTTACTTGGCGCAAGGTTTTTGCACCCGAGGTGCTTTTGGGGGATTTCATTACTTTTTGCACACGTTTTGATTTTTTCAACCGTTTTTGTTAAATGGTTGTGAATATTCTAGCGATTCAAGGTTGATCAGCAACTGAGCCACCGATGATGAAATTATAGACCATCGTAGCTCATAATTTTGACTTTGAAAGATGCTCTGCGTACTAAAAGTTGTCCGAAGAGTTTCGTGCTGACAGAACAAAGTTGAAAGAAAATTAAAAAAAACATCTACCAAGAAAGTTTTGGCTACGAAGAACTGTCGTAACGTCATCAAAGACCCGAATGCTAATCAAATTAACTTGAACTAGTAAAATGATCATAATTACACAGCAAAATTACATATTTAGTTTTTGTTTTTTTTTCCATTTTTTCCATATAATTTCGATCAGCTAATTGCATGCGGTGATAGCTCTCAGTACAAGAGATATTACATGAGGCACGGTGACTTAGTTCACGTCATTCATTATATTTGGCATTGAATTACAAATATCTCATTGAATCTTAGGTAACGATGACATCTCCCTACTTATTTTTACACCATAGAAAATATCCAAATTTTATACACGATATTGGTACCTTGTAACAATTCTTTATCCTCGTAATTAATCGGTTGCATACTTTTACTCATTTTGATAACAGACGGTGACATTTTCTACAACAGCTGTAGTAAGTTCCGCGACTGATTTATGTGGAGATGAGGTAATTTTCATTCTGTTGTTTAGCTGAAAAAAAAACTCATCGCATCTTAGGTAACGATGTCATGTGCCTACTTACTTTTACAATATAGAATACATCTGAATTTTAGACACGATATTGGAACCATATAACAATTCTTTATCCTCGATAACTAATGGATGACATGTTTTTACTCATTTTGATCACGTACAGTCACATAAACTTCCTTGGAACTGTCAAAATATTGTTGCGATACCACCTCATGCTCCATAAATATTATTAGTATTAATCTCTTCTTTATAACTTAATTACTGAATTTTTCTACGGATTCTATGTGAGCCACCTTCTGATATCAGAGAAATGAATATTCAAATAAATATAGGTAATTTACTGCCGACCTAATCGTAACCAACCAATCGTTACAGATAATTCCCATAACCTCAAAGGCTCGATCTCGTAAAATAATTAACAAGGCAAATATTATTATTCCATTGGATTCGGGTAATAATTGTAATGAATAACTATCACTTCACAATCAATTTCCAAAATTAGTTCATCTTATTACTACTCCTAATTATATTATTCTCATCCCTAGTCCCCGCAACTGTCATCGAGAATATGCGATAAATCATACGTTCGGCCATGTGCCGTGCGCGATTATGCTGCCCCTCGTGGGCCATAGACGATACAGAGCATTATTGCATGATAGACCGACGAACTCGCCCGGTTTTTATGCCCATCTATTAGTATAGAAATTAGTGATAACTTTCGTCTCGTCGGGATACTCTCTATGTTTCTATATCCGCACGGTTTGTTTGCGCGGAGCAAAAATCTGGTCAGACGACGACGATGAAATTGCTGAGATGAAACTGACCCTCTCGATTTTAGAAATAATCATATCTCAGCTATCCGTGCACCGATTGCATTGATATTAGGCTTAAATGAAATCTTTTTCGCATCTTATTCCTGTATTAAATCGGAGAGCCATGGGATATTGCCTGTACGCTGTAATGAAATAATATGCCCAAACAGCACTATGTCTCAAAGATGACGAAAAGATATCTTTTTTTGGTCGTCCTTTAGGCAAAGTGAAAAGGCGTCTAATAGAAGTCTCTCAAAAGACGACTATCTTTAGTTAACTAAAAGATGTCCAATCGTAGTAGTCTTGTGGATTTTATGAAACGGAATAGCTGGCGCCACCAGCGCCAGGTAGTTCAGCCATCTTACAATTGTGCCTTCGCACGGACAACCTCGTAAAACGTGTATAATAATAATTGCGATAAGAAGTTTCGTGAACGAAAAAAAGGTAAGTTCTGTTATTACAATTAATTAATAGACTCGATATCTCTGTTTAGAAATTTATTACGGTAGTGTAGTTGGCCTCGTATTTCCTATCCATGCATTCTTTTCCACTTATGACATACATATATTGCGCAAACATAACCTAATTTTATATCACTTATACCGATGGCAAATAGACTTATCAGACACAATTATCTGGAAAACTATTAAAAACATGAGCATCATTTACTAATAAATAGTATTATGAGTTTAGTTGATATCTCACTATTATAATTATATTATGTTTTCATATTTAGTAAGCATTCGTTGAAATATTCATAAGATTCTTCACAATAATATTTTAATTTGTATTGCAACAATATTTTGTGAATATTGTGATGTAATCAAGGTTTCATCAAATATCCAAAAAAAAATTGTATACAAATTTATAAAATATTTTATGCAGATATTATTCTGCCTTATAAATGTTTTATACTTATATATTTTATAAATATAGTGTGCTGTATTGAACATAAACTTATTTGATGTTTAATGTTCATTTATGCTTATTTATACTATAACAAATCTTTCATAAGCATTTGTTTTGTCAATAATATACTCTCATCTGAACTGAATTTCATTTGTTGACATTTATTCGAACCATATATCCAGTGGAACAAGAAAATATAATCGGAAAGAAGAAGACTGAAAGATGTCGAAATTTTGTCGTCTTTAAGTCATGGCTAAAAGACATCTGAAAGTCATGACTAGAAGACATCTTCCTGCCATGCCTATAAGTCGTCAAAAAGTGGGATATAAGACGGCATTTCGTCACCTTTTCGTTAACTTTAAGCTTCATATGAAAGATGACTTTACGGAAATTCTGTCATCTTTTCGACATCTTTCAGACAACTTCGTGCTGTCTGGGTGGTTACCCCCACTCCCTCGCCGAGCTCCCGTTCTGGTAAAAGAGAGTGGTAGAGTCATACTTGATATAATTTTTTTTTTTCAATTTACTTGCCGCGAGACTCTACCGCGTCTCTTGATAACTAGGTATTTATCACGCATTATATCTGAATCTGAAATATTTCCCACGGGTCTCACCATTCGAAATGACTAGGAACCCCAAAGTGCTATGCACTGTCACTTCTCATTGGGTAGCCCTATTGAATATCTAAATTCGATGAAAATTTGGAAAACGTGAGTCAGGACGTAACAGCGCTCTTATTCTTTTTTCGCGTCACATCTTACAATGCGTAGAAAGTAAAATTCTTTCTATTTCAGTGAAATTTCTATGCTAGGTACAACCTATTCCCTTTGAATCATCATCTGTCAAACGGACTAATAATTTGGGATCACCGTTTAGGAGAAAATCGAGATAATAGTTTATGTCGGTAAAAATGGAGTGCTGCCCCCCCCCTTAAAATGAAGGTAACGAAAACAAATTTGTTAGAAATTGTTCTGCTGGCTGATTCTTACATTCTAATGTAAAATTTTATTCCAAAAAGTTGACCAGGACCACAGAAGGAAACACGCTCCTTTCTTGCTTGAAAATGAAAAATTGGCTGTGGCAGTAAATATTTCTACCTGGGTGTTAATTTCATGGGAACGGCCTTCTTCAAGAGATTGATAAAGTAGATTGTAATGGAGGCGGAAGCTGCGTGCACCTCCACTACATACTTACTCACGCACTAAAAGTAAATCCGTGGAATGTATATGAAAAATTATTCCAGACTCTTGATAAGTCCATTATCTTGTATTTTGCGCCAGTATATGCAATTAGATACTTAAAAGACATAGAAAGAAGCTAACTATTGTATTACAAAAAATTATTGAATTTGCTTCAATGTAGTCCTGATTATGCGGTACGATTGTAAGAATTGGACTGTGATGTGGAACAACCTTGATCCTGAAACTTGAAAGGCACGAGCTCATTTTTCGCAAAGGTTACATGAAAAATATTTCCATGCAACTGATGTACCGGGTGTAACAGAAAGTTTGGTCTCCACTTCACCGGGTAACTCTCCAGCTCGAAATCGGTGAAGAAATATGAAATCCTGCAGCCGCAAAACTGACATTGACTTTGAAAATCAAGGTCAAAATTTCTAATTGTCTTAAAGAATCTTACTCACTCAGAGGATGGAAAGTCTCAAAGGAACCATGGGTCTGAATTGATTCTTTCTCATCGAAAAAATACTCGAAAGATGACAAAAATTCGGGCTAATCATAACAATAAGAAGTCCAATTAGTTATCAACCACAAGACTTCGGTTTCGTCACGCATTTCTATTTATAATTTTTTTCAATTTTTTCATACTTCTTTCGCATTGTTTTGAATTCTCTTCAATTTTGTTAAAGGTTTTTTCGGTAAAAAAGAAAAAATCGTCATAGCTTCCATTTTTTTTTTTTTTCGTATTAAATCTTATGCTCAATACCACTGTCTATTGTAACGATCGCAAATAATATTAAACATTTTATATCTTAAACTTATATTCTTTAGATCAGAGTCCTTAGCGCATTCGCTCTACCACTAAAGGCAAGAACCCTGGTGAGCGCGCCCGAGAACTTTGTCGGCTGACTGCCAACGACACCTGGCCCAAGACTGCTCTCGTTAGAAACAATATAAGTTTGAAATAAAAAGTTTCAATATTAATATGCGACCATTACAATGGGCATTGGTATTGAGCATAAGATTGAATACAGAAACAAAAAATAATTAACAAGAACAAAAGCTATGACGACTATTTTGTTTTACCGAAAAAATTGAAAAAAAAAATGCAAAAAAAAATGCGAAAAAATTGAAAACAATTATGAAAAGAAATTCAAGATGAGACCGACGTCTTGTGGTTGACAACCAATTGGAATTTTCGTTATAATCTATATCGAATTTTTTCATCTTTCGAAGTCTTTTTCGATTGGAAAGAATCAATTTCGACCCATGGTTCCTTTGAGACGATCCGCTGAGGGAGTAGAATTTTTTAAGACAATCGAAAAGTTTGATGTTGATTTTGACGGTCAAAGTCAGTTTTGCGGCTACAAGTTTGGATAGATCTTCACCGATCTTGAGCTGGAGAATCACCCGGTGAAGTGGCGACCAAGCTTTTTGTTACACTCGGTACTCAGGTGTAAAAGGTCATCATCGCTCATGATATATTCAGAGACACCTCTGCATAAGAGTTCAAAAATTCTTGAAATTAACGCTTCCAATTATGGTGCGCAGAATTATTGTTCAAATAAGGTGAACTGACAGTTATTGTTGTAGAATGAATGTGGGCTCTAATTCTTATAAGTTTAAAGATAGTTTACACTGTCGTTATCGTAACGAGAATAACAGTTTATCACATGCACTGAATGATCGTAAAGCTGTTGACCAAAAAAGATTGGACCTTAATCCCCCATGTAGCCAAAATGATACGCTAGATTTTTCTAAGATTATGAGAAACCCGAAAACGAAACGATTGTAGAGATTTTGTCGCCCAGAAGAGTATGTTTCGAAAACAATGATCACTTATAATTAATAGAATAGATCAGACATGAAATGACAAAAAAAATTATCGACTATACCTGGGAAAGTTCATAAAATAACTAGAGGTCAGAGACGATGGTATTTGAGATTTGTCTGAAATATTTTTGTTCTTGCGTATTTCTATATAACGAACCAGTCAGAGCAGCCCTTCAAAGTTTCTCATAAAATGACATTCAGGGCAACTTTTCGAACAGAAGGAATGAGAATTCATGAAAAACTCAAAGACCAAAAAATGCTAGTTTTTCAACCTACTTTCACACAAAATAAATAAATACTGTAATATCGCTAAATTACGTGGGAAGAAAATGACCACTATATTTTTTTGATTTCTGAAATTCTTGATTTCCGAAATCTAGATTAATGAAAAAAACCGACGGAAAATCACTCAACTTGAACGAAATCATGTAATAACATTTGAGGATCGGCTCGGTCCACATTCAAATTAGGCTCAAAATCCGCGTAATCATTTGAGAAATCGTTATATATTTGAATTTTTTAAATGAAAAATGGCGTATTTTCAGGCGGCGAAAATATGGTGGTCATTTTCGTCCCACGTCATTCTGCGATATTGTCGTATTTCTTTTTTTACCGAAGTAGTGCGAAAAACTAGCATTTTTTGTTCTTCGAGTTTTTCACGAATTCCCATTCCTTCTGGTTGAAAGTTTGCCCTAAGTGTCATTATATGAGAAACTTTGATAGGCTGCCCTAACTGACTGAAGATGAAAATCGAAAAATCCTCATAGGGATGTGTTTGATATACAGAAATACGTGAGATAAAAATATTTCAGACAAATTCTGAATACCATCGTATCTGACCTTTCGTTGTTTTGTGAAATTCCCCACCTATGGTCTTGTAAGCAAATGTGAGAAGGGTAACAGTAGTCCTGTAACTCCATTGTGATATTCGACTTTAGAATAAGACACTAAAGATTATTACTCTGTCGTATTCTGTATTCAAGTTTTTTTTTTGTTTTCTTTCTAAGGGGGTGAGAGAAAAAAACACCCGTATCCAAATGTATATGGGTCAAAACGCCAAATACGGAACGATCTTGTACCTGGTGGTCAGCGGTCAAAATCGTCATTCAACCAGGTGGTAGTATACATCGAAAGAGGTATCTCTGATTTTTTTCAAATTTTTTTAGTCATAACTTTGGCAACAATGTTTTTCGAAAGTTTGCAGATTTCCTGCAACATGGTCTTAAACATTGTTGCCTATGCTGTGCTGCTTGTGAAAAATGAAAAAAATAAAGTACTATTTTTATGTGAAAAACTCTCGGCTTTCCGATGAAAATATTTTCGATTCTCCCATTTGTCCAAAAAGTTTTGAAAATCCCGTTTAAAGTCAAAAAAACCACTTTTAGACATGAGTGTATATTTTGTTTGCGATGAAAATATTTTTTTCGGAAAGCTGAGACTTTTTCACTACACATGTGTGAATTTCAATCTGGGGTTCCGATGGGATCGAGTGTAAATGAATAAAGACTGTACGTTAGGGTGACCCATTCGACCGACAATTTTTTGATTTTGATGCTCTTACGAAAATTTATTAGTCTTTTGCATTTGAGGAGCTCTTCCAGATCAATTAAAAACATTCTAGGGGCCGCTCACGAATTTTGAAAATTCCGAAATTGATCAAAATTCGTATTATTTTTTTTTCGTGGCAGGATTGTTTTTACACAAAACAAATATGATATTCTGGAAAATTTCAGCTCAAAATATAAATTTTTTAAGGTCGATCAAGAATTTTGAATGTTGTGGAGTAGTACTATCATACCTATGAAATTCTTGAGCGACCTTTGAAAATTTATATTTTCAGCCAAAATTTCCAAAATGTCATTTTGATTGAGTTTAAAAGCAATTGCCCTCACGAGAAAGAGAATTGAAGAAAAAACAAATAGTTCGATTTTTAACCAATTTTGGAATTTTCAAAATTCGTGAGCGGCCCCTAAAATGTTTTTAATTGATCAAAAATTTGGGAAGAGCTCCTCAAATGCAAAAAACTAATGAATTTTCGTACCAGAATCGAAATCAAAAAATATTCGGTCAAAATGCGTCACCCTTACGTACAGTCTTTATTTATTTACACTCGACCCCATCGGAACCCCAGATTGAAATTCACACATATCTAGTAAAAAAGTCTCAGCTTTCCGAAAAAAATATTTTCATCGCAAACAAAATATACACTCATGTCTAAAAGTGGTTTTTTTGACTTTAAGCGGGATTTTCAAAACTTTTTGGACAAATGGAGGAATCAAAAATATTTTCATCGGAAAGCTGAGAGTTTTTCATATAAAAATGGTACTTTATTCTTTTCATTTTTCACAAGCAGCACAGCATAGGCAATAATGTTTAAGACCATGTTGCAGGAAATCTGCAAACTTTCGAAAAACATTGCCAAAGTTATGACTAAAAAAATTTGAAAAAAATCAGAGATACCTCTTTCGATGTATACGATGTGACGTTGCATTCTGCATTTCGTCACGGAATGCATAATTTTAGTGTAACGATACAGTGCAGTCAAAGCTAGCGCCTAATACTTGACTCATGTGGTGCGCTACGCGACACCACAGTCGATTTTTAGTACTAATAAACCGGTTAGCCGGAAGAGAAGAAGACTCGCTCTCTCGACTCATGACCGTGGTTAAAGACAGACGTGTCGCAACCTGTTGTTGATTAATTTTAATCTAGAAGCATCGACGAAATGTAAAACTGATCAGTAATAATGATAACTAAATAATAGTGAGAAATATATAAACCGACTACCACCTTCATCCAGTGAAACCACAATAATATGCTGAGATTATACATCAACTAGAACTCCGACAAAATATAAGTATTATACCATGCGGCCACGCCATTGAATCATCGTTGCTAAGAGAAGGGTCGAGAAGTTATCATTAGCACTATTAATTTAAATCACTAAATTATATCATTTCGAGCCATTGCTGTATATTTATAAAAAAAAACAATGTATACGTAAATTTCATGATACCGCATGTTTGTCCATATTATAAAATGTCCGTTGTCTGTACTCGAAATTAGCGGTATCATTATTTCTTTTCTAACGATGTTTTTCAACATCCTAAAGAGTACTGTGTCGTCTGTTTTGTCTATTAGGAATCGTTGATATTTTAATCTCACCTCCAAGACCTGTCTCTACGATCAAGACCTATTGTTCATATCAACGATAAAAATATTCAAATGCCAAAAGGCTTTATTAAAATCACACGGGCTGAATTTTCCATCATATAAACCCATCAATAAATAAACTCATATTTTTCAGCTCAATTATCTGTCGTGTTATATTCATTACCTAAATCTAAATGTTTATAAATTAAAGTAATGAAAAATCATAATGTATCTGTGGTGAGAAGATCGTTTATAGCTATCTAATCATTACATTCTGGCGCCCAACGTATTTAAGAATCTACTACCAATTTTTTTTTCTCTTTCTGTTTAAATTTATGTTTATGTGTTTTATTGTCTCTTAATGGTTAAACTAACACACACTCCAATCACTACCAGGTCCAAAACAAGTGGTAATCCGTTACATTCACTTGCTACATCGTCGCCTATTGTTAAACGAGCCAAAACAAAAAACCTTACACACGCAGCGATGGAGGAACAGATGAAACAATTGAGATTGGAGCAGGAGAAAGTCGATCGAGAGAAAGAGGAGTTGCAGAAAAAATTGGAAGAACTCGAGTCACGTCAACAACTAGCTGAACAAGTTCGAATACTCCAAGCAGAAAAACTAGCAGGTTTTCAAATTCCAATTCAAGACAATGTCTCTACCGCTCTTAGGCAATCAACTGAAGCCACAAACCTTCTGTTTGGCGGATTATTAAATCACTTTCAATACTTGCAGTTAGAAATAAAACCTCCTAAATTTTCAGATGAAGAAAATCAGAATCCTATAGAATTTTTAAATGATTTAGAAAAATATTTGAGAGCCAATAATGTAAAAGAATCACAAATGTGGTTGGTTATTGGGAGTGTGTTTGGAGGTAGAGCAAAAATTTGGTTTGAAATTAACAAGGATACTTTTGGCACCTATGAAAATTTTAAAAGATTTTTCAAAGAAGAGTTTTGGTCAGTACAATATCAAGTAAAAATTAAGAATCGTTGGTCAATACGCAGATATAAATCACAAGATGATACGCTTCGCGGTTATTTTAGATCTCAAAGTAAAGAAGCTAAATATTTTGAACCAGCAATTTCTCAGTATGAAATAAATTTTGCAATAGTACAGCAACTTCCATTTAGAATTAGAGATATATTGGCAACTATAGATTTTAATGATACAAAATTGATTACTCAGTCATTATCAAATTTGGATTCAGGACATGAAGATAGGGAAAATGATAAAAATAGAAATACTGGTTATTTTAACAGAAATATGCAAAATAGTAATAATACTAATCAAACACAAGGAGCATCATCAAGTAATACTAATTATAATGGTAATAGTAAACAAGCAAATTTCACAGTTAATCACCAAAGACTTTATAATCAAGGTCATAATAATTGTCGCCCTGGTCCACATCAAAATTTCACTTTACCAAATACAAATTTTCCTCCGCCTGTAATAAGGAATCAGTATAGCTATAACAGTAATAGGCAACCGAATAACTCACATTTAAACTAATTCGAGGTGCGAATAAGCAAGGTCCGTTATCGTACCGAGGAGCTAATGATTTTATTGAGGACCTATCGTCAGACATTTTAAACACTAGTAAATTACCAGCTGAACAAAAACAAATTCCCAAATGTCCTCACTTATCAGTCATTGTTGGAGGTATTTTAGTACAAGCTTTAGTTGATACGGGGAGTCAAATAACCTGCGTTTCAGAAAATTTCTATAATCAAATTTTAAATCATCATATGTTAGCTGAACTACCAGTAGCTAATATCAAGGTGTTTCCTGCGTTTGGAAAAACTGCGGTTAATCTTAAAAAACAAATTTTAGTGGATATGTATATAGATGGTCGAAGGATGACTTATATGTTTTTAGTAGTACCTAAATTATCATCGAGTATAATATTGGGGAATGATTGGTTGTCAGTGAATAATGTGATATTAGATTATAATGAACAAACTATTGAAATCAATGGATCATGTGTAGATGAACGTTTTGTATCGTACAGTCGAGGATCGGTGGATAAATTACAGTCTTCTTGTAAAGATGAAGTAACATACATACAAATAGTTAGGAGTGACCATCTCGCTAATGTTGATAAGTTGAATGAATGTCAGACTTGTTGGATAACTGAAAGTGTCATACATTCTAATACTGAAGGGAATAAAAATGTAGTTCTTAGTAATGAAAATATTCTTAATCCTTCAAATACTAATCAGAATTTAAAATTAAATAATGGAATTGAAATTGAAAATATTGAAAATAACATGCGTAATAGAGACGATGTTATGAATCTTGAAAATAATAAACTTGAAATTGAAAATATTGAAAATAGCATGCGTAATGGAGACGATGTTACAAATCTTGGAAATAATATTGAAATAATTAATAACGAAATAATTGAAAATGTTGAAAATAATGATTTGGCTAATGTTGATGATAATAATGTTTTGTGTAATTTGAATTTTGATGATATTTTGGACACAAGGTGTCAGATATTTTGTGTAGATGAAATTTGTTTTAACCCTACTGATGCTACCGATAAAAGTACAAATCAGATAAACGCAGAGTCTGATAATCATTTAATAACAACAGATAATCTAATAATAGAACATCTAAATGAAATCATGTGTGATAGTCAAGAACATGATGAGGCAGAAGACCACAATTTTTTTAAAGATTTTCGAATGATCGCGTCACAACTTATGGTGCAGGATATCAAATATACTGAACCATTACTGAGTTTAATATTAAAACATCAAACCTTATTCACTGATAAACCGGCGTGCACTAGTATATACGAACATCATATTAAGGTATTGAACAATAAACCATTTATTCGTCGGTCTTATCCAGTACCCCTATCATACCGAGACGCGGTAAACTCTGAGATACAAGCTATGTTAGAAAACGGAATAATAGAACATTCAATTAGTCCATATTGCAATCCACTTAGAATCGTTAAAAAAAAAGATGGTAGAGTTCGTGTTTGTCTTGATGCTAGGTTTTTAAATGATATAATTGAGTCCGATAATGAATCACCACCGTTAATTAATGAAGTTTTACAAAAATATCACGGAACAAAATACTTTTCAACAGTAGACTTGACGCATGGATATTGGCAAATTCCTTTAGCAGTTAAATCGAGACCATACACAGCTTTTTTGCATAATTCAACGCTGTATCATTTTTGCAGAATACCATTTGGCCTAAAAACAGCAGGAAGTGGATTCATTAGAGCTCTTAACTTAACATTTCAAAATAATTTCTCTAATTTTTTAACTACATATATTGATGATTTATTAATTAATTCTAGAACTTTTGAAGAACATTTACACCATCTCAGTCTTGTTTTTAACAGATTGGAGCAGCACAATTTCACTTTAAACCTAGGCAAATCGCTATTCCTCAAGGATTCAATTCCATTCTTAGGTTTTATCATATCAGTTACAGAAGTAATACCTGATCCTGAAAAAATAGCAATAATTAGAGACTTTGCTGAACCTAAAAGTAAACAACAACTGCAACAGTTTATTGGTGTATGCAACTTTTATCGACAATTTTGTGCTAAATATTCAAATTATATTGATCCATTTCGAGATTTGTTAAGAAAAAATATGGAGTGGAATTGGACTTTCGATCATACTAAAGCATTTCATGATTTAAAAAATAAATTTTTAGACGTTGTGACATTGCATCACATAAATCCAGATTCTACTTATAAACTACAAACAGATGCAAGCGACAAAGGCATTTCTGGTGTTTTGTTTCAAACGGATCAAGAAAATAATCATTGTATAATAGGCCTAGTGAGCCGATGTCTTTCGAATACCGAAATTAACTATACAACCACGGAAAAAGAACTTTTAGCAATTGTATATTCGGTTACAAAATTTCGCACGTATTTAATTGGTAATGAATTTGAGATAATTACGGATCATAAGGGTCTCATTTTTCTAAATAGTACTCCATTTCAAAATGCCCGTCTTATTCGTTGGAGCTTGTTATTACAACAGTATACATTTAAAGTGAGTTATTGTACTGGACGCGATAATTTGGTAGCAGACTTCTTCAGTCGCAATCCTGAAGGAAAATTTCATGAACAGCAGGATGACAAGCTAGTAATAGCAGCTATGACTTCGCATTTATCACCTAGTTATAAGTTAAATGACAATATTGAACAAAATCAAATAGCAAAATTATTAGTTGACACCAAGTTTCCAATTGAATTTAAGAAAGTATCAAAATGGCAGAGAAGTGATCCCAAATTAAAATCTATATTTGACAGCAATATAATTCCAGATAATAATTGTAAATATTTAGTGCATGAAAACGTGTTATTTAGCAGAAATAAATTTGATCATAAATGGAAAATTGTTGTACCGCAAAGTTCAACTAGTGAATTAATTAAAGCTATACATAATAACTTAGCACATCCGGGTGTCTATAAAACTTTACAATATTTAAAAACCTATTATTCTTGGAAAAATATAACGCGTGACGTGAAACATATCGTCTTGCATTGCGATTTATGTCAGCGTATGAAACATCTAACGTACAGCATGGAAGGAGAATATCAGCTAGTTAAAGCAACAAAACCTGGTGAATTGGTAACAGTCGATTTTTATGGCCCACTACCAAGATCTGTAGGTGGAGTTCAATATATCTTAGTTGTATTGGATGCCTTTTCGAAATATGTAACACTTTATCCAATGAAAAAAGCTACTACTAAAATAAGTTTGAAAAAAATAATTGAGCATTATATCCCAACTTTTGGAAAGCCACAAAGAATACTATCTGATAATGGAACTCAGTTTACTTCGCATAATTGGAGACGTGAATTAGAATCTTTAGGCATAAAAATCTGTTTTTCATCGATACGTCGCCCACAATCAAATCCTACCGAGCGAGTAATGAGAGAATTAGGAAAATTATTTCGGTTATTTTGTCATGAACATCGTACTAAATGGGCTAAATATATACCAAGTATCCAAAAAGTTTTAAATGTGACTGTTCACAGTAGCACTGGGTTTACTCCTCACGAGTTGCAATTTGGAGAAAGTCCAATCGACAAAATTCAAGAACTTATAAAATTTCCAACTGCTTCAGTATCTCCTCAGCATGTGAAAATAAAATTAGCTAATGAAAGAATTTTGACAAATTTTAATAGACGCCAGAAGAATCAAAAAACGAAATCCAAAATCAAACTTAATAACAATGATCTAGTTCTTATACGTGTACCTATACAATCAAGTGCATTAGATAAAGTTACACAAAAATTTTTCCATCTGTATCAAGGACCGTATAAGATAAAACGAAGTCTAGGGGTTAATGCCTACGAATTGACAGATCCCAATAATTCAAACATAGTAAAAGGAATTTATAACCGAACTAGCTTACGCAAGTATTGACTGAATCCAAATGAAATCATGCAGGCCAGCGGACGTGATGTTCCAGAATCGATCGGCGTTCAAATATGTTGTTCCTCATACAAAATGAGCCGACACGTATTTTGTTGTTTACCCCAAAAAAATTATTCAAGCCCGATATCGATTTTTTAAGATTTAAAGGCGAAAAGCTTTCTTCGCCAATTTGAGGAACCAAATATTCGAAAAATAGCCGCCAAATCCGTAATTCCCGAGCTTTTTTGACGATTCTTGTTTTATGTGATCCGGAATTTCGTACTCCATCGAGAAAAACAAAAAAATCCGAAACAATTTGAAAATTGCCGAAAATATCGATGTTTTTTGGAAAACATAAGAATTCACTTTTCTCAAAAACCCCATTTTTTTTTTTTTCTCAAAATTTGATATGTTCTTCGGGGTGATATTGACTACTTACCCTATGAATGGCGACTGGTATTTTTTCTTGCTTTCCGAGTAATTGACTATTTTATTCTCTGAATTCCTGCACGGCCGTATTTTCACTGTTTCCATGCTATATATACTCGCGAGCTTGTATTTTCTGTAGAATCCCATTTGTATATTGTTCGGGCTACCGAATATCTTGTTGTTCAATTTTCTACTCGGTGTTTCGCTTACACAATACTTCAAATTACTTGTATCATGAACAAAAAGTAACGAAATCCCCTCCAAAAAGCACCTCTGGTGCAAAAACCTTTCGCCAAGTACATTGATGCGATATTTCCCACAAAAATAGTTTTGCAGCCATTTAATCTTCAAAAGTATTGAAAGTAATGGACGTTACCAAGTAGAAATAAATTTGCTCCCAGTTAACTTCTCAACGTGATCCAGTTTTAGATTTTAGTGGCAATTTACATTTCGATGTATACCTATAATGTGGGTAACATGTAATAACATGCGACATACGAACTCATAAGAAAAGATCAATTAAAATTAAAATTAGGAAAAAACAAAGAAAAGAAAAAAAAAATTGGAGGTAGTGGTACTTGGCGGGCATTTACATTTTCTTGTAATTTTTACAAAAATGCCCGCCAAGTACCACTACCTCCAATTTTTTTTTTCTTTTCTTTGTTTTTTCCTCATTTTAATTTCAACTGATCTTCTCTTATGAGTTCGTATGTCGCATGTTATTACGTGTTACGCACATTATAGGTATACATCGAAATGTAAACTGCTACCAAAATCTAAAACTGGATCACATTAAGCAATTAATTGGGAGCAAATTTATTTGTACTTGGTAACGTCCATTAATTTCAATACTTTTGTAGATTAAATGGCTGCAAATCTATTTTTGTGGAAAATATCGCATTAATGTACCTACTTGGCGGAAGGTTTTTGCACCAGAGGTGCTTTTTGGGGGGGATTTCATTACTTTTTGTTCATGATACAAGTAATTTGAAGTATTGTGTAAGAGAAACACCGCGTAGAAAATTAAACAACAAGATATTCGGCAGCCCGAACAATATACAAATGGGATTCTACAGAAAATACAAGCTCGCGAGTATATAGCATGAAAACAGTGAAAATACAGCCCTGCAGGAATTCAGAAAATAAAATAGGCAATTACTCGGAAAGCAAGAAAAAATACCAGTCGCCATTCATAGGGTAAGTAGTCAATATCACCCCGAAGAACATATCAAATTTTGAGAAAAAAAAAAATGGGGTTTTTGAGAAAAGTGAATTCTTATGTTTTCCAAAAAACATCGATATTGTTGGCAATTTTCAAAATTTTTGTGATTTTTTTGTTTTTTGCGATGAAGTACGAAATTCCGGATCACATAAAACAAGAATCGTCGAAAGAGCTCGAGAATTACGGATTTGGCGGCTATTTCTCGAATATTTGGTTCCTCAAATTGGCGAAGAAAGTTTTTCGCCTTTAAATCTTAAAAAATTGATATCGGGCTTGGATAATTTTTTTGGGGTAAACAACAAAATACGTGTCGGCTCATTTTGTATGAGAAATAACATATTTGAACGCCGATCGATTCTGGAACATCACGTCCGCTTGCCTGCATGATTTCATTTGGATTCAGTCTATTATCAACCTGTATAACAAATTGGAGTAACCAGTCAAGAACTCCAATCTCAATTGTGACATTGTTCGTATCGTCGACTGACTAGTGATAAAAATAGATTAAGTGACTTCTGTACCTAAATTTTAAGACTAATTGTACTGGTTACATGTTATTTATTGTATAATTAGATTATTTACTCGTTACATGTTCTTTGTATTATGTTTAATTATCTTGACATTTTTTTGACAAACCCTGTAAAGATAATGGGGGGGCAAGATGTAACGATACAGTGCAGTCAAAGCTAGCGCCTAATACTTGACTCATGTGGTGCGCTACGCGACACCACAGTCGATTTTTAGTACTAATAAACCGGTTAGCCGGAAGAGAAGAAGACTCGCTCTCTCGACTCATGACCGTGGTTAAAGACAGACGTGTCGCAACCTGTTGTTGATTAATTTTAATCTAGAAGCATCGACGAAATGTAAAACTGATCAGTAATAATGATAACTAAATAATAGTGAGAAATATATAAACCGACTACCACCTTCATCCAGTGAAACCAGAATAATATGCTGAGATTATACATCAACTAGAACTCCGACAAAATATAAGTATTATACCATGCGGCCACGCCATTGAATCATCGTTGCTAAGAGAAGGGTCGAGAAGTTATCATTAGCACTATTAATTTAAATCACTAAATTATATCATTTCGAGCCATTGCTGTATATTTATAAAAAAAAACAATGTATACGTAAATTTCATGATACCGCATGTTTGTCCATATTATAAAATGTCCGTTGTCTGTACTCGAAATTAGCGGTATCATTATTTCTTTTCTAACGATGTTTTTCAACATCCTAAAGAGTACTGTGTCGTCTGTTTTGTCTATTAGGAATCGTTGATATTTTAATCTCACCTCCAAGACCTGTTTCTACGATCAAGACCTATTGTTCATATCAACGATAAAAATATTCAAATGCCAAAAGGCTTTATTAAAATCACACGGGCTGAATTTTCCATCATATAAACCCATCAATAAATAAACTCATATTTTTCAGCTCAATTATCTGTCGTGTTATATTCATTACCTAAATCTAAATGTTTATAAATTAAAGTAATGAAAAATCATAATGTATCTGTGGTGAGAAGATCGTTTATAGCTATCTAATCATTACATTAGTAAATCGGCGAAGGCAGACAGCTCTCGGAGGTAGCGACAGATCATGGGTTAACGTTGTTTTCATTATTAGCTTAATTAATATTATTGTTTTGCCTATTTTTTTATGTAAATTTGTAAAACTCGGACCCACGGAGTTGGTACACGGACGTCGAGGGAATCTGGACCTCAACCACGACGTTTCCTCTATTATTTATGGTGGAGTTTCTTCTTCCTTTCACCGATGCACTTCCTGCCGACCTCTGATTGTGGATGCCACAGTGATGGTCGAACAAGGATGGTTCTCTGAACCAACTCCTCCCGTCCTGAGGACTCATCAGCCAGGAGCTGAACCACCTACCGTCTACTAATTCTGGACATCTCGACGATGGTCGAATGGAGCAGGGTGAATTAAGTAGCCCACGAAGCTTCCCGTCGTCGACGGTTTATCGACCTTGGGGTCGAGCCAGACTAAAACATCGACTGTCTCGTCATCGTCACACCACCGGCGTTATCCTAGAAAGATCCCGGTGGAAGAATCGCAACCATATGATGCAGGTCTGTCAGTAAACCTTCCATATCGTCAATGGGGAAGATGGGATGGCGACCCGAGTAGAGGGACATCCGTACTTCCGCCAGATCCTCCGGCTGGTCTGCTTTTTGTTTAAAGCGCAGCCAGGGTGCGTTTCGAAACACAATGTCTACGAGGAGTCCTAAGACGAGGATCAGGGTTACGGGAAATCGTATCGGGCAGAATATTTGATATTTTGAATGTTGCCGCCTAGCTGCCACGCGACTTCGGAGTCCGAAACGGCCAATCACCATCTACCTGCAAGGCCAAAACGAACGTCGCTAAACAGCCAATGAGAGCCGGCTGTCTAACCACCGATCTAAGATGCGAACTTTTGGATTTTCGAGGCTATATAAACGGGCGCAGCACAGAAATCGGCCTACTTCTACGCTTGTCTGCCTTCGTACCGTCAGTGATATCGTCAATGGCTTAATCGTCATTTATCGTCAATGGCTTAATCGCCATTTACCGTCGTAACGTCCCGTCTACCGAGTTCTTGAGTTTTCTTTAAATTGTGTTATTTATTCTTTCTTTATATTCTGTATCTTTCAAGTTCTATTCTTATTAGTAGCTTCTGTTCTATTTGGTGATTTCTATTCTATCGTCTTTAAGGTAAGACCCTTTACATCTTGTAAAACCACGAGTCTCGCTGGAATTCCGTTTATTCTTTTATTATATTGTATATTCAATGTTTTCTGCGACGCAGTCGCTGTATTTTTGGTACGTTAAGTCGTGAGTCTTCGTCCCGTCGGTTTTAGTCTATATTTTGGTAAAAACGGATTCCCGAGATGACTCGTGATTATCGATTTATTTGTGGTATATTTGGTTATTGGAATGGCAATCTTCCTTAGAGTCGAGTAGTACTTTATTTTCGTAGTGTACAGCGGCCAGCCGCTAGTTTGAGCATGTATTTGATATTTTTAGTACATTTTGTTCTATTATATTTTCACACCTGATCTGTCGTAAAACTCCCGAGAGCTAGAGCGTAGGAGTCAGCGCTTGTTATTTAGTTTATAGTTTATTGTTTATTCGTTAAGTAATGTCCCGTTCTCTTATTTCTCTTGTATTGGGGAATTCGTTCCCGTCAATTTATTAGCATGTTTTCCTAAATTCTATGCTATATCGAGTCTGATTTCAATATTTTCCCATATTTGGTATTCTTTGGTGAAATTCTAGTATATTATATGATCTGTTTCTTTATTGAATATTTTCCAACTCTCGTGATCTATTTCTATTCTCTATTGTATCGTCGTTGATCTATTCTTTTGTTGAGAACAAAATTATGCATTATTACTGATTATCGTCGATGCTTGTCCCGTCGAAATGAATAAAACGGTCTTGCATCTGTTAAATATTATCTATTGTTTCCTTTTTATTTAGTGAACCTAGCCACTCTACCATTTAGTATACTATATTCTGAGCTACTCGGTCGTTTCCGCCGTAAACTCTAATTCTTTAGTTACTTGTGTGTTTTAAGTGACGTGAAAACGTCTGGCGCCCAACAAACTATATTTTTTTAGTATTAAATATTTTCGATCGATTATGAGTAAAACGCCGAAGGCGCGGTTGCTGCTGAAGTACCTCTCAAATTTAGTACGACCGTTGCAACTACCACCTGGTTGAATGACGATTTTGACCGCTGACCACCAGGTACAAAATCGTTCAGGATTTGGCGTTTTGACCCATATATATGTTTTTTTTTTAAATCTTTTACCTCTAACCTCTCAAATTTTCTCAAGGTGAGTTGGACTTTTGACATCTTTCTGACACTTTGGTTCAGTAGGGCCACAGCATCCCCCGTCGAGGCATCGCCTCTTCTTGCATAGGTCACAACCACAGATTGGATCTCTCTTTGATTTGGAGTGGCACTCGTCTTCACACTTGTTGGGCGGTGGACAGCAGCATGGTGCACAGGGATCCTCGTGTAACATACAAAGAAATTATAATTATTCACAATCGTAACTATCATCGCCATCATTCCTCATAAGTTCATTGTTTTATAGTAGAGCGTAATTAAAACTGTGTCAGCCATATATTTTTTAGTAATATTTAATTCATATCAATAGGTATCAATCAATTTTATTTTTAGCCACTAGTGTAGCTATAGCTTATTTACAGTATTCAGCCAAAATTTTTGCGAAAGACTATATTCGCATTTTTCCCAAGAGCATGCAATTATTATTCAATTTCTTTCCTTGTATCGTCACTTCGCAGGATCATACGAATTTTCCAGGATTTGTTAGTGCTTCTCAGAATGGGCAATTATTTCAACAGAATGTTTAACATGTACTATGTGGAAGCGAAGCGAAATGAAGCACAACAAACTTGAAGAAAAAAAAAATTTTTAAATTTAAAAAGACGAACCTGTTAAAAAGAATTATTTTTACTTCAAGCCTGAACAAAACCAATTACTAATTAATTTCTTCATTTTAGTCACAGTCAAGTGCTAGGTGATTCGGCATGAAATGCCCCCTATATATTATCATAAAACCATACCGTGAATATTCGTGGAAGTTTACCATGCCTAATCCCGAACATACCCGAATTTACGCCCTAGCATATGCGATACCCCCCAAAACCATTGTAAATGTAAAGAATACCACCAAGTACATACAAAAAGAATGCCACTCGAAAGAAATACAAAAACCTATCAAATCAGGAAATAATGCCAAACACCACGACCTTTCGTGAATTATAGTCATAAAGTTGGACCCCGCCCATTCGTGTAGTGATATCGAAAAATCATTTCACGAGCTACATATTTGGCGGACACATTCCTTTCTTCCACTCTGCTACAATCATGCGCACTTTTTAAAGCATTATAATTCTTTCAGCCTGCATTTGCCAAATAAACATTGTGTTTGAATAGAAATCGTTAGTGGGAAGTGATTCATTCTCAAAATTTTTATATCTCGAAAATCTAGATCATTTTCATCGATTCTACTCTCAACTGATAAATTGTTCATGAATTTGAATTTGAAATCTCTTTCGATCAGCGTGCATTATGTCAAGTTATATTACGTTACTCAATAGGATGGTGAATGGTCTACTCCGAAAAGGGGTTCTATCGGCATTAGTTCAATACCGTTAATATGTCTGTATCAGAATGTACTGACCCAGCGAACCAAAATGGATTGGGGAATGCTGGTTTTGAAGATTTCGGTATTCAAAATCTTCAAAAACAGGATTTCACAATCAATTTTATTCCGCTGGGAAGATAGTGTTTGCAATTGATAATTGACGGTTTTCTGAATATTAACGATAATTTGTACGCAATTACAGTACCTTATACTTTCATCTAGCGTGACAATCATCACGGCGTCAAATACATTAAAACATTATATTGAAAACTGAAAGTTTTATTTTAAGAGAGAGTGATGTCGAATCATTATTTGAGTGCCCGTCAAGATAATTAAAAAAATATCAGAGCCTGCAAACCTTAACTGTGAATAGAGTCAGAACTGTTACTAAAGAAAGCCAGAACATTGACGGATTTTAAATCCATGATTGTGAAACCTGTTCATGCAAATCATATACCGCAACACATATTTTGTAATCATTAATAAATAGAAAATAACTAAATTGTTTACGAAAAGGTTTTGTTAATAATAGGGAGATTAGAAAGGGTTGGAGAAAAGAATGTGCCCGCCAAGTATGTAGCTCTTGAAATGATTTTTCGTCATAGTGGGCGTAAAGTACGCTTTTTTGGTCTTGTTTTGCGGGCGTAAAGTCCGACTTTAGGCCTACTAGGCGTAAAGTCCGACTTTAGGCCTACTAGGCGTAGCGTCCGACTTTACGCCAACTAGGCGTAAAGTTGAAAATTCTCTAAAATGTGGAATTTGACAAGAGATAAATGGTTTCACACAATATAGCGCCATTTTGTGATTTTAAAAATACTCCTATACTCTCGATGCAAACTACGCGCGAGAAAGCCAGGCGGCGATGAATTAAAACATTAACAATATTTGAACCATTGATTCGATTGAAGTAAAACTTTTCAAAAAACTTATTTGTACCCTATTCAACAATTTTCTCACTGTGAGTTGTCGGTTGTCCGAAATTCGTTAGACTCCCGAAGCGTTTGAAAATATCCATAATTGATTTTTGCAATTCCTCGGAAGAGAATGAATAACTTTTTTGTGGACAGCAATTTTCATTTTTTTCTTGGATAGTTAATGTCACAACAATCTAATACATGATTCCTGCAAATTTCGTTGAAAAATTCCAAAAATTGGCAGACTTAGCGCGAGCTGGGGTGAAATAAGGCGGAGATTTTGAACTTGACAAAATTTACTTTTTCTTGAAAATATTTCGAAGCCGATAAAATGGTCAAGAGCCAACTCGGCGCGGCGAAATAAATGTATACTCCTTATTGCATCCGACCCCTCAATTATAGTATCGCTCAGTCTGGCTCACGGTCACGGTGTCTTCGGTAGCAAGTCGCGAGTGATTAAGTAATAAAGTGACAAGTGTGTTTTACACGTCTCCGTAGTCATTATGGAGAATGAAAATCTAAGCAGTGATGATGACCCTATCCCTCTCGAATTAGTCGCGGCAGCTAATGAAGCAATGAAAAATACGCTACCGCAAAAATCAAAAAAAATATATATAAAAACTTTCAATGAATTCGCCGAATGGATGGCTAAGAATAATACGAAAAGTTACAATGAAATCGTCTTTCTCGCATATTTCAACGAAATTTCAAAAACAATGGCTTCAGCAACATTATGGTCAAAATATTCCATGATAAAAACAATGCTATCTATTGAAAAAAATGTGGACATATCTAAGTATGCAAAACTCATTAAATTCATCAAAAACGCAAATATTGGAGCCACAGCAAAAAAGCTAAGGTTTTTCAGCCTCATGAAGTAAATAGATTCATCACCGAAGCACCAGACGAAAGCTACTTACCGTTCAAGGTATTTGACCATTTGTTTACCACACGCATACAAAATGATTCCGCGCATAAACACGTTTCATTCTGTCTTTTGCTCTGTTTACAGGTCGCTATGATTGTCGGAATCACAGGTGCCTGCAGACGCGACGACCTCACTAAGTTAACTATTGACAACGTAAAACGCGAGGGCTAACTATACCTGTTCGAACTGCTGGATACAAAAACACATATCACGAGGAGTTTCGCTATTGACGGTCGTTACTGCGAAATTGTTGAAAAATATATCAACCTGAGGCCACCAAATCTAAATATTAAAAAAAATTTCCTCTCATATCGCAACGGTAAATGTGTCAGACAATCGATGGGTAAAAATGCAATAGGAAGTATCCCACAAAAAATAGCTACATGGTTAGGTTTGCCAGACGCCAAAAACTATACGGGACACAGCTTCCGCCGTTCATCAGCAACAATACTCGCAGATGCCGGTACTAATATAACGGATCTGAAACAACACGGCGGCTGGAAATCAACTAGCGTCGCTGAAGGATACATAGAAAATTCTATTGAAAAAAAAGGAGAATTGCTCATTGTATTGCGCAAACAATTGACCAAGATGATGATTCTAACGGTGTAGCAGCGAAGCAAATAAAATTAAATACTAACAATGTTAATAATACTCAGACAGCTTCAGTAAGCAGTAGGGTGGGCCGAAAATCCGCTTTTTCCAAATTTTTATTAGCAATAGCAAAAATATAGTTCATTATGCTTTAAAAAAAATTTGTGCAAAAGACTAGAATTTTCGGTCAACATCCTAGGCTCGCCCAACGCGATCAAAGATCAAAATGTTCAAAAAAATTTTTCGTTAGCTTATTTCAATCGGAAATTTTACGCTCTACAAAAAAGGTTTTTACACAAAATTACGTCAGATTCACAGTTTCAGAAATATACCTCATTTTAGTATCAAAATTGTAATTTTTGACCATTTAAATAATGTTTATGGGTAAAAAACTATTCAGAAGCTCTTGGTTGTTCAGGAAATTGAATTTCCTACAAAAAGATATCTTGGTAAGATTTTTAGCGATTGATAATTATTAAGGTAATTGCGGTTTTGTTGAAAAAAATGGCATTTTTGACATTAAATGATTTGTATCGTCGTTAAAAATTATTAATAAATTACTAACTTGAGAAACACTTTCGAAATATATCAAGAGACTCGGTAGAGTCTCGCGCCAAGTACATTAAAAAAAAAAAATTTTCAGGCGCGAGACTTAACGAGTCTATATACCCGAGAGGAAGTTACCAAACCTATACCGCAAATTAGTATCTTCGTTTTTTTCCACCTCACCACATACACGATTTAGAACTTATTTAATCTAGAATGTGGGCATGCAAAAGCTTTCATTTGAGCCCTAGATTGATTGAATCGGTGCCCGGAGTGCTGAGATATGATTATCACACATTTACAAAACCCCGTTTCATCGTACTAATTTCGTCTCCTTCTTTTTCTCCTTCAGACCAAGTTTCTTGCAATTCCTATGAATTAACGAAGAGAGGACTACACTTGACTACGTAAAGAGCGGAGATTTAACTACAAGTACGAGCAGCGGCTGTCAGATGGCGCCGTCATTTTTTATTCCAGCCATTCACGGACGCATGTGGGAGGACCGAGGAGCGATTCCATAACTTTATTACTGCTATCACTACGGCTAATTATCATATAAAGATTACTAGCCCGAAAAAGGAATAATTACTGCTATCACTGTCGATAAGTATCATAATTGTTCAACGATGCTTTCCCCGTGGTTAACTTTTGTTTTGACTTTTTCGGAAACGAGTTTCTTTTCTACTCATCTTTTATATGCCTATGGCCGGCAAAGTATTTGACAGATGGCAGCCTCTCGGCACTGGCATTCATTTAACCTGTCAGATCGCCAGATCACGAATAGTTTCTTTCACATAGTGCATGAGCCGGTAATTTAAGACTCGATGAATGTTAAGTATTTATATAGGCTAGCATATCACGGAGATCCTAATGCCCGGAACTTTTCACAACCAATAAATATAACGCCGGGAAACGGACGCCGTTGATGAGGTTAACCTGTGCAGTGATTTCAACTGTTTTTCGATTCACTGCAACGAATCGGTAATATTATAAGCTTATTACGTATACAATTAAAACAACGGCACGTGGTTAAGAAAGGGTTGATGATATGGAAATTTATTCTGATTCTCATTGTCGAAAAATTATTATCAATCCGTCTCATTTCACTATACGTGTTCTCATCATCCGTTCATCTAGCATTAATGGCGATTGCGTTTATTTCAATCCCTTGACGATATAACGCGAACAAATTGAATCGCTACAATTTATTAGACGGAATTTAATACATAATTTCAATTTAATCAATCGTGGTATATCAGTGTAGTGAGTTGACATGAAACAAACATTCATTTCTGCGCTGTAATATTCAATGTTAAGTTTGAACAATTCAAACTCAGAAAATGCCAATACACGCAGCAAGGTTTATTCTACGCTTGGGGCAAAACTTTTGAGAATCGACACACAGTTCTCATCGTAGAACTAGACTTGACCTGGGAAAGGGTTTTCGAAGATGAATCTAAGCTTTGTATGCGAATCTTAGTAATCGATACATGGGGTAATTTATCATTGTAGAGTTAGACTCGAACCGGCAAGGGGCCTCGGGGATGACTTTGAGCTTTGGATTTCTCCAAAAATTTGGAGGTAGTGGGACTTTACGGACCTTTCAGTCAAAAAATACTGTTGAATATAAATTAAACTGTGTCAAGATCATTCAATAGTCACCTATACGTAAATTGGCCCACCAAGTACCACGTACTCCAAATTTTATGATTTTTCTTTAATTCTTATACATACTCTCTCCCGCTCTTTGCCATCATCCCTTTTTCTTTCCCTTTTCTTTTTGCAGAGGACCTAACTGCGCTTACATATGTGACGGGACAATTGTATTATCCATATGGACATTAATGAGCATAAGAGTATTACAATTAAGGTTGTGGTATATTCGGTTTTTAAGATAGCTATGCAATGAAAATACATGATGAATGAGCTTCAAGAATGTTGGTCAGAACCCAATTGCTCATTAAAGTCTACATATAATAATATTCGAATTTTTAAATGCTGTTATGATGAGTCACAACTATAACCCTGCGTGCAAGTAACTCCGCCATTGGCGGTCCCAAGTCCGGATGAAAACGGAGGACAGCTGCACGCAGGGTTAGATGTTGTAGATATGAAGAATTATTATAATGGATCAATTTCTGAACGTTATGATTTGGGGAAAATCATGAGCATACGCGTGCCCGTTGTTGTTGACGTTCCTGCTTGTCGGGGGACTTTGGATGGTGTAAAATAGTATGAAACAATCGAGCGAGCGTAGCGAGCGAGCACGATTATTAGCTGGTCAAGCAAAATCCCACAAGAAGTACTGATATCCCCCAAAAAGCACCTCTGGTGCAAGAACCTTTCGCCAAGTACAGTCCTGATCATTAATGGTTTACCTGAAAAATCAGCGTCGCCTAACATGGTTTGAACTCCACTAGCGCCACCATGCGCCCACAGTCGATGTTTAGCAGACAGCGCGCGCGTCAACACAGATCAACAATGTTGCTTAAATGACTTGAAGTTGTAAGCGCTCATGCGATTTCTCGAACGAAGCGTCTGCTTGTCAACTCGTCGATTCAAGCCCATGCTGCACGATTCGAAAATCCGGGCGCAGCTATGTTCATGTTCCAACCATTAATGATCAGGATTGTACATTAATGTGTAGATCACTTCACCAAAAAATTAAAAACGTTGTACTCGTTCGCTCGCTGCGCTCGCTCACTCGATTAGTTTATGATTATCAACATATACAAGCATTGAAATCAGATAAAACTGCCATGTACCTTGTGACGTAGATTTTTGTAGACCCTCGGATCTGGACCGGATAACCAGCATCCGAGGTCAATCTAGTCGACAATCGGCAACAAGAGACTCGATATCTTAATTCTTTTTAAATTTTTGCTGGGCGCCAGGCGACTATTCGCCACTTTATTCTAACTTGACACAACACGGAACTCACATACTTAAGCGGCGGCTAGCAACAGTACCGCGGAGAGGGGAGGGATTACAATTGAAGGATTAGCTCGGTTAATAGACAACTCGTGGCGATTTCGGGTAACATAAAATCGAATTTATTAAAAAAAAATAGATGATGAATAACAATAAGAATACAAACAAAAATTCAGACCCTAGCCTCCCAGATAGCACAAACCTCAGAAAGATGTCTCCAAGAACTCTTTCTAGAGACTTCTTTTAGAGCTGCGCATAAGATCTCTTACGGGCATCAATTTGAAGAAATTCGAAATAAGAACTCTTCTAAATTTCTTATGTAAGATATCAATTTTTTGAAGTCTTAAAGAAGTCTTTTTCCATCAAAAAGACTTCTTAATTCAGACCTCGATATGTTATCTCATTTTTGATGAGTTTTCGATTCATTTTACGCATGTGCGTCTTACTGAAATGATTCAGTGCAATCTATCCTACAGTTAGAATGTAGTACAAGTGAGTTATCAGGTATTGTAATAATTTATGTAACGATAATTGATAATTAATTATTAACTAATATTATTGCTGTAAAAACTATGACGTGGATTCAATTCATTATTATTCAATATAAATAAGAGAAGTTAAATCCGCAAACCCATTGGTTTATATCAACCCAATGTTATAGGGTTAGCATAACCTCAGTGTAGTGAAGACTACACTGAGTGAATGAGTGAAATGTATTCCAATATGCATAATGTATTATATTTGATTAATTATTACACATGTCACATATGTTAATATGAAAAAAGTGTCATTTCCTTATAATTATCTTCAATATATTCATTGAGTTTTGTAGGTAAATTGTGTTTTTATCCTAGAAAATGTCCAAAAAGAAATCATTTGAGGGAGGACCCTACTGAAATTTTGACAAAAGGCAGTTTTTTATTTTTCTATCGGCCAAAAAATATCCAATCTAAAAAGTAATACGACCAATTCTAGATTATGGTAGAATATATTCTTTAACAAAATCTCAGTCTTCTGCGATGAAAGTGTATGCGCAGGAGACCTTTCGCATCGCTGCGGAGGATAAATTCTGGAAAGGTTCCCTGCGCATACACTTTCATCGCAGGAGACTGAGATTTTGTTTAAAAATATATTCTACCATAATCTAGAATTGATAGTATTACTTTTTAGATTGGATATCTTTTGGCCAATTGAAAAATAAAAAACTGCTTTTTGTCAAAATTTCAGTAGGGTCCTCCCTTAACGACTTGTCGTAGAGTTAAAAAAATAAACGAAACAACAGCCTGCCTCGCTATTGGAGATGCAGTCCAATTGTAACGTTGAAAAAATAACTATAGAGGAAGTGATACAGTTGGAAACTGATGGAGAATGCGGATGATGTGAAATCATTAGGTGATTTTCATTCAGTTGCAATAGGTGAAAGTTATTGCAATACTCATCTAATCAGTTCAGTGGAATCAGAAATTGATGTATTTCAATAAAAATGTCATTTCCGAAACTGCAATTCTCAAAACAGAGTTCTTATTGTCGTCTTTTTTAAGAAATCCGAAAAATAATTCTTCGGACATCCTTCTGACGAAATCAGAAAAAAGAGTCCTTCAGGATGACGTTTTAGAGAAGTCTCAAGAAGTAGTCTTTAAGACATCTTTTTGAAGAGGTCTTACTTCCATCTTGAAGTGGCGCATTAGACGACTTTCTGAAGTCAATAAGACTTTTTTGAGAAGTTATATTCGGATGTCCACGTCTTACATGCGAACTCTTTAAGAATTCTTTCAGAAGTCATATTGCTGTCTGGGCTGTAATCAGGCACTCGTAGAGCTTTTCCGCGGGTTAACCGGAGGCGAGTTTTACAATAATAATTAACTACCAGCGTCCACGTAGGAGCGCAATAAAGATAGAAAAAAAATACAAAATTAATTAACTCGACCAAGCAGTACCTCGCGGAACAAAACCTACAGATCAAAGACAAAAATCTGCCCGCAAAGCGTGACTAAACTATTTCCCAAAATTTCTTAACATTAACTTACACTAACTCTGCCTCCGTAGGCGAAACCATAATTCTAAAATACGAGAAATGTTTAATTCTGATCTAGCGTTCTGGATCTCCTCGTGGGAGAAAGAGAGCGCGACAGTGACGGACTAAAGCTGTCTCACTCACACTCGTGTGTGCAGCGTACGTGCTCTAATAAGTGATCTTACGCGACAGAAACTCGAAAATTATACTAAAAAAAAAAATAAAAACTCAAACTCGAAATTCTATTAGGCTTTATGACACTGGTGGCGGCCTACCGGCTCGGAAATCGATTCAATTTAATGCCAAATTCTACTAAGCCTCGAGGCTCGCACCAAGGCAAGATGGCAGATGGCCGTTTGCCGGATTCAAATTTTCACGGGTCAAATTGGCTAACGCTTGCCGTTGTCCAGCCACACTCTTGGTCAGCTTTCCTCGTAGGAAAAACCTCTGCGACCATCCAGGCACGCCAACACCCACGGTAACGACCTCACGCACTCACACTCACTCAAAAAGTCCATCTAAGGGAATTTACAAAATCGCCTCGTGGGTACGACAAACTCTGTCGAAATTCTTAGCAAGCTCAAAGCTCAGCGATCTACCTGCGAAGCAGGCCTACGGCAGAGTAATTAGACCGCATGACGCCGGTCGTGCGCACACCCTCCTTACGCAGTCAAATATTGATTTGGCGATCGACCGCTGGATCTCTACATGGCGGCGTTCCACGCGCTTAAACTCAGATTTGGCCAGAACGTAGGAAGCCTTCGTTGTATGACCAACATGTACGTGAAGTTAGCACCGCAATTTTTGAATTTTGAAAAAACAATCGTTGTGCTAGGTTGTGCTAGGCTTGTGCTTCTTTGTGCCGCAAACAGCGAGTCGATAACTTTGAAAAACACCGAAAATTTTGAAAAATCTTTTTTTTTTGTCAGCACCGCCATTTTTACTTTTCCAAAAAATAGGGTTTGTGCCAGATTTGTGCTGCACTGTGCCGCAAACCGAACGGAGATATCTCGGACGGTCTTCGAGAAAATCGCAGTTGAAAAAAAAATCGAGCACCGCCATTTTAATTTTTTCAAACAGTGAGGGTTGTGCTGGTTTGTGCTAGAGTTGTGCTGCGCCGTGCCGCAAACCGCGAGGCGATATCTCGAACGATCTTCGAGAAAATCGCAGTTGAAAAAAAAATCGAGCACCGCCATTTTAATTTTTTCAAACAGTGAGGGTTGTGCTGGTTTTGTGCCAGAGTTGTGCTGCGCTGTGCCGCAAACCGCGAGGCGATATCTCGAACGGTCTTCGAGAAAAACGCATTTGAAAAAAAAAATAGGGGTTGTGCTAGTTGGTGCTAGACTTGTGCTGCATTATTCTACGTGTTAATATGTTATACATATACAGGGTGATTGGTTTTAATCGATCCAGACCGATATTTCCCAAACCAAGAGAGATATGAGAAAATATTTCGGACAAAAGTTGCAGGGTTCAGAGAGGGAAAGAAGTTGGCGGTGTCGGATTTCTCAGTAGAGGCGCCGCTGAGGTCAGGGGAAGGTCAACTTTGTTTTTTTAAACGGAAACCCATGCTTTTCGTTACGTAATTTTGTTCTAATTAAAAAATCAAAAAACTTTTGTACGAAACATTTTTCTGTGAGACATTAATTTTTTATGATATTCTGCTGAACAATTAGAGATTTTTGATTTTTTGAGAACATTTCACCTCTGAACTGTCAAGTTTAGAGAAAAATTGTAGGAGACAAAAAGTACGTAATTTCACGCAAAGATTCTTGGAGAATAATTGCAGATTTTTTTTTCGACAGTTTTTGATGTTTTTCACGCAATTGAAGAAGCTGCGATAAAAAGTTATTGGAAAAAAATCTGCAATTATTCTCCAAGAATCTTTGCATGAAATTACGCACTTTTTGTCTCTTGAAATCTTTCTCCGACCTTGATAGTTTAGAAGTGAAATGTTTTCAAAAGTTCAAAAATCTCTACTTGTTCAGCTGAATATCATAAAATATTGGTGTCTGACAAAAAAATGTTTCATACAAAATTCATTTGATTTTTCAAGTGGAACAGAATTACATTATGAAAAACATGGGTTTCCATTTGAAAAAAACAAAGTTGACCTTCTTCTGACCTCAGCAGCGCCTCCGCAGGAAAATTCGACACCGCCAACTTCTTTTCCCCTCTGAACCCTGCAACTTTTGCCCGAAATATTTTCTTATATCTCTCTTGGTTTGGGAAATATCGGTCTGGATCGATTAAAACCAATCACCCTGTATATTAGGGTGTGTCATTTTGGGGCAACTTTTTTTTTGCAACTTACAAACAGGTTGTATACTTGCAGGAAGGTAGAATAAGAAGCTTGTTAAAATTTGGGATCTTAATATTAATACTAAAAGGTGCCTCATCGCG
Source organism: Macrophya alboannulata (assembly GCA_949628255.1). Taxonomy (NCBI): domain Eukaryota; kingdom Metazoa; phylum Arthropoda; class Insecta; order Hymenoptera; family Tenthredinidae; genus Macrophya; species Macrophya alboannulata. The sequence goes on from OX451209.1 coordinate 11,970,902, forward strand.
AATTTCTATTTCCCATTTAAATAACACGGGAAATGTTCTAGTGGCACACTTCAATTTTTATATCTCAAGTACTAATCTACCCAGAATGATTCTGCATAGCTACTTTTGTTCGAAATTGAACGCTCTGCAAAAAAATTCTCTTGGTATTTTTCGATAAATCTAACTATTCCCAAGTTGGTTATTGGTTAATTACCATTGATATCCAACAACCAACTTGGAAATGGTTAGATTTATCGAAAAATACCAAGAGACCTTTGTTGTAGAGCGTTTAATTCCGAATAAAAGTAGCTATGCAGAATCATTCTGAGTAGATTAGTACTTGAGATATAAAAATTGAAGTGTGCTACTAGAACATTTCCCGTGTTATTTAAATGGGAAATAGAAATTCGCGATGAGGCACCTCTTAATATTAATATTAAGATCTCAAATTTTAACAGGCTTCTTATTTTACCTTTCTGCAAGTATACAACTTGGTTTGTAAGTTGAAAAAAAAAATTGCCCCAAAATGACACACCCTAAGATATATAGGTATATACAGGGTGTCCCATTTTAAAAAATGCAGCCGAATATCTCGGAAAGTATTGGTTGCAGAGAAAAATATTTCAGATCAAAGTTGTTTGGTTTCGAGGGGGACAGATTCTGATGATATTGGCTTTTTTGTAGGTGGAGGCGTTAAGGTGATATGAAGGTCAACTTTTGTTTTTTAAATGGAATCATGTATTTATTATTGATTCATCAGATCGGGCGTTAAATTTTACATCAAAAAGCACTGCTGAACTGATGTCCTAACATGAACGGTTCCGTAGATATTTCATTTTTCTCAAAATAAGTTTGTGAGCGTTCATGTTTCGGTTGATGTATGTACGATCAACCTTCAAGCATTGACAAGATGCTCGAACACATTACCTTCTTGGTTGATACACAATTGCAGCCTATTTTCGAAACTTTCAACCGTTTTGAGAAGAACAATTCTCGGAATACTTCTACAGGCATTACGTATACGGTTTTTCATATTCTCAGAATCCTGGTTTGTTTAACTTTATCAACTACGGTGCTTCCTAAGACAGTTTGAGAAGCGTACAAGCTGTAACGACGTGGTAGTTTAACCATTTGATAGTGCGTATTACCAAGATAAATTTCGCGTACCGAGCTTGAAAATGAAAGACTACACTGGAAGTGAAATCGTAGATATTTTACTGGTGCTTGGTGAATCTCGACATAACTTTAGGGGGGCAGAACGACTCTATCATCAAAGATTTCCCAATAGAGCTCATCATCCCAATGACTCTGTGATCAGATCGATAGAAATTCGTGAACGACGTCGTGTAACTAAAAGAGCACGACGACGTAGAAATGTTGCAGATTGCGACAATCCGAGAGTCCTAGCTGTATTGGCAATGGTGCACCTAGAGCCACACATAAGTACAAGAGAAATTCAAAGACGACTGGGTATTCCGCGCAATGCAGCAAGCAGAATCTTGCGAAATCATCGTTTCCATCCGTGCCATATCACTATGACCCAAGCACTGAACGATGATGATTTGCCTTTAAGAGTGGCATTCTGTCTTTGGGCTCAGCGAAAAATCCGGATTTCTCCAGACTTTTTCCAATACGTACTATTTAGTGACGAAGCTACGTTCCACAATACCGGTCAGTTGAATCGTCATAACTGCCATTATTGGTCGAACGTAAATCCTCACTGGTATCGTCAAGTAGACTTCCAGCACCGTTGGAGTCTCAATGTCTGGTGTGGGATAATCAACGGTTACTTGGTGGGTCCATTCTTTTTCCCCGATGGCAGACTTAATAGCGCCGGATACCTGAGATTCCTGCGTGATGAATTGCCGATATTATTGGAACATCTTGATCTGAATACCAGATACCGGATGTGGTATCAACACGATGGAGCGCCAGCCCATTGGGGTGTGATTGTTCGTAATCATCTGAACGCTACTTTTCAACATCACTGGATCGGTCGCGGTGGACCTGTCCCGTGGCCTGCAAGATCTCCAGATCTTACCTCCCCAGACTTCTTTCTTTGGGGATTAATAAAAAATACAGTTTTTGCAACGGAGCCAACCACTGCAGAAGATATGAAAACTGTATACGTAATGCCTGTAGAAGTATTCCGAGAATTGTCCTTCTCAAAACGGTCGAAAGTTTCGAAAATAGGCTGCAATTGTGTATCAACCAAGAAGGTAATGTGTTCGAGCATCTTGTCAATGCTTGAAGGTTGATCGTACATACATCAACCGAAACATGAACGCTCACAAACTTATTTTGAGAAAAATGAAATATCTACGGAACCGTTCATGTTAGGACATCAGTTCAGCAGTGCTTTTTGATGTAAAATTTAACGCCCGATCTGATGAATCAATAATAAATACATGATTCCATTTAAAAAACAAAAGTTGACCTTCATATCACCTTAACGCCTCCACCTACAAAAAAGCCAATATCATCAGAATCTGTCCCCCTCGAAACCAAACAACTTTGATCTGAAATATTTTTCTCTGCAACCAATACTTTCCGAGATATTCGGCTGCATTTTTTAAAATGGGACACCCTGTATATAAGTTTTTTTTTCTTTCGTCAAGCGCGTGGAAATTTTTGCTTAGCTATCGACTACCGATCCGTTCATCGAGATATTCGTATAATGAAAGTTCACGCTTCATTCATACCTATGACATGATAGAAAATTACTGACGAGCGAGAGTACCCGCGTAGCACAGTTAAATTAAGTAGATGTTACAATAATGTCTCGGTCGAAAGATTGTGATGTTGCTGTTAGGTCACAGAATGTTACAGCAACCTTCCAGCCTAGCTCACAGGAATGTGCAAATGTCCGCCATTGTTACATTACTAAGTAACGTTTCCGTAACATCACAGAGTAATGTACATGGTAGGTTTACGATATTGGTTACGTTTCAGATACATATCTGGAATATCGCCTGAATACGTATATGGCGTGTGTGTGTGTGTGCGCTTGTGTTGGTGCATCTATGCAGCTGGCTATATACATATATATATCTCAAAATACATATGTATGTACACTTGACGAGGTTGATTCTGACCAGTTCAAGGCCACGGCATTTCTGGACAAATGCGAATCTAAATGAGAACCGCTTGATTCGTTGGCAGCGCGCCTAGCGGCCTCGGAGAGATTTGAACCCGATCAAGATATCAACACGCTTTTTTATCGACATTATTATTAAAGGGATAATTGACATTAGATATCGATAAATTCTGCTGAGATTTTTGTCAAGTGAGGAAAATTATATTAATTGAATCGTGCGCAAGACGGTGTAATTAATATTGATAGGGCAATATTACGGTAAGCAGGTTATTTCATTAATCCATTTTAATGAGTTTATTGAGGAAAGAAAAAGGTTCTTTGTGGATTCTTCGAACGTTTCAGGTGAGCCCAGCAGGATTAGAAACACTTAGGGCAGCAGTACTCTTCTACGGAGAGGCTGACCCCTAGTAAAAAAGGTATGAGGCATGGGATAGACTTTATACCCAAATTACCAATTTTATTCAGCTCAAAAATCAATAATAAATAATGATAAACATATAGTACTGTATAACATATAGGCTGGGAACAATCGTGTGGAATATCGAATAGACTTTATTTACAAGTTATCCCGAGGGGAAAATGACTCGTTGAATTGACGTGTCAATAGGTTTGTGAATTGAGTTTAATTCATATGAATTAAAATTGAAATTACTGAAAACATTGTCAACGAATTTATAAAAATTCGGTTGAATTGCACAAATGAATTTGAAATTGCAGAAATTTTGATAAATTAATTGAAATGATCGAATATTGATTAGAATTAGAGTAAGTTGCGATGAAAAATAACGTAAATTGAATAAATTATAAAAAATTAAGTTGGATTTGTTGAATTAACGTGAGGCAAAGAATTCAGTTGTATTAGAAAAATTATCTTGAAATAAAATGAAAAATATTAATTATATTGATTGATTGATTGAATTTTAAATAACAGGATATTTGAGAAATGAATTGAAATGATCAAATATGACATTGAATTAGAGTATATTACTGTAGAAAATAGATTGAATTATAGGAATCGATCAAATTTAAATACAAATAATAAAACGAATTTCAAATAAAAAAATCAATGTGAACTGAAGGCATTCATTCAAATTAATTCAGCCCAAAAAATTATTGTTCACCTCAAATCTTGAGTTATTGCCCCCTCGAGTTATCCAGATCGTATTTCTAGCATACCAAAAATAGACTACGGATCTAATTATACAATAATAAATACATGACGTGAGTTTATAAACTAGTCCATCACGTCGGTTGATCTCGACGACAGCTCACTGTCTTGGAGTGTTGAACCATACCTGTAACATCATTGTATCATTACATTTCATCCTTGTATGTGAATATCATATGTTTGTGCAGTATTGCAACTGTATCGCACACAGCCTTCTTACATACCTTTAATCAACAGCGGTATACTCTAGCGTTTTCATCGGCCCTTTGGGATGATTGATAGGCCTTCGTGGTAGCTGATATACTTGTCAGATCCCTCTTCGATCGTCTACGCAGCAACCTTGGTCCAGGGTGCAGTATCGAGCTGGTGACTGAAACAGCTCGGGACTTCGGGCTGGCCATCTGAGCTTTGAAACAGCCTTTGAAAATTATTTATTAATATGAATATGAACAGTTGATAGATGATTTGCATTTTTGACAACAATTTCCAACGGGAGATTGAATTATATCAAATTTTGTAATATACAGTCAAGCAGATAATCAGATGTCCGAGTTGTTGCCCTTGCAAAAAAAAAAAAAAAGATTACTTGAATGAAATCAAATGCAACAATTAACAAGAAGTGATATGTGAATAAATACTATGACAGTATAGCAATGAATGAAACATGAAATATGACATACAATAAATTTTTCAACATGGAATCGAGCAGGTAAGACTGGTTTACACGGTTTATATGCCTCTTTGCGGAATATATCATTTCTCATAAATTTATGGTTGCTTAAAAAATTCTGTCACGTCACGTTAAAAATTATAGTTTAATTTAACAAGTTGAAAATTTAAAAACAAGAGCTTAACAAATAAAAAAAGTATTGAAAATGATTAATTTGACTCTTGACCCTTTGTGACTTTATGAAACAGTTTCCCTTGAAACGATTTGTGACTTGAGACATTTTCAAAAAAATTAAACCACTTGCTGGTATGGAAAACTTTACAATATTGAATTTTGATTCCAAGTAATCAGCGCGGGTTGTCGGATAAAAAGTGACATTCGTAGTAGCAAAGCATGACGTGATAGAAAATTTCAAAAGAAAACTACGGTTCTATGTTAGTAGAAGGCAATTGAATGAGAAACTAAGGGTTTCATCGAGGCATATAAAAAATGTTAAAATTTGTAAACTAGCTCAGATGTCACAGTCGTTGTCCCTGTAAAAAAAAGCAGAAGACAAGATTATTCAAATGAAAATAAATGAAACAATTGATCAGAAGTAATATCTGAACAAGAAGTTAATATTTACTGTGACAATACATAGATAGTATTTTTGTTGATGTTCGGGGGCTGAAGGGAGGGAGGGCCACCCGGCCACCCACTTTCCCTCCCCCCCTTCAGCCCCCTTCTGACTCTGACATCTGACGATCTGATTGATTATATATATGTAAATTTATTAAACCGTTGATTTATTGATATATTTAATTACTCGCTGAGAGTTAATGGCAAAGGTAGATGAGTACTTTTTGAAGAAATATATTATCAATTGGATGATCAGATGTCAGAGTCGTCGACTCTGCAAAAAAAAAAAAAAAACAGCAAACAAGATTATTTCAATGCATATTAATAAAACAATTGATAAAAAGTAGCGAAAATCCATGATAGCGAAGCAGGAATTTTGAAAGCATTAGTATTTTAATTTTGATTTGAAAAAATAAGCGATAATTTAGAAAAAATGGTTAATGGGGAGGAAGGACGGGCATTGTTACCTTTACAAAACACAGCAAGATTTAAAAAACTAAAATCAAGAATCAAACTACATTGGTCGCGTTACCCCGACTAGACCAATGAATGCAAAGAAACACAATATTCACGAATCGTTCATTACCCTCAGTGTCGACAGCGCGTTACCCATCACGACCATTGGCATCACCTTGTCCAATAGTACGGTGCGAAACGGTAGATGCGTCCAAACTACGACCTCTACATTCAGGGAGTACCTCGGCGAGCAACGCCGGACTATACCTGAGGTCGATTAGATTTTAGTATGGAATGTCGCCACCCTGGGCATCTATAATTGCTGCCAATCTGCGAGGCATCGACCTCGACAATCCTGCAGTATAATCCGGCCTTGCTCTGAGGGCGTCCCATCTCGCAGAGACCCTACCCCACAGTTGTTCCACCGTCTCCCTGGGCACTGGTGTCATTTTGTAAACTACTCTGGCCCAAAAATTCTCAATCACATTGAGATCTGGCGATCTTGCTGGCCAGTCGAATCGTTGGACTTCAGGATGGCGCCCGTACCACTCCCTAACGATTCTTGCCCGGTGCACTGCACTATTGTCCTCGACAATACGTATGATCGGCATTACCTCTGCCGGATAGACTGCCCTCACTGAAGGTAACAACACCTCCTCGAGAATACGAATGTATTGCCTCGCATTCATTCGACGTGTTATCTGAAACAGTCGGCCTGGACCAGCTGCGCTGATCCAGCCCCAGCCTGCCGTAGTAACACGACCACTGTGGAAGTTGGATATTACGTTACGAGGATGGTAACGCTGCCCAGCTCTCCTCCATACCAATAGCCGACCGTCCTTATCCGATGAGAATACCTTCTCATCGGTGAAGATTACGGTGCTCCACTCCTCCGCGGTCATCGCTAGATGTTCCAGGGCGAAGCCGACCCTCGCCTCCTTGTGGCCCTCATTCCTTGCTGTCTTCCGGGCAGCTCGTCGCGGTCTTACTCCAGCTCTCTTGCAGCGTTGCCGAACGATCCACGGCGAGGCAGCTGGTATGCCCAGGGTGGGTCCGACGGATGTTCCGGGCTCGAAGTTAGCGCGCAACGCCTCGTCGACTATTCTCTGGTCTTCCCCAGGAGTTGTCTTCGGACGTGCGCCATTTGCCGCCCGTCCATCCACCAGAGCCTCCATCCCTCCCGCGTTGAACTTGCGGATGCACCGCTGAATCGTTGATATGCAACATCCCGTCTGTGCTATAAACACAAAAAAATTGTATCGGTTGCTTCTACACTCAAATGGTGTAGAAATCACGCTAACGCAACGTTGAATTGATTACATTGATTTATGGTTATCCATTAGAGTGGTCCTCATTTGAGGTATTTTTGAATTTTGATTCTCCCAGAGGTTGGAATGGTTCGAAATAAATTTAAAAAATATATTCCCAAACTTACAGGTCTCTATCTTAATTTCAACACGTGCCCCACTGCTATACAAATTTACCATCTGAATAACATGAGATTTTTGGTATCGAACAATCAATTTTTTATTTTACCCAAACTAGTAGTTCGAAAAATTTGAAACACTTGTAGACTTTATCCTCATGATAGTAGCTATCCCACAGGATTTTCATAGATTTTTAGCTATTATAATTTTGGAGCTGCAGCTTGATGAGAAATAATCTTTTTTTTTTCATTATTTTTTTTCAAAAATTAATAATAAATTATGATATCACGATTGAATCGCCAAAATAAAATGTTTACAATTGAGAATGAATACGATAAACTGAATAAAAAAAAAAAAAATTATACCATATAGTACACTATATGGTATAATTTATTTTTTTTCGTATTCATTCTCAATTGTAAACATTTTATTTTGGCGATTCAATCGTGATATCATAATTTATTATTAATTTAAAAAAAAAATAATGAAAAAAAAAAAGATTATTTTTCATCAAGCTGCAGCTCCAAAATTATAATAGCTAAAAATCTATAAAAGGTCTGGGGAATAGCTGCTATCATAAGGATAAAGTCCACAGAGTTTCAAATTTTTTGAACTCTTTCTTGAACCGAAATAAATAACTGATTATTCAAAGCCAAAAATCCCATGTTATTCTGATGGTAAACTTATATAACAGTGGTGCTTGCGTTAAAATTAAGATAGCGAGTGTAACTCTGGGAATATTTTTTTTTTTTTTTTTTTTAATTTATTTCGAACCGCTAGAGCCTATGGAAGAATCAAAATTCAAACATACCTCAAATAAGAACTACCCTATTACACATATGTATTGTATACCTTGGATATCCGCCAGAGCTGTTCCAACATCCCACAAGCCTATGATCTGACCACAAGTTTGCGGTGTAACGCGAGGCATGGTCAAAACTGTGCATGTAAGAAGGTATAAATAATTAAGAAAACAATCTGAGGGTAGGGGCAGCAACATCGCTATAGTTGTCTCTATGAAATATTGGTATCGGAGTTTTTTTTTTTTTTTAATTATCATTTAATACGGGAAAACTTCTCAAAATAATACCAATCAATTATTTATTTTACGATTTTATATAAACTTGAAACATGCAATATTGTAAAAATTTTTCTGAAATAGTCTTACTCATCTGCAATCAAGCCTTCAACTCGTAATAATGAAAATATACTAGTCGCGGTTTCAATAATAGCTGCGAATAATCTTTTTAATTTCCGTATGTTGGGGGGCGGGGGACTCTTTCTTGCATGAAATAGGAGCACCAAAAAATTGAACTATTCTACAGGGTCAGCTATAAACGTGCAGCCCACTCTTCACGTTAAATATTACTAAAATTTCACCAACCAGTTCGCTTGTCCTTTGGGCGTAAAATTTATCTTCCTTCTTTTCTGCTTATTCTCGTCTAACGTGGCACTCAAAAACTTACGAAATTCAACAAAGAATTGTTGAACGTCTTGACAAAGACGCTGGTTGTTGTCGAGTGAGTTTGGTTGCAACGCGTGACTATGTAGTTTGTTATAAACAAATGACTATCTCGACCAACGAAATGCGAGTTCTCGGTTTTGTCTCCTGGCGCGCGTCATTATTTCCCGCGCGATGGCAATTGTTAGTAAACAATTTCGCGCATTGGTCGTTGGGATCAAACGAATAGCTATCGCGGCCAATCACATTCGATCTATCCATATGATCTCAGGGCGCGAATTATTATTTTTTTTTTTTGTTTTCTTATGTTTTTATTTTTTTTACTGCTCACGCTTTGTGATTTAAACCCATGGCAATCGAAAGAGTATACGCGCTAATCGCCGTCGTTTCAGTAAAAAAAATAAAAACATAAGAAAACAAAAAAAAAAAAATAATAATTCGCGCCCTGAGATCATATGGATAGATCAAATGTGATTGGCCGCGATAGCTATTCGTTTGATCCCAACGACCAATGCGCGAAATTGTTTACTAACAATTGCCATCGCGCGGGAAATAATGACGCGCGCCAGGAGACAAAACCGAGAACTCGCATTTCGTTGGTCGAGATAGTCATTTGTTTATAACAAACTACATAGTCACGCGTTGCAACCAAACTCACTCGACAACAACCAGCGTCTTTGTCAAGACGTTCAACAATTCTTTGTTGAATTTCGTAAGTTTTTGAGTGCCACGTTAGACGAGAATAAGCAGAAAAGAAGGAAGATAAATTTTACGCCCAAAGGACAAGCGAACTGGTTGGTGAAATTTTAGTAATATTTAACGTGAAGAGTGGGCTGCACGTTTATAGCTGACCCTGTAGAATAGTTCAATTTTTTGGTGCTCCTATTTCATGCAAGAAAGAGTCCCCCGCCCCCCAACATACGGAAATTAAAAAGATTATTCGCAGCTATTATTGAAACCGCGACTAGTATATTTTCATTATTACGAGTTGAAGGCTTGATTGCAGATGAGTAAGACTATTTCAGAAAAATTTTTACAATATTGCATGTTTCAAGTTTATATAAAATCGTAAAATAAATAATTGATTGGTATTATTTTGAGAAGTTTTCCCGTATTAAATGATAATTAAAAAAAAAAAAAAACTCCGATACCAATATTTCATAGAGACAACTATAGCGATGTTGCTGCCCCTACCCTCAGATTGTTTTCTTAATTATTTATACCTTCTTACATGCACAGTTTTGACCATGCCTCGCGTTACACCGCAAACTTGTGGTCAGATCATAGGCTTGTGGGATGTTGGAACAGCTCTGGCGGATATCCAAGGTATACAATACATATGTGTAATAGGGTAGTTCTTATTTGAGGTATGTTTGAATTTTGATTCTTCCATAGGCTCTAGCGGTTCGAAATAAATTAAAAAAAAAAAAAAAAAAAATATTCCCAGAGTTACACTCGCTATCTTAATTTTAACGCAAGCACCACTGTTATATAAGTTTACCATCAGAATAACATGGGATTTTTGGCTTTGAATAATCAGTTATTTATTTCGGTTCAAGAAAGAGTTCAAAAAATTTGAAACTCTGTGGACTTTATCCTTATGATAGCAGCTATTCCCCAGACCTTTTATAGATTTTTAGCTATTATAATTTTGGAGCTGCAGCTTGATGAAAAATAATCTTTTTTTTTTTCATTATTTTTTTTTTAAATTAATAATAAATTATGATATCACGATTGAATCGCCAAAATAAAATGTTTACAATTGAGAATGAATACGAAAAAAAATAAATTATACCATATAGTGTACTATATGGTATAATTTTTTTTTTTTTTATTCAGTTTATCGTATTCATTCTCAATTGTAAACATTTTATTTTGGCGATTCAATCGTGATATCATAATTTATTATTAATTTTTGAAAAAAAATAATGAAAAAAAAAAGATTATTTCTCATCAAGCTGCAGCTCCAAAATTATAATAGCTAAAAATCTATGAAAATCCTGTGGGATAGCTACTATCATGAGGATAAAGTCTACAAGTGTTTCAAATTTTTCGAACTACTAGTTTGGGTAAAATAAAAAATTGATTGTTCGATACCAAAAATCTCATGTTATTCAGATGGTAAATTTGTATAGCAGTGGGGCACGTGTTGAAATTAAGATAGAGACCTGTAAGTTTGGGAATATATTTTTTTAAATTTATTTCGAACCATTCCAACCTCTGGGAGAATCAAAATTCAAAAATACCTCAAATGAGGACCACTCTAATGGATAACCATAAATCAATGTAATCAATTCAACGTTGCGTTAGCGTGATTTCTACACCATTTGAGTGTAGAAGCAACCGATACAATTTTTTTGTGTTTATAGCACAGACGGGATGTTGCATATCAACGATTCAGCGGTGCATCCGCAAGTTCAACGCGGGAGGGATGGAGGCTCTGGTGGATGGACGGGCGGCAAATGGCGCACGTCCGAAGACAACTCCTGGGGAAGACCAGAGAATAGTCGACGAGGCGTTGCGCGCTAACTTCGAGCCCGGAACATCCGTCGGACCCACCCTGGGCATACCAGCTGCCTCGCCGTGGATCGTTCGGCAACGCTGCAAGAGAGCTGGAGTAAGACCGCGACGAGCTGCCCGGAAGACAGCAAGGAATGAGGGCCACAAGGAGGCGAGGGTCGGCTTCGCCCTGGAACATCTAGCGATGACCGCGGAGGAGTGGAGCACCGTAATCTTCACCGATGAGAAGGTATTCTCATCGGATAAGGACGGTCGGCTATTGGTATGGAGGAGAGCTGGGCAGCGTTACCATCCTCGTAACGTAATATCCAACTTCCACAGTGGTCGTGTTACTACGGCAGGCTGGGGCTGGATCAGCGCAGCTGGTCCAGGCCGACTGTTTCAGATAACACGTCGAATGAATGCGAGGCAATACATTCGTATTCTCGAGGAGGTGTTGTTACCTTCAGTGAGGGCAGTCTATCCGGCAGAGGTAATGCCGATCATACGTATTGTCGAGGACAATAGTGCAGTGCACCGGGCAAGAATCGTTAGGGAGTGGTACGGGCGCCATCCTGAAGTCCAACGATTCGACTGGCCAGCAAGATCGCCAGATCTCAATGTGATTGAGAATTTTTGGGCCAGAGTAGTTTACAAAATGACACCAGTGCCCAGGGAGACGGTGGAACAACTGTGGGGTAGGGTCTCTGCGAGATGGGACGCCCTCAGAGCAAGGCCGGATTATACTGCAGGATTGTCGAGGTCGATGCCTCGCAGATTGGCAGCAATTATAGATGCCCAGGGTGGCGACATTCCATACTAAAATCTAATCGACCTCAGGTATAGTCCGGCGTTGCTCGCCGAGGTACTCCCTGAATGTAGAGGTCGTAGTTTGGACGCATCTACCGTTTCGCACCGTACTATTGGACAAGGTGATGCCAATGGTCGTGATGGGTAACGCGCTGTCGACACTGAGGGTAATGAACGATTCGTGAATATTGTGTTTCTTTGCATTCATTGGTCTAGTCGGGGTAACGCGACCAATGTAGTTTGATTCTTGATTTTAGTTTTTTAAATCTTGCTGTGTTTTGTAAAGGTAACAATGCCCGTCCTTCCTCCCCATTAACCATTTTTTCTAAATTATCGCTTATTTTTTCAAATCAAAATTAAAATACTAATGCTTTCAAAATTCCTGCTTCGCTATCATGGATTTTCGCTACTTTTTATCAATTGTTTTATTAATATGCATTGAAATAATCTTGTTTGCTGTTTTTTTTTTTTTTTTGCAGAGTCGACGACTCTGACATCTGATCATCCAATTGATAATATATTTCTTCAAAAAGTACTCATCTACCTTTGCCATTAACTCTCAGCGAGTAATTAAATATATCAATAAATCAACGGTTTAATAAATTTACATATATATAATCAATCAGATCGTCAGATGTCAGAGTCAGAAGGGGGCTGAAGGGGGGGAGGGAAAGTGGGTGGCCGGGTGGCCCTCCCTCCCTTCAGCCCCCGAACATCAACAAAAATACTATCTATGTATTGTCACAGTAAATATTAACTTCTTGTTCAGATATTACTTCTGATCAATTGTTTCATTTATTTTCATTTGAATAATCTTGTCTTCTGCTTTTTTTTACAGGGACAACGACTGTGACATCTGAGCTAGTTTACAAATTTTAACATTTTTTATATGCCTCGATGAAACCCTTAGTTTCTCATTCAATTGCCTTCTACTAACATAGAACCGTAGTTTTCTTTTGAAATTTTCTATCACGTCATGCTTTGCTACTACGAATGTCACTTTTTATCCGACAACCCGCGCTGATTACTTGGAATCAAAATTCAATATTGTAAAGTTTTCCATACCAGCAAGTGGTTTAATTTTTTTGAAAATGTCTCAAGTCACAAATCGTTTCAAGGGAAACTGTTTCATAAAGTCACAAAGGGTCAAGAGTCAAATTAATCATTTTCAATACTTTTTTTATTTGTTAAGCTCTTGTTTTTAAATTTTCAACTTGTTAAATTAAACTATAATTTTTAACGTGACGTGACAGAATTTTTTAAGCAACCATAAATTTATGAGAAATGATATATTCCGCAAAGAGGCATATAAACCGTGTAAACCAGTCTTACCTGCTCGATTCCATGTTGAAAAATTTATTGTATGTCATATTTCATGTTTCATTCATTGCTATACTGTCATAGTATTTATTCACATATCACTTCTTGTTAATTGTTGCATTTGATTTCATTCAAGTAATCTTTTTTTTTTTTTTTGCAAGGGCAACAACTCGGACATCTGATTATCTGCTTGACTGTATATTACAAAATTTGATATAATTCAATCTCCCGTTGGAAATTGTTGTCAAAAATGCAAATCATCTATCAACTGTTCATATTCATATTAATAAATAATTTTCAAAGGCTGTTTCAAAGCTCAGATGGCCAGCCCGAAGTCCCGAGCTGTTTCAGTCACCAGCTCGATACTGCACCCTGGACCAAGGTTGCTGCGTAGACGATCGAAGAGGGATCTGACAAGTATATCAGCTACCACGAAGGCCTATCAATCATCCCAAAGGGCCGATGAAAACGCTAGAGTATACCGCTGTTGATTAAAGGTATGTAAGAAGGCTGTGTGCGATACAGTTGCAATACTGCACAAACATATGATATTCACATACAAGGATGAAATGTAATGATACAATGATGTTACAGGTATGGTTCAACACTCCAAGACAGTGAGCTGTCGTCGAGATCAACCGACGTGATGGACTAGTTTATAAACTCACGTCATGTATTTATTATTGTATAATTAGATCCGTAGTCTATTTTTGGTATGCTAGAAATACGATCTGGATAACTCGAGGGGGCAATAACTCAAGATTTGAGGTGAACAATAATTTTTTGGGCTGAATTAATTTGAATGAATGCCTTCAGTTCACATTGATTTTTTTATTTGAAATTCGTTTTATTATTTGTATTTAAATTTGATCGATTCCTATAATTCAATCTATTTTCTACAGTAATATACTCTAATTCAATGTCATATTTGATCATTTCAATTCATTTCTCAAATATCCTGTTATTTAAAATTCAATCAATCAATCAATATAATTAATATTTTTCATTTTATTTCAAGATAATTTTTCTAATACAACTGAATTCTTTGCCTCACGTTAATTCAACAAATCCAACTTAATTTTTTATAATTTATTCAATTTACGTTATTTTTCATCGCAACTTACTCTAATTCTAATCAATATTCGATCATTTCAATTAATTTATCAAAATTTCTGCAATTTCAAATTCATTTGTGCAATTCAACCGAATTTTTATAAATTCGTTGACAATGTTTTCAGTAATTTCAATTTTAATTCATATGAATTAAACTCAATTCACAAACCTATTGACACGTCAATTCAACGAGTCATTTTCCCCTCGGGATAACTTGTAAATAAAGTCTATTCGATATTCCACACGATTGTTCCCAGCCTATATGTTATACAGTACTATATGTTTATCATTATTTATTATTGATTTTTGAGCTGAATAAAATTGGTAATTTGGGTATAAAGTCTATCCCATGCCTCATACCTTTTTTACTAGGGGTCAGCCTCTCCGTAGAAGAGTACTGCTGCCCTAAGTGTTTCTAATCCTGCTGGGCTCACCTGAAACGTTCGAAGAATCCACAAAGAACCTTTTTCTTTCCTCAATAAACTCATTAAAATGGATTAATGAAATAACCTGCTTACCGTAATATTGCCCTATCAATATTAATTACACCGTCTTGCGCACGATTCAATTAATATAATTTTCCTCACTTGACAAAAATCTCAGCAGAATTTATCGATATCTAATGTCAATTATCCCTTTAATAATAATGTCGATAAAAAAGCGTGTTGATATCTTGATCGGGTTCAAATCTCTCCGAGGCCGCTAGGCGCGCTGCCAACGAATCAAGCGGTTCTCATTTAGATTCGCATTTGTCCAGAAATGCCGTGGCCTTGAACTGGTCAGAATCAACCTCGTCAAGTGTACATACCCAATAAACACCAGTTCGTATAAAAAACGTAGAAAAAGGTCATATACTCTACGTTTATTCAGAGAAAAAACACACAACGTTTAATACATGTGTACCACTTGAGTATTTGACCAAATAATAGTTGCGCAAAAATGAATAAATTTAGATACTCAAAATGAATTAAATACATTGTATGAAGCGTTGATCAACACCTACTAATCGCAAACAATCGCACTTAGATACCTATACAGGGTTAGTCAGTTCAAACTCCGAGAATGGGAGGAGCTTGGTTGATGAATTAGGCCCTACCCCTCAGCCAATCCGGCGAATATTTGGTATTTACGTCGAGGAGTCATGTCGTTATCGACGTACGAATTCAAGTCTACGTATTGGTGAACAGTGGGAATAAGAAATAAATTCACGATATAACAAGTAATAATACTGACCAGCTTATTCAATACTATAAACTATGATACTACTCTATGAGTAAACATGACTCTCACATGCTAAGACAAACCTCATTGTTTACATTTCGTGATGTCGACTTTCTTTGTTGTCATATCTTCATTATTGTTTCTTATTAACAGCGGTTACCTACGTGTAGACTCCGAATCTCACAATCAATTTGATATCAACACTCGTGGCTCCTCGACGTAAATACCAAATATTCGCCGGATTGGCTGAGGGGTAGGGCCTAATTCATCAACCAAGCTCCTCCCATTCTCGGAGTTTGAACTGACTAACCCTGTATAAAGTAAGAATTTTAAGATGAGAAAATTTTCGCATTATTGTGCCGGGATTCGATCCGGGGACGCTCGCATTCGCTTGTAGTACTAGTCGCACGCTCTACTAACTACGCCAAACTACCTATTGACAAAGTAAGTCACTTTCTTGTAATTGTTTTGAATTTTGCATCTGTCTCAATGATATCAGTGTTTCAATGCGGTTAAGATATCTTAACTAAACATCCGAGTTGCAAATATGTTCTTAAGGCGGTTCCCTACCCAATTATGACCTTTTCTAAAAACATTGGGCAAAATAGTGCTATTAAGCGGAATATTCTGCCCAGGCATCGAAAACGGGAAAAAGGGATACGTCGCGAGATGCTATGTGCAATTTCGAACACGTACATCCCGAAACATGCTCGATTCACGCTAAAATAGAGAAATGTCGTATGGACCAAGCTTTTTTGACAGTTCGGCGATTCTCAAACGCTCGAAATCATGGCGACTCGTCGTGTTTGGTGTTGTCGGCGAGGCCTCCGAGATGGCGTGACGCACGAATATGGTAGAACGGGTAAAACAGTCGCTGGTCTAGAACACCATGCTACACGATCACTGTTCGATATACTGGTCGGTCACTGGACAAAATCAGCTGTCAGTGATAAATACGTGTGGGAAGTCCGAGTCTTCCAAAATTATCACAGAATGCTGTTATTGTGGTCAAGAACCACAGAAGACTAACGGAGCCGGAACGTTTCAATGGTAAGTGCATAAACGGAATATAATCATGGTATAAATTACGCCATTTATATTCACCTTCGTCAGGTTAGGTTTGATTAGTTTGTTGACGATAAATTATTTATTTCGCTAGAAATTCGTTGGAGAGGCACGCACAGCTGGGGAGTATACATAAAGAGTATTTGTGGCAGCGGATTTTTTTTGTCTCTATACTGGTTTTCGAATCAACCAGAGCTACCCCAATCTCGGTCAAATGACAGGCGTCTTCCAAATTTGTCCAAGGAAAGTGAAAGTAAATCTTTGTAGCTATCGCTTCTCTTCCCCACGTCAAACAGGTACTTATACGCTTTGACAGGCATTCCTGTTATCAACACTGGGGACGACATGAACATGAATCTATAAACCATGCTCGCTTTCAGATATCTTCGCTGGTGGAGGAGACAGGGATTACGAGCCCAGCGAGAACAGCCAACTTGGTCACGATCGTGTCCAGGTACCCGTTTTCATCCTTCCGGCTATGGATCGCCGCACCTTTCGAGGAATACTTCCGTCCCAACAATATGTATGCTTGTTTTGGAAAATGGTGAAGAGTAATTTCGTTTTTGTTTCCGATCATTCGAGCAAGATCATATCTTGGCTAACTAGTTCAATAATTAGATCCGTTACAGAAATGCCTGCGGTGACACGAAACGGTGCGCGATTTATCCCTGGAATTATCTACAACTGAGTACTTTCGCGCCTACACCGAAAGTGAAATCACACCGCGTTCCCAGAGAGACGTTGAGGCCTGACAAACTTGTTTTATCGAGAACCAAAATTGAAGACTTGCAGCAGAACGCAACCGTGCGCAAGGAACAAATCATTCGATCGAAGAAGAGGATGTCTTCAGTAAATCGATTCATCTTGAAATGAATTTATATAACACCGGTCAACGAAAAAGAAAATCTTTCTCGTGTCTGGGACTTGTTCATTATTCTTTTGTTTGTCATGCATCATAACAAGGGAAAAATATTTATACCCCCGTTAAAGTTTGCTTTTGTAGTCTTGGGAGATATAATATCGATTTTATAGTTTTGATAGTCACAGTAAACTAGTTTCCCATATTTTGACTCGATGAGTAGAGGGAAGTGGAATTGTTACCATTGTTGTTGGTATTCATTATATAATTCATCATTATCATTGTTAGTATTTATTATCATTGAAAGTATGATGGGGGACTGTACTCAGGGTTTAGTCAGATGAAGTTCTTTTGAACATAACAAGAATAGTAAACGGCTTCATTTTCAATCTCTGTTTTGTTTTGGAATTTGAAGTTAATTGAGAGAATATACAAAAATATTTGTTTCGGTTTATTATCAGCTGAATAATAGAAATCATAGATTTTATTAATTTTTGAAATAGCATTCTCCTGGCTGCAAAAGCAATTTTTTTTGACAAATAGTAATATTTCTCTGTTCAGTATCTCTAGAAAACCTCCAATGATCAGGTATACAAATCCCAGGCACTAAATCCGTGTAGACTTGTGTAATCAGTTTGTACAAATTTACATCAGATGTATCGATATAAATTTAAATGTCACATCATTTGATTTAATAATAGGTGGTGTTCGAAAACGCGTGTCAAATACTTTGCAGTGGGACGGATACAAAATGTTCTTGTTCGCTTTTTCCTGAAACAAATATAATATTTATCATTGCGAAGCTTTTATGCTTTACAATCTAGTGTATATTTGTCAATTTCACAGACTTCTGATGAATTCCTCTATAAAAGTTTTCGACTTCATAAAAATGAAAGAACCAAGACCTAATTTGTGATTATCGATGTATCCAAGTAAAAGGCGGGTTTTTATGTAGACGATGGGTATATGTCAACCTGAAAAAGAATCTTTATAATAAATTGAAATGAAACAAAATACTATCAATTATTTACATGTTTATTCATCCACACATCTCCATATATCTATACTATATGATTATTCATATATTTATTTATTCATTAACACATCTACGAAATAATAAAGCCAATTTCAATAATAAAGTATTTCAAGCTCTGCCACTTGAGCCCAGTCCGTAAGGACGGAATGGAAGAAAATGACTGTACTAGTAAGTCTGCAATCGGTAGCAAACCGCTCTTCCCGGCCCAAGGCCCGTCTGTTCCATCTGTACTGCTGGCATTCTTTCGGTTATTCAATTCCTTCTCTCAGAAAAAAGAGATACATCTAATATTCTCAACGCCAATTCTGATCAACGAATCAGATAATGTGTAAGAAATCTGTACTGATTCGTATGGTTCTCGATAAAATAAGTTTGTCAGGCCTCAACGTCTCTCCGGGAACGTGGTGTGATTTCACTTTCGGTGTAGATGCGGAAGTACTCAGCTGTATATAATTCCAGGGATAAATCGCGCACCGTTTCGTGTCACCGCAGGCATTTCTGTAACGAATCTCATTATTGAACTAGTTAGCAAAGATACGATCTTGTTCAAATGATCGGAAACAAAAACGAAATTACTCTTCACCTTTTTCCAAAACAAGCATACATATTGTTGGGACGGAAGTATTCCTCGAAAGGTGCGGCGATCCATAGCCGGAAGGATGAAAACGGGTACCTGGACACGATCGTGACCAAGTTGGCTGTTCTCGCTGGGCTCGTAATCCCTGTCTCCTCCACCAGCGAAGATATCTGAAAGCGAGCATGGTTTATAGATTCATGTTCATGTCGTCCCCAGTGTTGATAACAGGAATGCCTGTCAAAGCGTATAAGTACCTGTTTGACGTGGGGAAGAGAAGCGATAGCTACAAAGATTTACTTTCACTTTCCTTGGACAAATTTGGAAGACGCCTGTCATTTGACCGAGATTGGGGTAGCTCTGGTTGATTCGAAAACCAGTATAGAGACGAAAAAAATCCGCTGCCACAAATACTCTTTATGTATACTCCCCAGCTGTGCGTGCCTCTCCAACGAATTTCTAGCGAAATAAATAATTTATCGTCAACAAACTAATCAAACCTAACCTGACGAAGGTGAATATAAATGGCGTAATTTATACCATGATTATATTCCGTTTATGCACTTACCATTGAAACGTTCCGGCTCCGTTAGTCTTCTGTGGTTCTTGACCACAATAACAACATTCTGTGATAATTTTGGAAGACTCGGACTTCCCACACGTATTTATCACTGACAGCTGA
This sequence comes from Macrophya alboannulata, assembly GCA_949628255.1. Classification (NCBI taxonomy): domain Eukaryota; kingdom Metazoa; phylum Arthropoda; class Insecta; order Hymenoptera; family Tenthredinidae; genus Macrophya; species Macrophya alboannulata. Next base: position 11,990,958 of record OX451209.1, read on the forward strand.
TTTTGTCCAGTGACCGACCAGTATACCGAACAGTGATCGTGTAGCATGGTGTTCTAGACCAGCGACTGTTTTACCCGTTCTACCATATTCGTGCGTCACGCCATCTCGGAGGCCTCGCCGACAACACCAAACACGACGAGTCGCCATGATTTCGAGCGTTTGAGAATCGCCGAACTGTCAAAAAAGCTTGGTCCATACGACATTTCTCTATTTTAGCGTGAATCGAACATGTTTCGGGATGTACGTGTTCGAAATTGCACATAGCATGTCGCGACGTATCCCTTTTTCCCGTTTTCGATGCCTGGGCAGAGATATTCCGCTTAATAGCACTATTTTGCCCAATGTTTTTAGAAAAGGTCATAATTGGGTAGGGAACCGCCTTAATTTAAGGGGGTACATACACCTTGAAAATAATTTTTTTCAAATCAGTGGTACACTCAAATAAATTATTTTATTCACTCAGTTTTTTTTACATCAGATTGCTACTATTTTACACTATAATTCAGCATTATGAAAGAATTTTTGGACTTTGCCTGACATAGATTCATTGCAACGATGAAAAAGCGGTTGTCGTAGGGTACAGGTCGCATCGTTCATCGAAACTTCTTCAAATTTGGAGGAAATCTTTTACATTGATGTAATTTCGGACTGAACTAACAATATTTAATGATTTCAAATTTTAAGTATAAATCCTCTTCATTTTGAGCTTTTTTTCTATAATTTTCGATGGAAAGAGGGTGGCAATGATAGAAGTCGGTTCCTTCATATAAATATTGTTAGTTCAGTCCGAAATTACATCAATGTAGAAAATTCCCTCCAAATTTGGAGAAGTTTTGATGAACGATGCAGCCTGTACCCTACGACAACGACTAGAAAATGTAGTTAGCGGGAAATCAAGTTTTAAGATTTTTATTAGGGTTTGATACGCTGGGTCCATATCTGCACTTGTACTTATGCGTTGCTAGTAGAGTCTATACAGATATTCAACGTGGAGGTCCGTAGCGAGTTTTGGCTCATTTTATCCAACAGTGGTGCGCAGCGAAGCTGTCGAACAAGAATATATCACTTGCAAAAATCTGATGAAATTTTATCAAAGAATAAAAAATCATAAAGTGTTAGGATTTCCAGAATTTTGAAAATTCAGAATATTCCAAAAAATTTCTTTCCTATGGACAGAAAATATTTTTATCTTTCATCATACATATCATAAATCATAAATATCAAGACTCTAAGTCTTGATATTTTATTTTAGCATCGAAATATTAAAAAAATTATATCAGAAGAATACTTAATTTTTCAAAGATCCAGCGTGCACTTCTGGCATCGATTTAAAATTCTCCTGCAGCGTACGTTGACGATGTGCCTTCGCCAGTGTCTTGATTAGGTTATGTATTTTATCGATGTCTTACACCAAATCAATAAAGAACACTAATGTTACCCGTCAATATTTCAAAACAGTAACTGTCAAACCGAAGGATTTTTACAGTGATAAGAATTACTGGTGGTTTAAATTCGTAATAAGCACGAAAATCGACGAAATAGTGAACATCCAACCTTAAAAAGATTTCAATGACAGCGAGTCTATCTTGCCAATGGCGCCATAGAGTAGTCATAGAGTGTCAGATGGGAACATGAAATAGAGTCACCGAAAAAGTTCCATAGTTCACAAGTTAGCCGTTCATAATGAGAGTCAATAAAATGAATTATATCTGTACAAGTTTTTTGATAAAGCAACCACAATTCGAAATATTTTTTAAAATACCGTGGTGATCTTTTTTCATACCAACATTACCGCACAGATAAGATTTTTCAAGATTTTAGAAATTTCAAAACTAAATTTTCCAGAATTGTGAAAATTGTCTGTAACTTTCTCAATCCTTGAGATTTTCCCATACCAATTTTTTTGCAGGTAGATTAGGTCACAGGCATTCGAAAAATAAAATAAAGAAAAAAACGATTTTTTTTAAATTTCAAGGTGTATGTACCCCCTTAAGGCGAAGTGTAACGTTTCAAGGCCTCGAAATCGGGAATGGTGAATTCTCCGAAACTATTGGATGAATCGCAATGAAATTTTGGGGCATTACGCATTATTCTAGTAGAAAGGGCCTGATTATTTTACTTTTTCGAAATTTTACAAAAATTAAAAAAAAATTTGTAGAATTTGTAAAATTTCGAAAAAGTAAAATAATCAGGCCATTCTACTAGAATAATGCGTAATCCCTCAAAATTTCATTGCGATTCATCCAGTACTTTCGGAGAATTCACCATTCCCGTTTTCGATGTGTTCAAACGTTACACTTCGCCTTAATTTTTTGCCTAGAGTTCCACAAACTCTCACTCGATCTAACGCTTCGATTGAATATTATAGTCAGTATGATAATAACCTGGTCCATTTACACAAATGCGTGAAGTTGAACGATCGGTTAATCTTCACGTATAAATGACGTGTAGAAACCGTATGGAATACGTATATGATACATGTAGCGGTATACGTACGTTGGAGCGTTTCGTACCAGCAATCAAATACACGTATCCTTGTCCAGGCTGATGAACGTATAAATAACATTTGAATGACAGGTTTCGAGAAACCAAATTATAAGTGTATATTAAAGGTGTAAGAAGTCCTTTCAACTTTAAAAAACGTGATTATTGAACGGATAATATCTAATTACTAATAAACGTGTATGATATACGTTTGATAATAGTATGATGATATATGGATACCAAAAATCAACGAAGAAGACGTGTATAATACGCATAATATACGAGCTGGTGTTTATTGGGTATAATACATATTTATGTACAAAATACATATGTATCTCAAAAACGTCCTTTTTCTAATTCTCAAAAAAATTGACACAAATTCTATGATAAACAACGACGATTTAAAGGCTAAAACGATAATCTGTGGATTCCGGTTTTCCCTATTTTTATTTGTAGAGAAATGCCAATATTTTTTCAATAATTTCAACAAGAATGAACCATTTTTCGATAGCAGTCCCCGTTTCCGAGATATCCTAATGCCCTGTTTAAGTTGGGACACCCTGTATATATATATATATATATATATATATATATATATATATATATATATATATATATATATATATATATATATATATATATATATATATATATATATATATATATATATATATATATATATATATATATATATATATATATATATATATATATATATATATATATATATATATATATATATATATATGTATGTTACTATGTGTTTTTTTCAAGTATCAAGAGATTAAACCGTTATTTTCTATATTTTCTATTTATTCATATATCTGAAAAAACGTACCTTTCAGTATTTACGTTATCTAGTAGAGATACGCATCTCATATAATATAAAACATTCTTAAGTAACTATGAGCATGCTAATACATCATTGATTTCAAGTTAAAAATGAAGATGTGTTACTATGTTATTCAAAATTTTAATGTTTTTTATGTTATTTTTAATATTCATATGTATGAAGAAATCCGGACTTTTAATTTTTTAAACTATCTTGTCGAGACACACATCTCATTTTGAATATTAAATTTCCAATCTTCTATGCGTATATCCAAAGAGGTAATCTGAATCCTGCAATTATTGAGATAAATGATTTGAAAATCCGATCAAATTATATTTATTTTCAGTAGTTGTAAGTGCCCAGGGCCTGAGCAGGCCCCGACCATAAAGACCTGGTCAGGGCCTGGAATAAGATATAGCGCTCTAATCAGGCCCTGACCGAAAACAATTAGCGTCCTGATCAAGTACAAATAGTGTCCCGATCAGGGCCTGATTCCTAGCCTGATCAGGCTGTAGTGGAACGGCACGTTACATTCCTGATCAGGTCCTGATCAGGCAGCCTCACGTGGCCCTGATCGGGCAGTAAGGCATGCCTGATCACTGCCTGGGAGGAGCCTTGTCCGAATTTCCAGTCGGGTTAATTATACCGAACATTTGACCTAATAACTCAGGTGCTGTGACCAAACCACTTTATCAAATATTCACTAATTAAATATTTCTGTACAAATTCTAAGTAACTTGATTCCAAACACCCCTTTCCTCATCCTGCGTAGGGGATCGCTGCGTGGAGATCGCAGCGATTAGAGAGGGGGATCGCAGCGGTCAGAGGGAGGATCGCAGCGGTCAGAGAGATCGCGGCGTTCAGACGGGCGATCGCGGCCGTCAGAGAGGAAATCGCGGCAGAGGGGGGGACGCGACGATTACCGTTAGGCGTGCAGGCCATGACCAGCTGGGTTCGCCGTCAGGGGGTGGACCGTGACCAGTGGGGTCCGTTAGGGTGTGGATCATGAACGGGTGACCTAGACTACAACCAATCGGGAGTCGCGGGGGTCGGTCGTGTAACGGGACTAATCATCTCGACCCCCCTCCATCTGCCTCACACGGATACCACAACCTGTGTTAGTGCCCCCTCCACCTACCTCACACGGACACGGCAGGGTGTGCATGTGGGAGTGCGTGTCGGTGTACACTAACACGCGTTGATCCAGAACCCGCCTTGTTCATCTACTCACAACAAACAGATTCAAACGAAACCACACCTATGGCTACAATTTGAAAATTTTTTTTCGTACCCGAAATTCAACTTTTCGGCCGAAAATTAAAAATGAATTTAAGGTGAAGCAACAACACGGAATCTACCACCACCGTAAATTTGAAGTTATTCGGTTACATAGGTGTAGAGAAAAAAAATAAACACATGAAAACGCCTTTATCGAGGCTCTGCAGTCGCACAGGGCCGCAATGCTTGACTTGAAACTTCAGGAATCATAGTATTTTTGCATGACAGTAAAGATGTAATGGTTTTTAGACAAATCCCGTCGGGGGGGATTTTGGATATCTTAGTCGGCTAGAGCCTTTATGATAATTTTGAGAACAATTTTTGTCAATACGATATAGAAAAATGCGACCAATCCGCGATGCATTTTCCTTTCTCCGGAAGACTACGGTTAGTGTTTGGAAAATAATAAACTAACACCATTGTGTTACAAAGGAGAGAGAACACCGTTACATATTGATGACGTTATTTTAAATGATGAAAAACATAGACGTAGTGGTGCTGAATTAGATGATAATTCACAATCAGCACTTTGACGATTCGGATACTGATGAATTAGTGTTAAAAATTAGTTTAAAATCATAGTCTCAGTTTGTACTATACTATAATTATTCTAAACAATACATTTTATACAAAAATTATGTTTTTTTGTCACTCGAATTGTATGATGATATAACGGTGTTCTAATTGAAATTTTTTATAATGCGAATAGTCCTATAAATCTGGTCTGTCATGCACGTGCACCAGGTTTCACTTAGGCAGATCAAGATATTTGTAAACTAGATGCCGAATGCTTAAAAACAAGCGGCTTTAGGCTGCCCATGTACCAGCCCTTCAACATCCCGTTCTCACGCTAATTTGAGCCTAAAAAATTCGCCATCGTAAATTTTGCAAATCTGACTTCAGATTCGTGATCAGCGACTCAAAAAACATTCTGATACCAATTTTTATCTGAATCCGTTCATCTGTTCCCAAGTTACAACTATTTTCATTCAATTTTTTAGAATTCTAATATTCAAATACTTCGAAAACTACCGAACCGATCAAAACCAAAATCTAATCAGTTCTAAGTTTCGAAGTTGCGCGTCGATTGAGACCAAGTTGATCAAAATCTGACTACTCGTTCTCGAGATATCGTCGGACAAAAAAATTGATCACATACATACATACATACATACATACATACATACATACATACACACATACACACATACACACATACACACATACACACACACACACACACACACACACAGACCTCCTCTGAAAATGATCGGAGATGATTCTCTAGACTTCAAAACGTCGAGATCTAGTGAAAACTCAATTTTTCATTTTCAGGGTGAATACAATAACTTCCTCTTTTCTCTGATATCAGAGAAACGCGAAAAAAATCGGATGTTCGATGAAGTAGGGGACATGCCGTTTTATGTCCGGTAAATTAGCTTACTCAAGGATGTCCCGCCAGGATATGCTTACGCCTTTCTATGGCCCAGAGAGGCAGCATAATCGCACACAGCGGAACACATAATTTATCATCTTCTCGATGACAGTTGGGGGAATGAGGATTAAAATAATGCAATGACCCCTAGCTTTCGAAGAGTGTAACTCGTTGAAAAAAAAATCGGAAAAATATGAGAATAGAAGCATTCTGTAATTCGTGAATTTCTTCTATTCCTCAAGAAGATTTAATTTTTTTTAATGATTAGTTTGGTATTTATGGCAACTAAAGTCGAAAAAAGTGCGGTATTTTGGAGGCTCTTTTGAACACTCGATTTCAACCGCCCGCCACTCGTTAAATAGTAATCGGAAAAATATGTAGATTTTACTGGCGATGCATCAATCTTTGAGAAACACGTCCATGCTAGTAAAATTAGAATTTGACGAAGCGTTCTAATGTTATTCACAAATATATGCGACGGTAGTAGATAGGCTAGGGTGATCCGGCGCCACCGAAATTTTTCCGAAAGTCCCGCAACCGACCTACTGCGCATGCGCGAGGGCGGGAAATTTGAAATGTGCGCAGATGGGGTTGCGCAGAGTCACGGCGGGGGTGAGACACCTGGAGGTTAATATGTAAAGGTATTAGTGACAACCCTCAGAATGACGTCAGACACCCCCTCATATGGTGCCACACACCCTTAATATGACGTCACACTCCGGTATTATGACGGAACATACCCTTGATATGACGCCACACTCTTGATCCTTAGACCTTCTGTCTCGAACCTTCAATGATGACGTCACTGGCATTAACTTCTAGAAGCTTCCTCAAGGTTATTCCGCGATTCTCGGAATTTCCGGCAAATAAACAGTTCTTGGAATTATTCGGCACCCTGTGAGAATTTTTTCGAGATCAAGTTACTTCACGTCTGAACATGATTTCGCTAACGATTCTGAGAATATATTTTGTCTAGAAATTTCAACGATAACCCTTTCGTGGAATTATTCGGCACCCTGTGAGATTTGAGAAGTTTCGCTGTACAATTTTCGAACGAATAAAACTCCTGCAAGATTCTAGATGTTTCGCTACAGCATTTCGTCGGCATTTCTCCAGGGAAAGATTCGAGAAGCTTATGCAATAACACAAAGGATTTCGAAACCTCCCTCTCTATGAAGGAGTTGAAATTAAAGTAAACAATTTGATAAGGTTATAAAAATCGGAGAGCGTGGTTCGAGTTTAGGGTAAGTGGCGCCACGAATATCAAGGATATCACTCTCTTAGTGTACTATCCTTGCGTCGGAGCATTATATTCGTGGCGCCACTTACCGCCCGGGCCAGCGAAACTCGGCAGACAGCTACATAATAATGGCCGCCGAGGAAATTGACATTTGAGAAATCTAAAAACGGTATTGCAGCTCTATTTTCGCATGAAACGAACATATTTTCGGACGTATGTGTTCGGAATTGAAATAGAATCGCCGCTCTGCATTTTATTTTTGCGTCTTCGACGCCTGGGCCCGGATAATAATCGAAATGTGTCTCCCCCACCCCTTTTTCGGCAAAAAGGAGGTGGGCGACTAGGGATGGGCCTTAACAAGCTTCATTTGTAAAGACACATTCATACAACGTTTAACTGATTATTATAGAAGTATTAGTAAAATAGTACATTATGCAACAAGGGAATAAAGTGGAAGATTATTCCCGCGGGTGAGTTGACTGCCCGAACGGAATTCCTGAGGGTGGGTTTACTGCCCGAGCGAAGCGAGGGCAGTAATCACCCGAAGGAATTTCCGAAAGGGCAGTTAACTCACCCGCGGGAATAATCGGTTTTATTCCCGTGTTCCATATAGGACTTAATTCCCGACTGAACCGTGGCCACTTTATTGACTTGAAAAGTGGGACCCATGCAGAGAAGTGTAGCGGTTCAAATTTTTACTTGACTGTATAGTATGAATGGAACGTTTGATTGGCAAAAGTCAGGAAAGATCCCAAAGATCTTGGAAAAGACGACCTTTGACAGACCACTGTGCGTGGCGGCGAGGTCCAGGGGCGAAGCCCCCGTGGGGGGTCTCGTCAACAAAATCAAAAATTTCATTAGAAATCAAAATTGAATTCAGTTTTAAATCACTTTTTAATTTTTTTCTTTACTTTTTCTTTTTATTATAAAAGAGTAGTGTTGTTATTTTTGGCCCATTTCTATCCTTATCCCTTCAGCATACTATTGTCTTTTTCCTTATTGTGTGGCTTCTGTTGTTTCCTGTATACTACTCCCACTATTCTACCACTACTGCGCGTGTATATCTATATTCAAATGTTTAAGTGTGATTATTTTATAGGTCTGAAACCTGAAATTTATTAAAAATTTATATAGTTATATACAGAGAAATAGTTCAGCATTGAAAAAGAAAGATAGAGAATCGGTTAATACACTGAATACTGCGTTTGCGGGAAAAAGTAAATTTGCGAGAAATAAGTACTTTTTGTCCCGCAAATTTATTTTTTGTCCCGCAAATTTACTTTTTGTCCCGGAAATCTACTTTTTGTCCCGCAAATCTACTTTTTGTCCCGCAAATCTACTTTTTGTCCCGCAAAAGTGAATTTGCGGGATAAAAAGTATAACAGGGAATCAGGTTCCACTTTTGTCCCACTTTTCAGGTCAAAAAAGTGGTCTTTTAGGTTAAGTCGGGAATAAACGGTATTTTTTTATAGATACGTTGATACAAAGTTGTAATATTTATTACAGTAAGAAAATTATTTAGCTTATCGATGATGCTTTTGACACCTATGACACCGAACCATATCTTTATTCGGCTGTAGACGTTTCTGTTCAGGTATGGCTGGGTTTGCAACGCGATACTTCAGTAACCAATCACGTAGGGTAAGGTGCCCTAAGAGTACGCGGTTCCTAAGATTGCGCAGTCTGAATATTTCTTACAAGTGTACTCGAAGCGGACGAACTTCAGTTGTATTTTGTTCGTCATCTTCCAACTAACAACCTCCTCAAACTTTTTCGGAAATTAAATGATTTTTACGGAAAAAAGGTGAGATTTCAGATTTTGCGTATACTTTCCTAAAATGTTTCTGTTTTTCAACTTGTGTGGTATGAAATGTCGAAGTATTTTGTGTGTTTCTGATGTTACAATGTGTAAGGTTAGTTATAACCTAACTCTTTTCTGAATAATTCCGACCGGCTGTTGATAGATAGGTTGGTGCTAACTTCGTTTCAAAACTTTGCGTCTCCGACCAGAGTGCGCACACCAAGAATGCGAACGCGTACTCTTGATGGCCCTGCGCACTCTTGCAGACTGTCCGGTAATTATGCGTTTGACCTTTACAGATGGTATCGAAATTTAGAAAAAGCGATAGATCCAACTGTTCCAAAGAAACTATGGACCAGGCGCGACAGTTAATATACGAGGAGAAGAAAAGTATAAGAAAGGTAGCTGAATTATTAGGCATGCCAGAGTCCACTCTTAGAAAGAGGCTAAGAAGGGATGATGTTGCTACCTCATTCGGTAGATTTAAGCCAACGTTTTCACCAGAAACTGAAGAAGACTTGACGAAATATATAAAGACTTTAGACTCAATGTTTGATGGTATGACGGTGAAAGAATTAAGATCTCTTGTCTTTGAACATGCAGAGAAAAATAAATTGAATCACCAGTTCAACACTGTAACTAAAGCTGCCGGAAAACATTGGGTACGAGGGTTCTTACGCAGACATCCAGATATTTCACTTCGACAACCGACATCTACCCAGATAGCCAAACGTGACTGTCAGACAATTGCACTCGTTTGCCAATACTATAGTTACGTGAAAATGCTGCAATTTAGCCAGCATTAAATGACTGCAATCAAGTTTACAGCAATAGTATGTAAAAAGGACTGCATTATTCAGCCAACTATTGTCAATATTTAACAGGCATCAGTTGTTCGCTATCGTGAGCATGTTGCTATAATTATCGTGGCATGTAATGCTCGTTTATTGCTGGTAAAAATTTACGGAAAAAACGCGCATTGTTTTCTCTTTCATTGTTGTCGTCGTTGCTAGTATTATGACGCACCTAGCACGGGGACGGTCAAACTTCCGCTAGATCAACTCAAGTGACGCCGCGATCACAAGAGCGTGGCAGTAGTGCTGTATAGCTCGCGCTGCAACGCCGTTGCTCCGCTATTTCAGGAGTATAAATTACAGTACGCCGTATTTATACATCACACGTGGCATAATTAACTCTTCACGAAACTCCCTGGACATTCGCAGGTACCTAAGTAACTAATATAATATACCTATAACATCGATTAATGCGTCGAACCGAATGCAGCTTATTTATATGGCTATGATTCCGAACTATCTCCACCCGAAATAATATGCGATATTATTGGGCCTTTATTCTATTCTCAATCGACAAACGGAGATGCACTTTCCTTTCAATTAACAACACAACAATGCTAGTCTGAGCTGAATAGACACCTTTTTATTTCAATTCAACACTGCAAATGCAAGTGCAATCGCATTCTGGAGTAACGTACCGTATCAGTGAATTATGGAATTTCAATAGCATCTTTCAACTGATAATAGTGTAAAAAACTAAAAAACACGCTTTTATAGCAGATTGAATTCAAAAGTAAAAAATAATCTTAATGAATAACCTGCACAACCTCCAGTGCGGGCGCTCTGTGGCACGAGTTTATCGAGGGTTTTTCTTGGTAGGCCGTAGCAACATTGATTTATGCAACATATCACTATGTAAGTCTGGACTAAGCCAGGCTAACGAATCGCCAGGCGGCGCACGGGTTCGACCAACTCCGGTCGGATCATGTGCTGCGAGCGAGGCGGTGAGAGTGATTCATTGAGAGCTGCGCTGCCGTACAGCTCACACAATCATATACATGGCACATGCCATTGAATATAACTAATAAATTAAGTGTGGTACTTGTTGTTGATTCAGGTAATATGAGATAACATGTAATTACACAATCTTATGAGTGTCTCATACTAATGTAAACATTATAATTATAATTTTGTTTAAATAAATTTCAGTGCTAACTCGCATCAACCACCTCATTTATTCTAACCCTTGTGAGTTTTGAATACAAACTTACAACTATATTTGCACATGCAAAGAGTTATAAGAGATTTTGTCAATTCGCAGCGGCAGCATCTGAATGTGGCCCATTTCTCGCTCCCACACGTGGAGCATATCAACGTGCAATAAAGCACGTACTTCGTGTTGCAAAACAGCGGCACCGCAATCGACGCCATCGACAAGATGGACAGCTACCAGCGGATCCGGAAGCAATTTAGATTACAAGTTTGAGTTTCAGTTTTTTTTTTCATTGTTACATCTGTATCTATAGTTTATTTTCTTACTATAATCTGTGTAAAAGTCTACATTATAACAAATCTATAATATTGCTATTATTATACGTCGCGACTAATTCTATTATTCTCTTTCCGATCTCTTCTGTTTATCTTATACTAGTGCCTTAATACCGATCACAACATATCCAATACATGCACCATAATTTTCCAATTGATACTTAGATTTTCAGGGATATTTATCGATTCCAAATAATTGTCAATCGTTTTTATCATTTTTTTTTTTTTTTTAGGTCTTAATATTTCATGATATGTTTTTTCGTACTATTTTTCTCCATATTGTTGATCTTATGGTTCCTTGTAAGTTCTTATACCATACATATAAAATCGCACCGATCCTGAAGTATATAAGATTTATAAGATTATAAATATGATAAAAAAAATAAATAAATGAATAAAAAAAAAAATTCACACGAGATTTTCAACGATTATACAATATATGTATACCTAGGTATATTTAACATGTGACGTGTGTACTACGTATGTTATAATATAAATATGAATTATTATATTGATTTTCGATAAAAGTTTCAATTGAGTCACTCTTGATGTATCTGTATTCCCCTCCAACTTACGCTTCTACTATTATTCTGTTTTCCGTTTCACCTAGAGACAAAGAACTCTCTCTACTCTTTCTTGCACTGTGCATTCGTTACAAATAATCATACCAACGTTTGAGTGAATGTGCGCCCTATAGTTTTAAAAAACCCAAACCTCATTGAACTAAATCTTATTGATAAATCTATCTGATTAATTGAATGTTACTTTAATATAGACCGAAAATTATCCACTGTGAGTCTACGGTTTGCGTTACGTACAGTTTCTGCTGTATTTCAAAATGTATGCTGTTATGTAACCAATAAACATATATCTATGAATGCAGTTGGGACTTATTGGATTTATTACACACTATTGAATTACAGCGAAAAATGTTACCGACATTCAGAACGCACCCAGCATTAATTGCTAGTTTGTTTGCTCATTAATTGCTCTATTCTTGCCGGAATGTTGCTGTCATTTTCATACAACCTATGCCAGATTAATGCTAGCTTACATTTACTTGAAATATGCAAATCAACTGACAGTATATTGCTGGCATTTTGCTGTAATCAATTACCATACTCAGTTGCTAGCAAAAACAACACTTGATGCGGACGTTAACGACGGTAAAGTTGCCGTAATCAATTGAAATCGATTTGCAGCATGAACATGCAATTGAACGGACATTTGGCTATCTGGGTACGAGTATCGCCAGAGCCATGGGTTTTAATAAACCCCGAGTTGACAGGTTTTATGACAAACTTTATGAAATAATGCCGAAGTATAAATTTGATCCATCTGATATCTACAACATGGATGAATCTGGGTTTTCTACGGTACCTAACAAAGCTCCAAATGTTCTGAGCGTTAAAGGGAAAAGATGTGTCAATAAAATAAGTAGCGCAGAAAGAGGCACCAACGTGACTGTAGTATGTGCAATGAGCGCAACGGGAAATTATATACCTCCAGTTTTTATGTTTCCTCGCAAGCGAATGAAAGCAGAACTTTTGGATGGTGCACCTCCTTCTTCCATAGGACTTGTTACCGAATCTGGTTATATGAATTTCGAATTGTTTATTGACTGGCTTGAACACTTTAAATATCATGCAAAACCTACCGAATCGCGTCCATTATTACTTGCCCTTGAGAACTATTTATCTCGTACCAGTCTTGCTGCAATTAATTTTTGTCGAAATAATTTTATTTATGTCATCACAATCCCACCCCACAGCACACACAAAATGCAACCTTTGGACCGTTGCTTCTTTGCACCGTTTAAAAAATATCATACCAGTGAGTGTGAAAAATGGATGCTGAATCATCTCGGGAGACCTATAACTATTTATCAGGTAGCGTCCTTAGTTAATGCTGCTTATAATAAAACTGCTACTGTTACGAATGCTGTGCAAGGTTTCAAAGTAGGTGGAATATGTCCATTTGACAGAGATTTATTTATGGAAGCTGATTTTCTTGCCAGTTCAGTAACTGATAGGCCGCTCGAGATGACAGAGAATATTCTGGCTGAATCTCAGCATGAAGAGGAAGTTATGCTTCACAATAACTGTCCATCAGTTTTACAACCATCTAAGGATATTCGGAGCTGCAGCGTAAATGAACCGGAACCAGACAATGAGCGACCATCCACATCATTCGAAGTTATCTCACCTTTGCCAAAAGTCATGATTGTACGCCGGCAATCGAACAGAAGTAAAAAATCGGAAATTATTACTAGCTCGCCTTATAAAAGACAGTTGGAGAGGGAAGAGAAGACGAAAGGAAATGCAAAGAAAACGCCAAAAAAGCCAGCCAGGCTACCTAAAAACAAGAAAAAAAACTGGAAATGTCCTGGCTGCAATAAAAATTATAACGAACTGATCACAGAAGATTGGATTCAGTGCAAGTTTTGCACAGAGTGTTGGCATTAGAAATGTACTGATTATACAGGTATTGGGGCTTATAAGTGTGACCTATGCCAGTGAAAAACCATGCGTATTCTTGGCACACCGTGCGTACTCTTGCAGCACGCTGCGCGCACTCTTGGAGATCAGCTATACCAAGAGTGCGCAAATGCGTTGATCTCATTTTCTAATTATAAGTAAAAAATGTATGTTTTCAATTATTTTTGTTATATTTCCTAAAAGTTTAATAGTTTAACTTTGAATAAATGCTATTTTAGAATTTTCTGAGCTTTTTAATTTTGAGACATGCGAGGTTCTTCCGGAACTGCGCACTCTTAGGGCACCCTACCCTAATAACGTGACGTTTTGAGCTGAATAATTCGAATTTAGTATACTGTGGTGCGTGCAATTGGTAGTGTTGGATACCTTCTTCAATGTCTGTAGCGAGGGACAACCAAGATCCAACGTATCAATGATCTGAACATCTTATATGATATTCTTCAATTCTTTTTCTCTAATCCTTTTACGTAGATGTTTCGAGCCTTCTGTACAAGATTTGGTAGAATGAGATTGATGTCTTTATAGCATACATCCCCGGAGCTCCAAGATAAACCATGGAGATTGCGCTCGAGCCATGAATTTTCACTGTGGTATCGGGCTGGCAAACACTTCCATTCGTACGGCTGTTCAAATAGTAGGGTAGAAGGTGGTGCTTCTTGGTCAATAGCAATTATGGCAAACTCTTCCAATGTCAAATTATCAAAGGGTCTTTTAAAATCCTGCATATCGATGACGAACTCCATCTCGAACTCACGGCTCGGCTGGAACGGGTTTTTATACCAATTTCTTCACCCCACCACTTATGGGGTTCTATTCAACTATACGATCATGTAAGATCAAACAGTGAGCACACGTATCGGCAGGGAAGTTATTTTTGGCTTCAAATTCGAGACGAACATCCACTGGTCCAAACTTGAGCGAATCGTTTTCTTTGAACAGTCAATCACGAACAGGGAAGCGTACTGTAGAAATTCACTCTTCTTCAGCAATAGTTCAGGTTCCTTGCCGTAATAGGAGGTTTGGAAATTTGCGAACATCTCGTACAACAGAGCATATTGATTGTGACTCATATCAAGATTCAGGTTCCCGTAGGGTGTAACGTGTACGGCTGGTAAACAGCCGTATCCCGCAACACCGACGGCGCATAACAACTATGACGTCACAACGGGTATAAAAGGGGCGCTCTATCCATCTCGCCAGCAGTCGTATGGCAAAGCGCCCGACTGACTCACTAACTCTTTGAAAATTCAGGCACTGTGCAAAGCAGCCAGTGACCTAGTAGATTCACTTAATTCCATAAGAATCGAGCTAAAGCAGCCGATTACTTAACGTAGCTTCTCAAAACGATTAAATTAGTCAAAGCGACAGTTTAAAATCCTTGTTTTGTATCGTCCAAGAGAAATTCTATTTCTCATTAAAATTCAATGTTATACTAGCCTAAAATTCAATCAGACAAAACTAAAAATATAAAAGACATTAGTTAGTAAAATCTATCGATGCAATTCGAAAATTATTTTATTTCATAAAATAACTAAATTCAATCACAATCTCAACTCTATTCCATTCAAACTCAAATTACATTCAAACTCTATTCAAAATCAAAACAAATCTTTCCTTTCTTACGACAAACACGCTCATTCTAAAATTAGTATTCACTCTATTCTCACTTCAGACAAACCAAAACAACCAAAATTCAGAGACAATTAAAATCATAGATTTATTTAATATACCTTAGAACAAATTCTTTTTATTATATCGAGTCTACATAACTTATCATTTTGTATTATTTTATAGTTGGTTGCAACCTTTCGTATTATTGAATTCTTTCATATCATTTCTACGGAGTTGACTCTTTCCAGACATCAGCCTACAAAATTCCGTTTCTGTTTAATAGCATAACAACACCTAGCTAGATAGCACAGCTTTGGCTGTAGAGTGAACACACACACGGTGGTCTTAGTATCCCCGTCTCGTGTTGTTTACTTTACAATAGTCCGAGTCTGTACAGGCATTACTGTCCGGCTCTGAGGGACGCAGCCTTGAGATACTATATAAACCAAGTCTGATGTTATATCTGCTTTGTTATAATAGATACTCCGGGTCTGCTAAAATAGCGAGTGTTTTCTTGGCATTACTGTCCGGAGGCACGCCAAAGGGATTGAAATTTCACAGTTTTTAACAATAGTTTTTTAGGAGCTCAAATCTTAGATTCGACAACGAATTCATGCTAGCTTGGAATTTTTAGTTAATTAATAATTAATTAAAAATTCCGCAAAAGTTACAAGGGATAACATTGAGAGTTCAAGAAGAGTTTAACATCGGTGATATTGCAGTGGTCGAAATGGCTAGCGTTTTTATTCGGCTTGTTCTTCCGACTTATCTGGAAACCCAGTATGACGTACGAGGTTTCTTCAGCTGAGTCGACGTCTTCACGGTCCAAACGTGTTTTGAGGTGGTGGGCAGTACAGGATACTCGTACAATTCCCAGTTGCGAAAACTCATTGAAATCGGCGCATCTCTCTCAATGAAATTTAACAGCTGTATTTTCCGCTCATCCGAGAGCTTAACATCTAGTAACAACTATTCGACTTTATCGATCAGAATTTTGAATTTCTCATCTTAAGTTTGCAAAACCGCGTTCGCATCGGTCTTCGAACGAGTCAAGATCAATTCGTGCTTGGTGTTGACGATTATCTTGCTATAGTCTTCGGCGAACCCTAGCGTCATCTTCAACGGTATGCATACGTCGAAGTTACCATCGGTGGTATGGCTTGCATTCACATTAACCCAACCAGTATTCTCCAACATCCAATTTTGTCCGGGTCGTAGGGAAGGGTAACCTTTCATAAGACTAGTGAGACCGACGTTCTTGCTCCTATCGATCTCAATAGCATTTATCTCGTATCGCATTTCTTCAAACAGATGACAAACACCGTTGTTGACCAGTGTTGCGATAGTCGACAGAGTTCCATCAGCCTTGACTATCCTTCCATACACATGCAACGAACTCTTGCACGGTAATACGCACAGGTCTTGGTGTTGGACAGCGATACGAATCTCGTCACTGTTGTTGAAACTCGATGAGGCATAAGGTTTGTGTGCGTGAACCTCGTAATGTGCGATAGACTCGTCAAAGGCGACGGGTGTTTGAATGTCTCAGATTTCTTCCTCCATGGTATACAGCGGATGACACAGATGCAAGCGAATCGTAGTCTTACTTTGCGGAAATTCCTCTTCCAAAAGGTGCAACCTTGAGACCCAAGTCTTTCAGAAGCAGCACGTTCTGAGGTGTCAGCTCTTTGAGAACCAGTGGACGACTGACTTGTTTAAGACATCTCACCTTACTAATATAACTACCTCTTTTATGAACTATTCCCATTATTGAGCCTTGATATGCAACCTTACAGTTATAACCTCTATACGGAAATTGACAAAATCCCCGTCTTGATCGACTATACGGAGTTGGATATGATCTATAGTCCTTACGGTGACTGGTAGGTAAATGACGTGAGACGGTACTTCAATGATCTTATATCCAGGTGGAACGACAGGACAAAACTCATGAATGGTGTGTACTTTGCGCTCATCGACGTAGGCACCCGTTGTAATATTACACTCGACTCGCCGTGCGTTTACTTTAAGAATAGTTACGGGAAGGTCAGACTGGTAAACTTTATCAGCTTGCAGAACACGTGGAGTGAAACTCAATAGGCTGCCTATAGAATCGTCCGGCAGAAAATTTACAGGGTGATTGCATTTAATTTCGCTGCACAGTGTATTATTATTCGGTTTGATATCGATGGTAATACCCTTATTCAATAGTACACCCTGTACATAGTTTTCGATATCCTCTATTTCATAGCTGCCGGTAGGTATAGTTACTATTTCTTCGCCCGCGTGAATCTTGTTGTGACCAATGTCTACGTTAGGGATCGAATTGAAACTCAGTAACTCAACGAGACCTAGGGAGTAATTCTGGAGAGGGTCAAGATCAATGGGGGGAAAGTATTAAGTCTCAAGGAAATACGGTTAGTGTGAACGAATCGTCCATGCCTACTGCGAAAGTCGCACTGATTTCGAGGAATTACGTCGCATGCTTATATAGAAACTCGAGACACAAGTGGCCACCACAATTGAACGTATCGTAGTGTTGATATCGGTCATGGTTACATTTGACGCTACCAACACCAAGGTATCTGACGAGGTCTGACGGTGGACGAAGGTTACCGAAACTGTCGAAGTAAACGGCTACGTTGCCGTTCTTTCGGTACGAGACCCAATGTGTTCCAGGTCGATCTTCATCATCTCGATTGACGATCGCTGATTTACGTCTACGCGGCCCGTCCTTAGGTAAATTGTTACGCATAAAGACGCCGCGGAAATGTAGAATGTTCAGGGTCGTCGCGTACTTTAGCAGGTCCACGTCAGTTAGCGCCCGTCGTAGTAGCGTCACTTTTAGTTTTTTGGCTGTTCTTTTAGATGGATTCCTAAACCATTCCTGTACGGTTTCAGGTGTAGCCCCTTGCCTAGAGCGATAGCTTCCATAGTTTTGTTGTGCCGTTGACTCTTTTCCAATGATCTCTTGGCGGAGCTTGCGTCATTTACCGCTTTTGCGATACCTGCTGCACCACCAGCTAACGCGCCGGTAGCACTGAGCCCGGCAAAAAGGGGTATGAGAAACGGTAAGAAACCTCCAACTTTAGTTGGAACAGGTAGAATCCGCGGAGAACGCACATTGCATCTACCACCAGCCTTTTTAACAGCGCCCCGTGCACCCTCCAATGCAGACTTAATGGCTACTTTCGCAGTTTTGCCTGGAACCATGGACCGTTTGGCGGCATCGATGACTTTTCTTTATACCACCGGCTTCCGGATTCCCATACCGGATATTTGCGTCCGGGGCAAGAACCCGTTTCCAAGCTCTTTCAGCTAAAATCCTTTCTGCCGCACTTCTAGCTTCAAGATTCTCTCGATTCTTTGAGTAGGCGATATCGTGTCCCTTGCAAGCTGCGTCGAGAGGATTGATACCTGGATCGCCTCGCGCGAGTCTTTTCGCTAGTTTGGTACCGGTTACACAGTATTGATATCCGGGTATACCGTGTGTTTGCTTGGATGCTTCGCAGTAACTCCAGTTGCGGAACGTCAGACAGGTACAGTCATCCACGGCGTGGGTAGCCACGCTGCGCTGTATTATCGGTATGGCGCGCCATTGAACGACGCCGTTGAAGTATTGAACTCCACAGCTTATGATCACGTGGGTCGAACCTAGACTGTGATCTACTATACCATACATAATAGTTGAGCAGTGAGCCATACCGATAATACAGCGTAACGTGGTTACCCAGGCCGTGGATGACTGTACCCGTATAGCGTTTTGCAACTGGAGTTACTGCGAAGCCTGCAAGCAAACACACGGTATGCAGCTCTACCGGGAGAGTGTTGATAATTTTGCTGACCAAATCTTTACCACGACGCTTACAACCGACTGTCTTGACCTTGTGCCCGATCATGTCGACGATCTGTACGTGAATGAGGAATCATCTTCATAAGAGCGATATTTATAGTGTTCAGCCTCAGTCAGAGTCGAGATGAGGTTCGAGAAAGAGTCTATCAAGCTACCTGTCATGAATTTCGACAAGGTCGTGCAACAAAATGTCGAGACTGCAAAAATGGTGATTTGCTACCAAACAGCGTTCGCGCAGTATTTTGCGGACCATCCAACTGCGGCAAGACTAATGCTCTGCTCACCCTAATGACACACCCTAACGGACTGCGATTTGAAAATATCTATATCTACTCAAAGTCTTTGAATCAACCCAAGTACAAGTTCCTGCAGCAGTTAATCGAGGGTGTAGATGGCGTCGAGTACTTTCCGTTTGACGAGCAGGAACAGGTAGTTGTACCGAACGACTCACTACCTAATTCGATCATCGTCTTTGATGACGTGGCTTGTGAGAAGCAGGATAACATCAGAGCTTTCTTCTGTATGGGGAGACACAAAAATGTGGTCTGCTTCTATCTTTGTCAGACCTATGCTCGCATCCCCAAGCATCCAGTGCGTGACAATACCAATCTTTTAGTCCTATCTAAGCAAGATGAGATGAATTTGAGACACGTATACGATAATCATGTGAACACTGACATGACTTACGCGCAGTTCAAAGACTTGTGCTCGGCGTGTTGGAACAACGACAAGTACGGATTCGTCGTAATAGACAAGGACAGTGAGATGAATGACGGTAGATATAGAAAAGGGTTTGACCGTTTTGTGAGCATAAATGGAGAAAATTCAGGGGGGTATAATCAGTAGCGTTTTGGATGCGGCTCGGTTAACATGCAGGACACAAAAATTCACGACCAAAAAGAAGTGTTTCGTCATATCGTTAAAGCCAGCGCGGCGATTCGACGTAAACACAGAATGATAAAGTCGGGCAAAGAGACCGCTGAACAGGCTATGAGCGATGTTTTTAACCCGGTAGTCACTCCGTTGAAAGAACTGGTGAAGGTATCTCAAACCGCTTCGAAATCCATTTAAGAAGAGCCGATCAAAGATGAACCAACCAAAAAAGAGATTAACCTGATTAAAGAAGAAGAACCTGGAGACCTTACAGCCGGCAGATGAGCACCCTGAACCGTCGTTACGACACGAGATCCCTAACGACTATCTTGAATCGTTCCGAGATAAGAATATGAAAAGAAGCGATCTAGATAACGTGTACGGTGTACGCGTACTTGTTCACCAGAAGTTGATGGTGGGACACTCACCGATAAGTTTTGACAAGGATGTTGTTCACGTAGGTGACATGACCTATACAAACACCAAAGGCTTATTGGAATTGTTATTCAAAAAGATACCCGATGAGACCTACGTGCGCTCTGATGATATCCAAAATTATAGGCAAATCGTATTTTCTACAAAT
This sequence comes from Macrophya alboannulata, assembly GCA_949628255.1. Classification (NCBI taxonomy): domain Eukaryota; kingdom Metazoa; phylum Arthropoda; class Insecta; order Hymenoptera; family Tenthredinidae; genus Macrophya; species Macrophya alboannulata. The sequence goes on from OX451209.1 coordinate 12,011,788, forward strand.
GCACATCGAAAATACTATAAAGCTGGTCAACCCATTCGGGCGCTGAACAACCCCAAGTTCAAGAAATTTATGGCGCAAACATTTACTGTACCTCTCCCACGCACGGGTAAAGGTGTGCTACCGAAGCTTATGGTCGCTGAAGAAGGTAGAGAAACAGATTATGTTCACTGAGACGACCCCAATGAGCTGGTAGACCGTCTTCGTTTGCTTTTGGCTTCCCAAGCAGCTGGTAACTCGAGTCACTCCAATGAAATCGTATCGATCATCGAAGAATTGCGCGAAGCTGGCATCATTTATTATTCAACCTCTCATCGTTTCCACTATCATTTCCACAATGAGCATCGATGTGTTTGGACGACAGTTGGAGAAGGCTACAGCTGCAAGCGGTCGTGCTCCTCCTGGTGTTGGATTAAAATTCACCGCTGACGGACATTACGATATAGGTAACAGGAGACTGTGCAACGTGGTGGATCCTGTGCAGCAAAATGACGCTGTGACCATGAATCTTATGTGACAGGAATTCGACGCTGTGAGAGAAGAAATCCGCTCAATGATAAACGTCTTGGACTCTCGCACGACAGATACTCTGCTGAACCTGAGTGGTGATATTGAAGCAGCACAAGACTTGTCGATTCGCAGCTCCAAAGCCATTCTCAATTTGGACACCAGACTGACAGTATTGGAAAATGAACGAGAACAAGTTAACGCTCGTGACGGAGCTGCATAAGCCAGCTAGAAAGAATTATCAGCGTCGTCGTGTAAATATTCGTGGTTTGGACAAAACCTGGCAAGCGGATCTCGTTAACATGGCACCGTACGCAGGAGAAAATAAAGGCTACAAATACATGCTCACCGTTATCGATATATTCTCAAAGTATGTCTGGGCAGTGCCAATGAAGAGTAAGACGGGTAAAGATACCGCAAGTGCTATGGAATCTGTACTCGTACAGAGACGTATCCCGAAGAATTTACACGTTGACAGAGGCGGAGAATTTTATAATTCATATTTCGATTCTCGCATAAAGCGGTATAAAATAAAGCTATACTCAACCTTTATTAACTCGAAGGCATCGATCTGTGAACGCTTTAATCGTACGCTGAAAGACGAGATGTGGATGCAGTTCAGCCTGCAGGGAAATTAAAAGTGGACAGACATTTTATCTGATTTGGTTTCGGCTTACAACATCTCCAAACATCTCACTATTGGCATGAAACCGAAGGACGTTTCCTCCAGAAATGAAGAGACATTATTGCAGACTGTATACCAGAAAGTTCGCGGCAGATCTTTCAAACCGGCAAAGTTCAAAGTTGGAGATCAAGTCCGAATCAGCAAATATAAGAATGTTTTTGAGAAAGGCTATACACCGAATTGGACGACTGAAATATTTACGATACTCCAAGTGGCTAATACCAACCCAGTCACGTACAAGCTCAAAGACTATCAGGATCAGCCTATAGCGGGTGGCTTCTACGAACAGGAGCTTCTCAAAGTCAAGAATCCCGACATCTACCTCGTGAAGAAGGTGCTCAAGAAACGTGGAATCAAGCTGTTTGTAAAGTGGTTAGGTTTCGATAGTACACATAACAGTTGGAGATAAGTCTGACTTGTAGAAATTTACGGTTGTATGAATAAAAACTCAGCAAAGAAATATTCAATTCATGTACGTTTATTTATGATACAGTTTATATAATCTAGTTTAAAGTATTTACACGTTACCTCAAGCCTTATTCAGTACGACTCTCTAATTCTTCAATTTTATAATGACCCCACGGCAATGTGTCAGTGCTTCCAGGTAGTAAGAACCTCTTATCGTCGTGAGGGTTAAGCGCTCGTTTTGATTGCTTTACAGTTTGCACTACATGCAATTTTGTCCTAAAGATACACTGGCTTCTCTGCTGCGTTATCATATTTTGCAAACAATCTACATAGTCATCAAAGTCTATAGTATTCTTCACTACATTTGCCTTCACACCCTTAGCTCTCTTCATACGGTCTTCGTTTTCAACACGTACGCTGTACATTTTGCTACGCAAGCCAACAAACTCTGTCATAATTTTCCCATTGCATTCATCCTTCATGAGTCCCACAATCTTTTTGTTGACTTGCGGCATACCAAATATATTCTGAGGGTGGTAGTCTGAAGTGTCAAACTGATGGATGTCACGCTTCATGATTTCATAAATATCTGGACATCGTATCTCATAGATCAGACTATCCGTGTCCGTATATAATAACTTATACAATTATCTCTAAAGACTGGTATCATGTAATCATAATGGAAATCATAGACACAAATTTTCGAAAGATCCAACACAGAAAACCCAATATAGATTGGCTTATTTAAAACAACCTCCAACATTTTCAGTTCTATAGCCATCAGATTTTCGTCGAAGATCGAGCGGCTGTGGAAGTTGGGCTTTGCGATTAGGGCCTCCGCACCGTACCGTCCTTCCTACTTTGTTACTAGTTTCACATTGACTCGTTTGCGTACATTCTCCATAGTTTTACCGGAAACGGCATTGTTAATGAGCTTGTACAGGTCGTTCTCGAACTCATTTTTAGCCTGTTTTCTCATGCCGCTATTCAGGTCTATATATTCTTTCAACCAAGGGGACTGATTGAACTTCAGAACTCTGTGAATCTTGGTGAGCTGGAGACCATTTCATAAGGCCTGTTTCAAACTGCGGTAGTGGATAACGTATCGATTCTTGGGATACAGAGTGGTCAACAACTTTGCTTGTTTCGACCCAGGAGGCGTCTTGTGTTCCGGGCATAAAGATAGGTCGCGATGAATGTCATAGATTGCTTTCGGGTACTCCAAGTCCACTTCCAGTATATACCCAACTGGTGAGTCATCGGGAACGTTGAAGGTGAAGTCGTCTATATTCGATACCCATTCAAAACCTCCGTAAGGCAGCTACTGTGTCATTGCCCACCCGTACAGATTATTCACATCGTAGTACATCAAGTATTTTGACTCTTGGTCCGGTTTGTAGTCAGCCGTAAACTTATTATTTGCCTTTGCGTAGCGGTTGCAGCATTGACTTACTCCGCCCCTGAGACCTCGTTCAATACACATAACCATATCTATATCGGTTAGTAGTTGTAATTCGATCTTGGTAAATTCGAGCATCGAGTCCCACGTTAGTCCTGGAGTCGTATAGTAGTGTGCAGGATCAAAACCGTACGCATCGAGACAGCCGTCCCGAAAATTCTCAAAGATGTCGGCTAATAGTAGGACGTCCGTTTTCAGGTACAGGTTAGAGTATTCACCCAATGTTTCAATACCAAATTCCAACCACACTTTTTTCGCATGATCGTCGGAGATACCCTTATCATTCAAGATGCTATAGAACTTCTCCTTAACTGGTAATTCAGATTCGTCGAGCTTTTCCCATGCGTCAAGATACTCATAGGGAAAGACGCCTTTTCTGGTGAGTAGTTTAAACTTGTCATCTCCAATGTCGGCGAACTCGCTCTTGACCATTTTAAGTTCTTGAAGATACGATGCCAGTTTCTCCAACGAAGAATTCATGAATCGAAAAGAGTCGATTAATCAGAATTTGATATCACTGTCCTTGATATGTGTTGTGAACGATATACCTATAACGTTCTTTGTTGATAGGTAAAAGCTCGATCCGTCCGTCAAAATAGGTCGATATGTCCTTGATAAGGAAGTGAGCGTCATACCCACTCAAATTGTGGAAACACGATCGGTACGGTTCGGGAATCCTGATAATTCAAATTGCAGTCTTCGTGCGCCGGACCCCGATACTTCCCAGTGAGATGGCAGTGGTCCCGTACTTTTTTCCCAAGAATAAGTGGCTTCTCACAAATATTGGCATATTTTCGATGTTCTAAATTCCATTTCTTGTTCCTTTGTTAATTCATCCATTGGTAGTGGGCACCAGAAGATAGTTTCAATATCCTCGGCTAGCTGTAACAGTTCTCGCACGAACCATTCAGCTGGCTTCGAGCCTTGAAAGCCACGGTAATAGGACAGCGTATCATCGTAGCTACACTTGACGTAGAATCCTACGCTGAATGGCTCGTGCACTTGAAATGCCTCCGTGTTAGAATTACTCTGCTCTTGAACTGGTCTTAACAGGCATTCGAAATCGGCATAAACGATAAACGGAACTTTCTCCTTATTGTTAAAATTCTTAAATTTCAATGAATTGTTCATCGGCGAAGAAAGCACGATCTCGCATTTATTCATCTTCACGCAATCCATTTCATGAGTGGCCAGCTTTTCAGCACTTCCGAAATAATGAAGGCACCGATCACAGATATGTTTCCTAATTTTTAACTTCCCGTTTCTCTGATATCAGAGAAGAGAGGAAGTTATTGTATTCACCCCGAAAATGAAAAGTTGAATTCTCACTAGATCTCGACGTTTTGAAGTCTAGAGAATCATCTCCGATGTATGTGTGTGTGTGTGTGTGTGTGCGTGTGTGTGTGTGTGTGTGTGTGTGTGCGTGCGTGCGTGTGTGTGTGTGTGTGATCAATTTTTTTGTCCGACGATATCTCGAGAACGGGTGGTCAGATTTTGATCAACTTGGTCTCAATCGACGCGCCTCTTCGAAACTTAGAACTGATTAGATTTTGGTTCCGATCGGTTTAGTGGTTTTCGCATTATCTAAACAACAAAATTCTGAAAAATAAAATAAAAATCATGATATCTTGAGAATGGATGAATGGATTTAAATGAAAATTGGTACCACAAGGTTTTTTGGAGCTCTGATTACGAACCTGAAGTCGGATTTGCAAAATTTATGATGGCAAATTTTTGAAGCTCAAATTAGCGTGAGAACGGGAAGTTGAAGGGCTGGCACATGGGCAGCCTAAAGCCGCTTGTTTTTTTTTAAAGCTGTTTCCATACTAATCGAGAAAGATCTTTAATCCAAACCTAATGGTATCTGATTGGTGTTTCCTCCTCATCGCTGCTGTCTTGCTCTACTCCCGATCCTTCATCGACGTAATAATTTTGTAGCATAAGTAGATTTTCATGTTTATCTTTCTTCGAAGATGATCCTCTTGATAGATGCGGGCATTTCAACAAATGAGCTGCCTCTCATAGGCTTATATTTGTTAATGTTTACCATCAAGTTGACAATTGAATGCAAGGTCCACCCTGAATCTCGTTCTTGGAACTCTTTCATATCTCTAAGAACACGGCCGAATACATTTTCTACAAACCAATGCTTGAGATCAGTTGCTGTAGAATCGACTCATTTTTTGTATCAAAATATTTGACTTCCACAATTTTTTCATCATTTTTTAAAATGAATTCGGCCGCTAACACAGCATTTACCTTGAAAGCGTTTTCTTTTTCCAATGCATTTTTGATACGCGTTTCAAATAGAGCCTGCGCATCTTTCATGAAAGCTACTATATCTACATGTTTTAAGTTAACAATTACTCCCGATCTAATGCGGCCTTTGAAAGCTGTCTCTAAATCACACCACTTAACTCTATCACTGCGTCTCTCGCGTCTTTTCAAACTACCACCCTCTTTTAGTAAACTTCCTAATTGTACATTTAAACCTTTCACCCGACTGATTATAGATAAATACTTTTGTTTTTCAGAAACGCTCGTTCCCTCTTTACGCAGTAGTTGACCCAAAATTCTCAATCTATTTGCACCGTGTCTGATCCACTTTGCCACCTTGCATGGATTCGCATTACCACTAGCAAGAAGTGTCAAGGAGCGTTTCATGAGCGGCACTATTCTATCACAATTTTCAGCAGACATAATGGTGACTTTGACTTTTCACTGTTTGAATGTTACTTTGAATTCTTCTCTTTTGAAAGTTGTCAAACGACTAGTTCGCATTGTGCAGTGTGAGCCCTTTTTATAATACTTAAACTGTAAACAATTCCTTTCGTAAGAATTCGCATGAAATACGTTGCAATTCTTTTGAGTTCATAACAAGTTGAAATTTGATATTCGATATCTTCTACAGTGCGGTACTTCTGAACTTGATACCAGATTGAAATTTGTTATGTCTCTTCCGCAAGAATTGTTTGTGTTAAAATATTTCAGGGCCTGGATCTTTCTAGAAACATTATAGCTAATGAGGAACTTTATAATAAAAGGATGTTTACGCGGTAGAGTTCAAAGTATGTTGAAATTTGATACTTTTAGAATTATATTTATACGGAGTGAGTTTTCTCCGAGGTCCTGAGAGGGTGTGGCTTAAATCGGCTGAGACGCCGCCTGCTTTTATTCAAGCTTGTTAGTGTCAATTGTCAGGATGATAGTCTTCATTTAGATACAGGTACCTTCGTCTCTGAATCGATTTATTATGCTGAGCAAGCTAGCTCATGGTAGACAATCTATTCAGAAATTGAGGTACATAATATTATCTCATTGTTTTGACAAGGCTACACACATTTCCGTATATTGTAAATACACGGCAAGAGCCAAATAAATAGTAATCACAATCAGTGTTCTTCTGATAATAACGAGTACGAATAAGAAGAGGCGGAGTTTTAGCCGATTTAAGCCACACCCTCTCAGGACCCCGGAGAAAACTCACCCTGTATATTAGCGCGAATTATTTATTTCAATAAGTTCAGCAGAACCATTGAACAGGGTGCCGAATAATTCCGGGAAAGGGTTATCGTTGAGATTTCTAGACAAAGTATATTCTCAGAATCGTTAGCGAAATCATGTTCAGACGTGAAGTACCTTGATCTCGAAAAAATTCTCACAGGGTGCCAAATAATTCTAAGAACTGTTTATCTGCCGGAAATTCCGAGAATCGCGGAATAACCTTGAGGAACCTTCTAGAAGTTAATGCCAGTGACGTCATCATCGAAGGTTCGAGACAGAAGGTCTAAGGATCGAGAGTGTGGCGTCATATTGATGGAGTGTGACGTCATATTAAGGGTGTGTGGCACCATATGAAGGGTGTCTGACGTCATTCTGAGAGTTGTCACTAATACCTTTACATATTAACGTCCAGGTGTCTCACCCCCGCCGTGACTCTGCGCAACCCCATCTGCGCACATTTCAAATTTCGCGCCCTCGCGCATGTGCAGTAGGTAGGTTGCGGGTCTTGGAAAAATTTCAGTGGCCCCAGATCTCCCTAGCCTATCTACTGACGGTGCTATCTCGTCAACGGAAAACGATACTAATTCGTAAAAAAAGCTTAAATGATACGTTAAGTACTTAAAAATAACGTCCGATGAATGGATTATCGGCAACTTTCGTTTATTAGGAATAAAAAATGATTGAATTTTGATTCTCTTCAAAAGCGTACCGTAGGAGTGGTGTTACAGTAGTGTTACATGAACACGCGAGAAAAGTTTTTCAAAGTGCGTCACCTCCGCACACTTTTAAACTTACTTAAATTTTGAAATCGCAAATTTTTCACTTCTACACCACTGTTGATTCTAGCACTTCGAGTGTTCGGTAAGGGTCGATAAGGGTGTCGGCAATAGTGTATTGCGCACCTAGGGAGGGAAAGTAGGCTATTTCAAACTGTGCATGAGATTGACACCCGAGCCGGAGACAAGGCCGGCAAAAACGCAGTTTGGGATGGCATTTTTCCCTCCCGTGTGACGCATACTATTTTTCACCATCCCCTGCATCGTTAAGTACGACTTCGTGTTCACGCGAAGGGCCGAAAGTCGTACTTTCCATGCAGGTGTGGTGAAAAAGAATTTTTTCTGCCTGGATTTCTTTTCCATGACATGTGGCTGAACTTATAGTCATGACCACCGAACAATTCAAGTCCGTGTTGAAATTTTTCCGGGTCACGCCTTTTCATGAACTTCTCTCCAGTGTTCATGTAACACCGTTTCCGCGGCATAATTTTGAAATAAATTAGAAATACAATAATTTTTTATTCTTAATAAACGAAAGTTGCCGATATTCCATTCATCGGACGTCATTTGTGATTACTAAACGTATTGTAACGAAATATAGTGATTTTGAATAGAGCGCTTAGCGCCTTGATTTGGGTAGTCGAACAATTCTAAATATGACTAGAATTACGAGGTGTACTTTGACCGGTAATTCGGAGTATACGAAATAATCTCTATCGGCCGAGAACCTTCGTACAGTAGAGACATAGTATAGTCTCAGGTCTTAAAGTCTTCTATTTTATTTTCCGATATTTGATTCTCAAATTCACTCATAATATAAATATTTATCAAATAGTACATTGTGTATCTAGGGCGGAAAGTAGGCGATTCCTGACCGCGAGTGTGGAGTTTGCAGTACGAGTCGTAGGCGAGGGCTAATACCGTGCGAGCCAAGGCGAGGACTGCAAACTCCGCACGAGCGAGGGATCGCCTTCCGCCCATGATGCACACGATACTTTATGTCCGACTCTCTTTGAAAACGCGACTTTCCGGGAAAGAGGGGGGGGGGGTCCAGGGGCGAAGCCGCGGCGGGGGGTTCGGAAGGCGGAGCCCCCTGATAAGAAAAACATAAAAATAAAAATTTCAAGTTCAATTTCCGTTCATGCTTAGTCTAAATACTTAGTGTATCTATATAATCTTTATAATCATCAAACAAGCAATGATCTCTTAAACTATATCATGATACATTACCGAATATTCTGAATGAAAAGAATTAGTCTTGAAAATACATCCAAGAAATTGAATATAAATATGTACATACTATTTTAAGATTAGACGTATACGAAAGACGTATGTTATAGACGTATGTCTCATATGTAACAATGTCAGACGAATGAAATGCTTTACACCAATTCGAAAATACCCGTATTTATTGTTCGTTTTAACTATCATTGAATCGATCCAAATTGAGTATCATATAATATCATATACGAAATTTAATTATACATATAGTATAATCATATATAATTTAAATATAAATCTTAATTACCAATTTATATCAAAGATCTAATGAATATCACATTAAAATGAGGATCATCAACTCATAAATTCATGACTAATGAGTGAATAGAGATTGATAATTTATTTTTTTTTATTAAAAAAAAAATTAAAAGAAAAAATTGAAAAAGAAATTAATTATTATTCAAGAAATACATGCTCGTCGGGCGAAGCGGGCGGAAAGTTCATGTGCGCCCGCTATAGCGGGCGGAAAGTTCATCGGCGCCCGCTATAACGGGCGGAAAGTTCATGTTCGCCCGCTCAAATCGTCGGTCTGAAAAGTGCCACTTTCCGCCCGGTAAAGCGGGCCGAAAGTCAAGTTTTCAAGGGGGGTTGGACAAAATAGTACATTTCAGTACGAGTATGGAAAGGCTTTTTTGGCGAAACGAGAGGTTTACGGCACGAGCCGAAGGCGAGTGCTGTAACGAGTTTCGTGAAAAAGCCTTTACGTACAAGTTACGATCATTATTTTTCATCCCGGAAGCCGAGAAATCGCAACGAAGTTGCGATTTTGAGGTTAGAGGGATGAAAATGTTATTAAATTATAAACAAAGGATCATCGATAACTATCAGTTTTGAATAAATAAAGAAAACTGGGATGAGAGAATTTAGAAGCCGAGACGAAATTAAGTATTCTGTTATATACATACCTTTAGTCATTTCACCATGTTAAATTCATACCCGATGTAATAATTTATAAATTGCTATGTTCTATGTAAATTTCATGTTACCGCATGTGGTGTCTTTTCTTAATGTCTAAAGTCCTTGTCTGTACTCGAAATTAGCGGTAACATTATTTTATATCTAAACGGATTGATTATATCCCTAAAGAGTACTGTGTAGTCTTGTGTCGTCCAGAATATTATTTGACTAAAATCATTGATATTTTCATAACTACAAGAAATGTTTCTACAACTTAATGACATTTTGTTCATATCAATGATTGTATATTTTTGACTTTCAATTAATTATTTCATAAACGAAAAACATCAAATTTAATGAATAAATTCTTTATGTCGTTAAACAATGAACCCATGTGTTTTTTTTTTTTTATTTATCTTATAAACCATCTATTTATTATAATAAGTAAGAATTTTCCTCTTAAATCGTTCTTACATTTTGGCGCCCATCGTGCGGCACGAGTTCATTGTCTAGCTTGAAATTATATGTTTAAACTAGTTTCTGTGTATATTGTTCATGGGTAAAAATATTAAATCAAGTCCAATCGTTACTAGGTCAAAAAGTGGACAAAAATCTCTAGTTACACCGTTAACTACTGTTAAGAAGATAATTAATAGGAGGAGTATTATTAAGACGGCAGCGATGGAGGAACAAATTAAGCAGTTGAGATTGGAGCAGGAGAAATTAGCTAAACAGAAGGTCGAGTTACAAAAACAAATGGAGAGACTACAGTCACATGAGGAATTAGCTGAGCAGGTTCGAGTGCTACAAGCAGAAAAACAAGCAAGTATTCCAGCGACAGGTCAAATCAATGTGAGCGCTATTAATCAGACTACAGAGTCGACAAACCGTTTGTTGGGTGGGTTGATGAATCATTTTCAATGTTAACAATTAGATATAAAAGCACTGAAATTTTCTGATGAGGATAATCAAAATCCGACTGAATTTTTGGAAGGTTTAGATAAGTATTTTACAATTAATTGTGCAAATGAAAATCAAATGTGGATAGTTGTTGGGAGTGTTTTATCGGGAAGAGCGAAAGTTTGGTTTGATGTTAATAAAGATGTTTTTGGCACCTATGATAATTTTAAAAAATCGTTCAGAGGAGAATTCTACTCCATTCAATATCAAGTAAAAGCAAAAAATCGTTGGTCTTTACGTAGATATAAATCACAGGATGGGTCACTTGGAAATTAATTCAGACAACAATGTAAAGAAGCTAAATATTTTGAACCAAAACTTTCTTAATATGAAATCAATTTTGCAGTGGTACAGCAACTACCATCTAGAGTTAGGGATATATTAGCGACTACAGATTTTAATGACACTTAATTAGTAACTCAGGCTCTATTGAGTCTAGACTCTGCATATGAAGATAGAGAGGTTGAACGTAGTAAAAATACTGGATATTATAATAAAACAAATCAAAATAATGCTCAAGTACGGAATATAAGATTTATTACCGATAGGTTTGGTAACCAAAACATTTTAATTCAAATCAACAAGATACTCAAGGTCGAAATAACGGATGGAATACACGAAGATATAATGATTATCATATATCGCAACAGCAAAGTTTTGTTTTACCAAATACTAATTTTCCCCCACCAGTAGTGAATAATCAGCATTCTTATAATAATCCAGTGCAACAAAATAGCTTAAATTTAAACTAATTCGAGGTACGAGTCAGAAAGGTCCAGAATCGTACCGAGGATCTAATGATTTTATAGAGGACCTATCAACAGACATTGACAGTAGGGAAAAAGGTCAATCTTATCAAAGTCAGATGCAAAAATCTACTAGTTACTATAGATAAAATATCAGTACATGCCTTAGTTGATACAGGTAGTCAAATAACATGCATTTCAGAAGATTTTTATAAACAACTTTCGAGTCGTAATATATTAGCTGAACTACCGGTTACAAATATAAAAGTATTTCCTGCATTTGGAAAGTCTGCAGTCACCACATAACAATAAATTTTAATAGATATGTATATAGATGGTCGAAGAATGACTTATGCATTTTTAGTGATACCTAAATTATCTGCAAATGTTATATTAGGGAACGATTGGTTGTCAGTAAATAATGTTGTATTAGATTATAATAACAAAATCGTAGAAATTCATGGTTCGCGTGTAAATGATCGTTTTGTATCGTACAGTCGAGGGTTTGTAGATAGATTGTAGTCTTCATATAAAGATAAAATTACCTATATACAAATTGTAAATTGTGCAGAAGAGAATCGACGGTGTTTCTCTGAAAATAAAAATCAGTTCGATACTCGATCTATTCACATGACGACAAATAATGTTGATGTTATTTCTGAAGGGAATAGCAATTACGGAGTAAATATTGAAAAAATTGTTGAAGGATTTGAACAAATTAATAATAATTGTAATAATGATGTGCATAGTAAAGATGACGTTATTCATGATGAAATTGAGAATATTAATATGGGTAAAGTAATTATTGATAACATGCGTAGTAAAGACGATGTTATAAATTGTGATGATGAAGATAATTTGTGTGATATAATTAATGAAAATGATAATATTTGTGATATACATAACATGTTTGATGTACAAAATTGTGACAACGAAAATAACCCTGATGATGAAAACTGTGATCAAAAAGTTGTTTCTGATGTTATGAATAGGATTGAAACGGATACAGAGATTTATAAAGAGCTAGATCACGAACATTTTGAAGAAATAACGTACGATGATCCTTGTATTACAGTTCTGAGGATCACAATTTTTTTAAAGATCTTCGAATGATCGCGTCACAACTTATGATGCAGGATGTAAAATATACAGAGCCATTAATTGATTTGATCATAAATCATAAAACATTATTTTCCGACAAGCCAACGTGCACTGATGTGTATGAACATGATATTCGGGTATCACGCAATAAACCATTCGTTCGTCGATCTTATCCAGTCCCATTGTCATTAAGAAGTGCTGTAGATGATGAGATTGATGAAATGCTTAAAAACGGAATTATAGAACGATCAATTAGTCCTTATTGTAATCCTTTGAAAATTGTAAAGAAAAAGGATGGAAGGGTTCGTGTATGCCTTGATGCTAGATATTTGAATGACATAATAGAGTCTGATAATGAATCACCACCATTAATTAATGAAATTTTGCAAAAATATAACGGAATTACACATTTTTCAACTGTTGATTTAACTCATGGTTATTGGCAAGTTCCGTTATCTGTTCAATCTAGACCTTATACTGCATTTTTGCACAATTCAACACTTTATCATTTCTGTAGAATACCTTTTGGACTAAAAACAGCTGGAAGTGGGTTTATAAGAGCTCTGAATTTAGCATTTAAGAATGATTTTTCCAACTTTTTAACTACTCACATTGACGATTTATCAATAACATCAAAAAAATTTGAAGAACATTTACAACATCTCAGTTTAATATTTACTCGATTAGAAGAAAACAATTTCACCCTAAAACTCAACAAGTCCCTTTTCATCAGAGAATCAATACCATTTTTGGGTTTTATTATATCAGGTGAAGGAGTTATTCCTGATCCTAATAAATTAGCTGTAATTAGGAAGTTCGCACAACCAAAGAATAAACAACAAGTTCAACAATTTCTTGACGTATGCAATTACCATAGGCAGTTTTGCATAAAATATTCAAATTATATTGAGCCGTTTAGAGACTTGTTAAAGAAAAGTGTAGAATGGATTTGGACACCAACTCATACAAAGGCATTTGAAGAACTGAAGAATAAATTTTTAAGCGTAGTCATGTTACATCATATTATTCCAGACGCTGTATATAAATTACAAACTGATGAAAGTAATAAAGGTATTTCTGGTATTTTGTATCAAACTGACAAAGAAGGAGATAATCATTTAATAGGAGTAGTTAGTAGACGTCTATCAAATTCTGAATTGAATTATACAACAACGGAAAAGAATTGTTAGCAATCATATATTCTGTCACAAAATTTCGAACATATTTAATAGGAAATGAATTTGAAATGATTACTGATCATAGAGGTTTAATTTCTTTGAACAGCACTCCATTTCAAAATGCACGACTTATTCGCTGGAGTTTATTATTACAGCAGTATACTTTTAAAGTTGTATATTGTAGTGGACGCGAAAATTTAGTTGCCGATTTTTTCAGTCGTAATCCTGATGGTAAATTTTTATGAATAACAAGATGATCAACTAATCATAGCCACACTAATTTCTAACTGGTCACCTGGTTTGCTTTCTCGAGATGGAATATTTGAAAATCAAATTGCACAGATAGTAGTAGATACTAGATATCCTATTGAATTTAAACAAATACAAAAATGGCAAAGTGAAGATCCTATTTTAAAAGCGAGGTTGGATGACTTTAGAGCTGGAGTTAATAATCATCGTTCCTTAGTATTTAGATGGTATTTAGACGTTAGATGGAAAATTGCGATACCACAAAGTTTAGTTAATATATTAGTAAAGAATGTACATGACAATTTAGGACATGTAGGTGTATATAAAACTCTACAATACTTAAAAACGTACTATTTTTGGAAAAATATGACGCGCGATTTAAAACATCTTGTCTTGCACTGTGATTTATGTCAACGTATCAAATATTTAACATACAGTATGGAGGAAGAAAATCAATTAATTAAGGCAACAAAACCTAACGAATTAGTCACAGTCGATTTTTATGGTCCGTTGCCAAGATCTATAGGGGGTGTACAGTATATTCTTGTTGTTATGGATGCGTTTTCTGAACATGTAACCTTGTATCCAATGAAGCGTGCAACCACTAAGATTAGTTTGAAGAAAATTATTGAATGTTACATACCAAAGTTTGGTAAACCTCACAGAATATTATCAGATAACGCAACTCAATTTACTTCGATCAATTGGAGGCATGGATTGGAAGCATTAGGTATTAAAATATGCTTTTCATCAGTTCGTCACCCACAATCTAATCCTACTGAACGAGTAATGAGAGAACTTGGTAAATTATTTAGATTATTTTGTAACGAACATCATACCAAGTGGGCTAAATACATGTCAAACATAGAACAAATTTTAAGTGTAACTGTTCATCATAGCACTGGCTTCACATCACATGAATTACAATTTGGAGAAAATCCGCATGGTAAAATAAAAGAACCAATTAAATTTCCTGAGTCGATCGTAACACCTCATGAATTTAAAATTGGATTAGCAAATGAAAGAATTTTAATAAATTTTCATAGACGTCAAAAACAGCAAAAGATAAAATCGAAAGTAATTCTGAATGTTAATGATCTTGTCCTAATACGTGTTCCTATTAATGCTTTGGATAAAGTCACACAGAAATTTTTTCATCTTCATCAAGGACCGTTTAAAATAAAACGAATTATAGGACGTAATGCTTATGAATTGGCTGATCCCAACGATGCAACCAAAATAAAAAGAATATATAATAGAACAAACATAAGAAAATATTATCAACCAATTTAACAAACTTTGCGCTATTCTTATAAACTGTACACTACTCCAATCTCACTTGCCTATCTCGTTTCTACTTGGCGAAGAATAGGTGTTAAGTTAATTTTAGGGAACTTTATAAACCACTAAGAATAGTCATTAGCAGACAAAGTTATACATATGTGTTTTATGTTTTGTGTTACATATTATAAGAGTATTATCTTTAAATGTTTTGACAAACCCTGTAAAGACAATAGGGGGACAAGATGTAACGAAATATAGTGATTTTGAATAGAGCGCTTAAAACGCGCTTCACAATTGCTTCAGGCAGGTCATTCAGAGAGCAGGAGGTATAGATTTGGAGATCGTCCGCATAAACAAGGTGACTAGAGTGACGCAGGGCCTGCGCGATGTCATTCATGAATAGAGAGAAAATAAGCGGGCCCAGGACAGAACCCTGCGGAACGCCCATGCCTAGAGAGGCCCAAGACGACAAGGCTCCATCAGGGCCCCCAACTGCCTGTCTCCTATCCTGTAAATAGCTTGCGAACCATCTGAGAGCATGCTGCGAGAACCCAAGCGCTAGTACTGCTAGTAGTTTAGTAAGCACGAGGGCGTGAGGAATGGTGTCGAACGCCTTGGTGAAATCGAACAGGACAAGAACGGTAACCATACGATTGTCAATTCCCCTGCGAACGTCCTCTGTGAGCCGCAGAAGAGCCGCCTGAGTGCTATATCCGGGGCGAAAACCCGATTGACGGGGATCCAGTAGCCCACGGGTATTTAAATAGTCTGCCAGCTGTTCTAGAACGAAACGCTCCAGCACCTTGGACAGCACTGAGAGAATGGCGATAGGACGGACCTGCTGCATGGACGTCGGCGCTTTAACTTTCCCTAGCGGTAAAATCCTCGCTCTTTTACAGCATGTCGGAAAGGTAGCAGTGCTTAGAGAGCAATTGAGAAGAGACAAAAAATACGGAAAGACCACGGGTAGTGCTTCCTTGAGGTTTCGAAGCGAGATGTCATCTACCCCGCACGACTGCGAACTGAAGTGGCCCAACGGCATTCAAAAGTGCTACCGGAGAGATGTCTTTGAAATAGAAGAGCGACTCATCATAGCTGGGCGGAGGCAGGTCCAGGAAGAAATGGGATGAGAGAATTTAGAAGACGAGACGAAATTAAGTATTCTGTTATATACATTAGGGTGGTCCTTATTTACGGTGTTTTTGAAATTTTCTGCGGACAAGGTGGAAAAAGTTTGCAAATAAATAAAAAAAAAAGTACCCAAAATTTGGAGTCTGTAGGTCAACTCAAAGTACTGCCTATAAGGCAGCGAATTTCCCCATTTGATTTACATGGAAATTCGGGCTCACTCCATTATTTTTTTTTTTCCGGCCTGAATAGTGCTTCGAAAAATCTGAAATTTGGTATACGTCTTTCCTATAGTCATAGGTATTCAACAAAAAATTGGGGGATTTTTCGGAAAAAAAACGTTTATACCTGTAAGGAAGACGTATGCCAAATTTCACTACCTTGTAGGCAGTACTTTGAGTTGACCTACAGACTCCAAGTTTTGGGTACTTTTTTTTAAATTTATTTGCAAACTTTTTCCACCTTGTCCGCAGGAAATTTCAAAAACACCAAAAATAAGGACCACCCTAATATACATATAGTCATTTCACCATGTTAAATTCATACCTGATGTAATAATTTATAAATTGCTATGTTCTATGTAAATTTCATGTTACTGCATGTGGTGTCTTTTCTTAATGTCTAAAGTCCTTGTCTGTACTCGAAATTAGCGGTAACATTATTTTATATCTAAACGGATTGATTATATCCCTAAAGAGTACTGTGTAGTCTTGTGTCGTCCAGAATATTATTTGACTAAAATCATTGATATTTTCATAACTACAAGAAATGTTTCTACAACTTAATGACATTTTGTTCATATCAATGATTGTATATTTTTGTCTTTCAATTAATTATTTCATAAACGAAAAACATCAAATTTAATGAATAAATTCTTTATGTCGTTAAACAATGAACCCATGTGTTTTTTTTTTTTATTTATCTTATAAACCATCTATTTATTATATAAGTAAGAATTTTTCTCCTAAATCGTTCTTACAGTATCATTTAACCTTTTATACGATGTCGTATTATCGTTTTCCGTTGACGAGATAGCACCGTCGCATATATTTGTTAATAACGATAGAACGCTTCGTCAAATTCTAATTTTACTTGCATGGACGTGTTTTTAAAAAATAGACGCATCACCAGTAGAGTGGCTGGTGGTTGAAGTTGAGTGTTCAAAAGAGCCTTCAAAATACCGCATTTTTTTTTACTTTGGTCGCTATAAATGACAAACTAATTATTAAAAAAATTTTAATCTTCTTGAGGAACAAAAGAAATTCTTAAGTAGTCGCCCTAGTCGCCCACCTCCTTTTTGCCGAAAAAGGGGTGGGGGAGGCACATTTCGATTATTATCTGGGGCCAGGCGTCGAAGACGCAAAAATAAAATGCAGAGCCGCGATTCTATTTCAATTCCGAACACATACATCCGAAAATATGTTCGTCTCATGGGAAAATAGAGCTGCAAAACCGTTTTTAGATTTGTCAAATGTCAATTTCCTCGGCGGCCATTATTATGTAGCTGTCCGCCGAGTTTAGTTGGCACACGAGGTAAGTGCCGCCACGAATATCAAGGATATCACTCCCTTAGTGTACAGTAATGTTCAATGATGGGGTCCCAGTGGCTCACTATTTTTTCTGGACCAAAACTAAAACGAGTTTCTATCTTCGCGAATTTCGTGTGCCTATGCCCAACGAAGCAGTAGCCGACAAACAATTGAACCCAATTGTTTGTTGGCTACTGTTTCTTTGAGCGTTGGCACATGAAATTCGCGAGAGTGAAAACTCGTTTTAGTTTTGGTCCAGAAAAAATAGTGAGCCACTGGGACCCCATCATTGAACATTACTGTACTATCCTTGCGTCGGAGCATATATTCGTGGCGCCACTTACCTCGTGTGCCAGCTAAACTCGGTAGACAGCTACATAATAATGGCCGCCGAGGAAATTGACATTTGACAAATCTAAAAACGGTTTTGCAGCTCTATTTTCGCATGAAACGAACATATTTTCGGACATATGTGTTCGGAATCGAAATAGAATCGCCGCTCTGCATTTTATTTTTGCGTCTTCGACGCCTGGGCCCGGATAATAATCGAAATATCCCTTCCCCACCCATTTTTCGGCAAAAAGGAGGTGGGCGACTAGGGATGGGCCTTAAGCTACAGAATGCTTCTAGTCTCATATTTTTTCGACGAGTTACACTTTTAGAAAGCTAGGGGTCAGGAATTTTGAAACTGATAGTAGGAGTAATTGAATGAACTAATCTTTTGAAAAAATTGGAAGGCGATAGTTGTTCATCAAGAGGCTTGATAGAGTCTCGCGCCAAGTACACAAAAAAATGAAAAATTTATTCATGACTCTAACACTCTTGTTTGCCAGAACTGGAGTTCGGCGCAGGAGTGGGGGTATCTATGTTATTTCATTAAGCGATATCTCAGGGCCCGCCGATTTAATGCAGGAATAAGGTGCGAAAGGGATTTCATTTGGGCCTAATATCAATGCAATCGGTGTACGGATAGCTGAGCTATGATCATTTATAAAATCGAGAGGGTCAGTTTCACGTTCAGAATTTCTCCGTCTCCGGCTCACGCCAGATTTGCACATTTACCCGGCTACATAATAACATAGAGACTACCTTCAAGAGGCGAAAGTTACACATAAAAAAAAATTAAATAAAAACAAAGCGAGTTCGTCGGTCTATGACACAATAACGCTCTCTATATGGCCCACGAGAGGCAGCATAATCGCGCATGGTAGAACATATGATCAGCGCTGCATATAATTTATTTTTCATATTTGCGATGACAGTTGTGGGGAACGAAAATGAAAATAATGTAAAATATGGAGTAATAATTAAATGTACTTCGAAAAAATTGGAAAGCGATAGTTCATTACATAACAATTATTACAGGAGTCCTATGGAATAATAATCATATCTATCTTCTCATTTATTTCACGAGATCAAGCCTTTGAGGTTATGAGAATTATCTATCATGATTGATCGCGATTTATACCGAACAAAGGGTAGGCAGTGAATGACTTATATTTATTTGAATACTTTGTAACGCTAATTCCCTGAGCAAACAGAGTATATGCCGCTGGCGCGGCGACAGCTCTGCTGCGGAACAGCTGGGGCGGGGAAGGTGGTGGGGGACGGGACTCGTTCGGCACTCGGGGAAGGCTACGCCTCTGCCTCTCTGCAGTGTGCTGCAATGCGTGACAGCAGACGGCTTGGCTCAAAATGGCGGTCGCGGCTCGCGAGCATAGAGATATAAGAATAGAGTGCGTGAGCCATAGGAGTGCACGCAAGTGAAAGCCAGCACGGAATAGAAAGAGAGAGAGAAACTAGTGCGTCTGGTTGTCTTTGTCTAATCACGCATGCGCTGGCATGCCCAACGTTGTGACACAGACATAACCTACTTCGTGTTGTCTTCGTGTTCAGTATTTGAGGTATTCGTGTTGTAAATACATAACATTGAGTGGGATGATTTTTGTAACCATAACGTTGTCTGTTCTATTGAGTGAAAATCTTGCACTTGTAATGAATCCGTATAGCATACCTTAACGACTCTAATCTCGCCTGCTGCCCATGCGTGATTAGACAAAGACAACCCGACGCACTAGTTGTCCTCTCTCTTTCTATTCCGTGCTGGTCGTATCGGCTGACTCACGTACTCTATTCTTATATCTCTATGCTCGCGAGACGTTAGGTGCGCAACGACGATGCAACTGCATGGAGAGAAGTAAACACTGGTGCCCAATGTGCAAGACATTATTAGGCAATGTCTAGCCGGAACGAGCGGCGCTCGACATGGCCTGCTCTTGTTTCGCGCATTGGTCGCCAGTGTCTTAGACACGGACGGAAGAACATCGGGAATCCGTGTGCCGTCACTGGGAGCCAATGTCTAAAACACGGCCCAGCAGTGCGCTACGCATTGTATGCCCAGTCGTGTCATCGGATGCAAGAGAGTGTGCATGCTAGGACCTCTTTGTCGCACGTATTCACGCACAGCAATATTTCGCTTTTTAAAACTCGTCAACCGGAATTCAAGACAGATTTTTCGCAGTCAACCCTATATCACCGTGTTCGCAATGAAATTATCTTCATTCTGACAAGTTTTATTTATTAAACAGACGACTGCAAATTAATAGTATCGACTTACCTGTTTATACCTGTCTAACCAATACTTATGTCAGGAAAAAAAAAGTCAACCTAACGTTTGCATGTTCTAGAGGGTTCATACTTTCGATTGGTATGTAATTTGTCTATTAAACAAACAAGTGCAATGTTTAGAAAAAATTCATTTTTTGATTAATCATATCCTGGACTGAAATTTTTCGGTCAACCTATTCGCGATATATTACTTAACATAATAAATTTAATATAAAATACTTTTCATCCATCAAACAGACGGGTGAAGGTCGTTTCCTACTCGGATCCTCTAGTAACGTGACGATTGCAAAACAACAAGTGAATGCATGCTGTATAACCTGTAGCTTATGCACATGATATTACAAACGCAATATGAAAATTGATTTACCTTGCACTTGTTGCGATGTTCCGTGATTCACTTTTCCAATCGGACGAATATTTTTTTAATAACAATGAATTCTTCTTCTTCTTCTCCTTAATGGTTATATCCTCGTAGAGCTCGAGGAATAACAATGAATTGAATAACAATGATTCAACAGCACGCATTCACTTGTTGTTTTGCATTCATCATGTGGTTCAGGTACGGGGCGAGTGCGAGAACGCGCATGCGCGCCAAGTTTTTCATAAACACGGGCATGCAATGCGTAGCGCACTGCTGGGCCGTGTTTTAGACATTGGCTCTCAGTGACGGCACACGGATTCCCGATGTTCTTCCGTCCGTGTCTAAGACACTGGCGACCAATGCGCGAAACACAAGCAGGCCATGTCGAAAAACGAGCGGCCCGTGTGGAGCGCCGCTCGTTCCGGCTAGACATTGCCTAATAATGTCTTGCACATTGGACACTAGTGTTTACTTCTCTCCGTGTGGCGACCTAACACGCAGCACACACGAACCTCGTGAGTTGCGAAACTTGTAAACAGGGAATCTACAACGGTTAGGAACTCTCTCCCTTGGGTATAGGGACTCTCGGGGACTTGCGAAACTCGTAGGGGTGGTTTGGGGGTGGTAATACGGGACTGCGGTAAATATAGGGGAAATGATCAGAGCGATCCTACCTGGTACTGGCGACGTTTACGGCGTAGCTCGATTTGTTCCAGGTGCGTTGGTGTTTGCCGGTGAGACCTCGTGTCTGTTGCCAAGCCAAGTCGTCGTCATCTCCAAAAAAAAACCAAGGTAGTCGTCCGAAATCAAGTCCAAAATCCAGTAGAAAAGCCAGGGGTCGTTGTATCACTTGGGAACTCGCACTCACTCACTCTCTCACGAATCACCACCAAATCGCGCAAAAAGCCTCGGCACACACGTGTTGCTCTAGCAATACCCAAAATGGAAGTAATTTCTTTTTCGGCTATCGCTAATTCCTACTTCGGCCACCCATCTCACCGCCGCTGCACGCTACCGGTTAGCGGAGCGCCGCACCAGGTAACCAAGATGGCGCCTGGGAACGAGGGCGGTGAGAATTTGAATAGTGCTAGCAATAGAATCAAAATAGCCCTATCTACATGTTAACCCACCTATGTACAGATAAATGAATCAGTTACGGAGCTTGCTACAGCCCTTGAGGAAATGTGACTGAACATGATCAAAATAAAGAAAAATATACGATCGATTAGTTATTAAGGCTAAAGGGATGTTGTACTGTTAAAATATCGTGTATGAAGTACTGACATATTTTATAACAATACCTAGGCAGACAACATCATTACTGAAGATTCAATGAGGTATTTGTAACTAAATGCTAAATATAATGAATAGTGTGAATTGAGTCACCGTGCCCCGTGAAATGTTTTTGACACTAAGAGCTATCAATGCATGCAATGTGGCTGATCATAATCGAATGAGCAAGATAAAGGACGAAAGACTAAAAAAAACAATCAGGAAACCGGTTGACCTGTGGGCCAACTCTAAAACATCCCGCTATGTGTTGAATACGTTACAACAAATTTATACTATTGTGTTTATAATACATTGAGAAAGGTTATAAGTATTACGGTGTCCGTTATTTCCCAAGTTAGTTTTTTTTTTTGCAAACGCCCCTTAAATTTTTAGTTTATGACCTAAAAATAAATATCAGACCCAAATAAGCCCTTAATATCAATATTAACCCGTGCCTGAATCATCATACATTTACCATTTAAATAACATGGGATTTTTGCACTTTTTGCATATAATTTTTTTTCTCAGAAACGAATACAGCTACACCAAAGATCAATACATATTTTTGTAGGAAATTTAACGCTCTACATGAAAGGTCTCTTATGATTTTTTGTTAAATTCACTCCTTCCTCCTCCCTCCTTCGAAAGTTATTGAAGGTTAAAGTTGTGTTCATTGTCAAATTCATCGTTTTTTTTCTGATTTTTGCTATAATTCTTATTTATAATATTATTCAACGCGCACAGTTATGTTTTAAGGAAAGTGTTAAAAAAGTATGATCCAAAATAACGTATCTTCTATCTGATAATTAATATTATAAAGAGGTTTATTGTACTTTTTCTATTTTTACAATTTTTTGGTTCAACATTCTTCAGTTGCATTAAGATATTTAGCTCTACATTCAGTGAATATAGAGCTAAATATCCTAATGCAACTAAAGAATGTCTAACCAAAAAATTGTAAAAATAGAAAAAGTACAATAAACCTCTTTATAATATTAATTATAAGATATAAAATATGTTATTTTGGATCATACTTTTTTAACACTTTCCTTAAGATATAACTGTGTGCGTTGAATGATATTATAAATAACAATTATAGCAGAAATCAGAAAAAAAACGATGAATTTGACAATGAACACAACTTTAACCTTCAATAACTTTCGAAGGAGGGAGGAGAAAGAAGTGAATTTATCACAAAATCACAAGAGACCTTTTATGTAGAGCGTTAAATTTCCTACAAAATTATGTATTGATCTTTGGTGTAGCTGTATCCGTTTCTGGGAAAAAAAATTATATGCAAAAAGTGGGAAAATCCCATGGTATTTAAACGGTAAATGTATGATGATTCAGGCACGGGTTAATATTGATATTGAGGGCTTATTTGGGTCAGATATTTTTTTTAGGTCATAAACTAAAAATTTAAGGGGCGTTTGCAGAAAAAAAACTAACTTGGGAAATAACGGACACCCTAATAAGTACACCTAGTTAGTGATCCATATAGAAATTTTTTCCCGTATGATTTTTAATCAAAAATCGAGTTTTTTCAAATGTCAACATTTCTAGGTTTTGGAGAGTTATATTCACTGTCAGAAGATATCGTTCAGTCTCAATTAAATTTAAATCCTGGTATACCTTTTCGATCGCCGCAAGAATCATTCAGATCGGTCTTTGCCGTATGATAACTTTGGAACGAATTGTTCCAGTTATCATACGACAAAAAAGGAAATTTTTGTCGTGCAATATCTTTTAAACTAATCGTTCGATTTTGATGAATCTTGCAGAAATCAAAAGGGCTACCCAAGACTCAATCTGATTAAGTTTTGAGACTCATCGCACGAACAGTTTAGGAGATATGCGCTAAAAACATACAAAAAAAAAATTTTTCAATTTTTATTTTTCGAATAACTGGAACCACTCGACCGATCGACTCTAAAATCTGATCAGATCTAAGTCTTGATAAACCCTTTCGATCGCTACAAAAACCATTCAAATCGGTCAATTCATTCTAAAGATATCGTGCGACAAAAATTTTGTTTACATACGCACGTACGCAAGCACGCGAGCACGCACGCACGCATGCACGCACGCACACACACACACACACACGGGGACGTCCATCCAAAAATAGTCGGAATAGCTTCCTAGGACCTCAAAACGTCGACATCCGATGAAAACTCGTTTTTCGAAAATTGGACCGAAACCAATAATTTCCTTTCTCTTATGAAAATTGGAAATTTTCATAGCGGGAAGTTGAAAAACTAATAAAGATATAATTTTGCTATGTAATTGTGATTATTTTTCTGGTTCAAGATAATTTTATCAGTTTTCGAGCCTTCGATAATGAAATTATAGTCCTACGTAGCCTATGATTTTGTCTTCGACAGTTGACCGTAGAGTATAAACTTGACAGTACTGATTTAAAATGCTGTTTAAAAGGCATAGCGCAATCTGAAGAAGAGTTTTCACTTTTATTTTTCGATTATTCAGCAACAAACATTACAATAAATTAATGTAAATTTTTTTTCAATTTATCAGACAAATCCAGGAACTGCTCGGTAGTACCAAAACCTTGAGCTCAAGAAGAAGACACAAGCTCGTTAGAATCAATGGAACAGCATGGGTTTAATGTTTTTATCCGAAGAAATACCTCGAGAAGCTTGATCCAAATCTATGACTCGGGGGTCTGACACTCTCCTTGTTATTCTATCGATTACATAATTACATTAACATGACGTTAAATTTTTATCGAAAGCAAGTCTACGATATCTACGATAGAACCTGATGCTACCGGGGTCGAGGCTTCTCGCTACAGTTTATTTTTCAGTTATCGATAACAACACAACTTTGTCAGTAAAACACTTGCAATAGAACTCATAACAGTTAGATTTATAGAATTGAATCGTTTCGTGAAGAATACCATTTAACACAAACGGTTAAGAAAATCAAGACGGGTACAAAAAGTTATGAAATCCCCCAAAAGCACCTCGGGTGCAAAAACCTTGCGCCAAGTGTATTAAAACGTAGTAGCTATCAACAAAAATTTGCTAAGAGAAATCGACGCAGAAGAAGCATTTGATACAGAAAAGAATTGAAATCAATGGACGTTGCCAAGTACAATTCGGTTGTTATTTGCATCTCAATATACATAACATGCGTAACACATAATGACATGAAACATACGTACTCACAAGAATAGATCAATCAAAATTAAAATTTAGAAAAAAAGAAACGAAAAAAAAAATTTGGAGGTACTGGTACTTCGCGGGCATTTTTGTAGAAATTACAAAAACATATAAATTGAGCTATTTAAATATTTTCATCATAATTCAAACATCGGCCCGCCGAGTACCACGTACTCCAAATTTTTTCTTTCTTAATTTTTAATTTTGATTGATCTTTTCTTGTGAGTATGTAGGTTGCATTTCATTATGTGTTACGCATGTGATGTATATTGAGATGTAAATACCAACCAAATTGTACTTGGCAACGTTCATTGATTCCAATTCTTTTGTGTATCAAATGCTTCTTCTTCGTCTATATCTCTTAACAAATTTTTGTTGATTCACAATTATTATCGGAGTCCTATGAAATAATAATTATATCCATATTCTCGTTTGTTTTACAAGAACGAGCCTTCGAGGTTATACGAATTATCTATCATGATTGATCAGGATTTATACAGAACAAAGGGTCGGCAGTAAATTACCTGCATTTATTTGAATACTTATTTCTCTGATAACAGAAGGTGACTCACATAGAATTAAATGTTTTTGCAGTTTCAAAACAGTATTTACTGCATTATAATAAAAATAACCCTATATGCATAATAACCTATCTGCAGATAAAGAAATCAGCTACGAAGATTTCCACAGCCCTTGAAGAAATGTGACTGTACGTGATCAAAATGAGGAAAAGCATGCGATTAATTAGTTATCGAGGATAAAGAAATGTTATACGGTTCAAGTATCGTGCATGAAATACTGACATATTCTATGAAAATGCCTAGGCATATGACACCGTTACCAAAGATTCAATGAGGTATTTGTAACTAAATGCCAAAGTTAATAAATAATGTACATTAAGGCTGTCCGAGTGGGCCCGGCCATTTTGAGAGTTGATAGCAGCGCCGCTACGCGTTGAGTCTTCGAACTACCAGCCACCTGGGTTTTACTCAAACAAACTATGGGTGTTATTGAGAGGGCCCCCAAATTTTTCTAAATTCCTATAAATTGAGAATGGTTCTTCAAGCTAAATTTTTGCCTATCCATAAACAATTCTGCAGGTTATATTTTATAATACTGAGATCATCTATCCCTTTTTCCATATCTTCACATCGAATTTATCTATAAACTAATACAGAAAAGTTGATGGTAGACCAATGACACACATGATAAGGTAATTTGACGGTTAGATTCGCAGTTGTCTAATTATAATAACAGAAACGAAAAACTGAATGTCCAATTGTTTTAATTATTACCATTAAATGTATTGAAACAATTGGAGTATTTTGTGGTACCAACAATCTTCATGCCTCGGGGTCATGGATTTAAATCAAACGAAGCTCCTTGCAGTGATTTCTTAGCCCAAAACTTGGAATCCGATCAGCATGATTCGTTCAAATGGGTCTCTATTTCATGCCCAAGCCCCAATTAATATCATCCAGCAATTAATGAATTTTTGATTGTCACGAGAATACCATTGTACTTCATCTTGAACTATTGAGACTTTATAATCACAATATCACATTTTCGAATTGATATCAATGTGAGCAGCTACGGAACAGATCTCAGAAGCATAAAGTTCAATGCAAAAGCGAAACGTTACCTGATTTGGCGGTTCTTCTCGAGGCGTGGTAGTGAAATATAGAAAATTGTATGGAAATGATAAAACATTCAGATTAGAGCACTTCAAGAAGTCTAAATGAAATCTTGCTATTATCTTGCTTATCTTGAAATTTGATCATGATCATTATACCAGTTCAACTCATTAGTTCGATCAGCTGTTGAGCCCTGAAAATTGATCGATGCAATATTCCTTCGGAGGTCATGATTTTGACTGCGCAAGGTCCCCTGCATTCCAAGAAATAACGAAAGATCTTCAAACATATGGAACTTATTCGAAATTATATTACAAGAGCAACTACAGAGCCGAATCCTAAGAATATCCAACTTCTGTTGGAAATTTTTAGTTTTGATCACAACCCAAAAATTACACAGAAACTGGA
Organism: Macrophya alboannulata; assembly: GCA_949628255.1. Taxonomy (NCBI): domain Eukaryota; kingdom Metazoa; phylum Arthropoda; class Insecta; order Hymenoptera; family Tenthredinidae; genus Macrophya; species Macrophya alboannulata. The sequence continues at coordinate 12,038,962 of OX451209.1, forward strand.
AGCTACTTTTCAAATTTTGCTCTGTAGCTGCTTTTATAATATCATTTTCAAGAAGTTCTGTAAGTGTAAAGCTCTTCGGTTGACTTTTTGACAGGGAACCTTCCGAAGCCAAGATCATTGGCTCCGGAGGAATATTTCTTCGTTGAGATTCCAACATCATTGAAGGCTCTTTTATCAGGTCGATACGCAGTACCCGTTGAAGCTCAACGTCTGGCTTGGCGTAATTGGAAATCGACTCTTCGGGCCGTTTTTCATTGACGGGAACCTCAATGGTATCTCCAGTTGCTAAGGGAGCAAATAATTCCTACACTAAGACTTATCGAAGCCGAAATTGTAAGTTAATTTTATCCTTTAAGAAGTGGCCTTTTTATTAGCAGACTGGCCGTGCTTCTGAAATCGATAGTTTTTGTTTTCCAAAGCAATGGGCTTTTTTGTGTATTTTACGGCGAACCAGTTTGGTTCCAGCAAGACGGAGCCCCATCGCACTTCACACGAGTGGTTCGAGACCATCTGGATCAAGAGTTCCCTGGACGTTGGATCGGTGGGGGGAGCCAGGAGGTTGAATGGCCTGCTCGTTCACCTGATCTGTCACCGTTGGACTACGGTTTGTGGGGCTATTTGAAGAATGTCCTCTATGCGCACGGTAGGATTGAAGACCTCGCCGCACTGCAAGCTAGGATCTTAGACACCCTGCAGAACCTATCGCCGGATCTCATTTCCAACACAACGAAAGCGTTTTTCGATCGACGTGGTTACTGCGCTGCAGTTGGAGGAGGGCATTTCGAACACCTTTTTGAACGGTGCCTACTGGCCTGATGACGAGTGATCAGGGAAGTGGACATGCCGTCTCCAAGAGTTGTGGGGCGATTGTCCCGTAAGTTATCAATTTGCTTCATAATTTTCATTTAATATAACGTGAATTACACTGTAACTAACTGCTGTCTTTCTCTCTCTCTTTTAATTCTTGGATATCGGGCGAATCCTTTGTGATGGAACATTAATTGCTGTCCATGGCATTGCCAACTATTCAATGGAGTCGATGGAGGATCCTTAAGAGTATTGTATCGGGTACGTCTGCTGTGAATTTCTACTTTTTGATCTTTCACACTTCATGTTCATACTGAATAATTGATTCCCTGTTAGTAGAGTAATTTTTTTTCTCATTTCATGTCGGTCGGCACTGCTTACTGGCTTTCGAAGCACTGCACTATGACGACGAATGTACTCCGGAGCTACTTTCGACTGGGTTTCAACGATTAATTTATTTTTAGTTCATATAAATAAAGAATCTTTTTACAATAAACGTTTTATTTTATGAACCTGCCTTGATTTATCCAGACCGCCACTCAATAATAACGCAGGATTCAATTTTAGATTTTTTCTTTAAAAAAATAATTCTCAGCTAATTATTTCTAACAAATGATTTTAGTTTTTTCATGAAATCTATCATTCCGTTAATTTAATTATCTTCCGACATCAACCACGTTATTACAAACTGCCGATTGATGCTATTTTTCATTCCTAATCCACAATGAACTGAAGAGAAGACAAACATAACCTTAACTAGCTACTTTACGCGCGCGAGTTTGACTGCTCTCGCCCAATTTTATGTAAGTTGGCTCCCCTACCTCACAGGCTCAAATATCGTCGCGGGACGATCTCGCCGACCAATCACGTCGAATTATTTGACGCGTGCGCTGTCGACTGTTCAGTTTCAAGAAAACATCTCAGCATTTGTGTGACTGTGTGAGTGAACTGGACAGGGCCCTCGGGAATTTGTATTCGGCTATGAGTCCTGACAGCTTGAGTCGACCAACTAATGGTGTTGCCATCTATCAGCTATAGAATTTCGCCCCCTAAATTCTCCTAAAGTAGATCGTGTTTCAGCTCGGGATGGGGATTCAACCATTTCTACAATAATATTGTTTGGCGTGAAATAGTGATCAGTAACTGAAGAGTGCAAGAAATCATCATATGACCATAATTAAATTTCACTCGGCCTCACGCGGCAGCCATGTTTGTGGTGTCAGTGTGTGTATCCGTGTGTCAGCTATTTGATTAACATTTTTTTATAAGTTCAGGTTTATTCGTGGTTATCCTCTGCTATTTCACGCCAAACATTTGTATCCAAAGAACGATTCACACACATCAGATTCGCGAAATAATTCTTTATTCGTGAGATATTTAGGGGGCTAAATTCACTCGTAGGTGTGTACATGTGTATGTGCCGTCCCCCCCCCCCCCCCATGGGGCCTCCTAGGCAGCATGCACGCATGCATGCATGCGCTGCAAATGAGCGAGATGAAGGAACAAAGACTAAAAAAAGGAGGAAAAAAATGCATAAAGATGTCATTTCGCTATGTAATTGCAATCATTTCACTTGTTGAAGATAATTTGATCAGTATTTGAGCCTTCGACGATGAAATTATGATCCTACGTAGCCTATGATTTTGTCATCGAAAGTTGACCGAAGAGTATGAACTTGATTGATTGTACTAATTTGGAATGATGTTAAAACAGCATCAACATAGCGCAATCTAATAAATAGTTTCCACTTTCATTTTCTGATTATTCGGCAATACAAAATTACAATAATTTGTTCGAAAATTTTGTTCAATTGCCTTTTCCAAAATTGTATTTGTGCATATTTTTTCAACATTCTTACAACTTTGTTCTGTCAGTTCAAATCTCTTTGGACAACTCTTGCTACGCAGCGAGCCTTTCAAAGACAGAATCATAAGCTAAGAAAGTCTACAATTTTATCATCGGTGGCTTGAATACTGATCAAACTTCAATCACCCAAATAATCACAATTAGTTAGCTAAATTACATCTTTAACTTTTCAAGTGCTCAATTTTTTTTTTTTCTACATTATCAGACAAATTCAGGAATTGCTTGGTAGTATTAGAACCTTGAGCTCAAGAGAAAGATACAAGCTCGGTAGTTTTTATCCGAAGTATTACCTCCACAAGTTTGATCTAAATCTATGACCCTGAGGTCTGGTACTCTCCTTGCTACTCTATCGATGACATAATTATATTAAAATGACTTCAAATTCGTATCGAAAGTAGGACTACGGTATCTACGACAAAATCTAACGCTGACGGGGCTCGAGGTTTCTCGTTACAGTTTATTTTTCAGTCATCGATAACTAGCCAACTTCATCGGTGAAACACTTTTAATAGAACTCATAGGAGTCGGATTAATAGAAGTAATCGTGTTCTGAAAAATAACATTTAACCGAAACGGTTAAGAAAATCCAAACGCGTACAAAAGTTATGAAATCCCCCAAAAGCGCCTTGGGTGCAAAAACCTTGCGGCAAGTACATTAAAACGTAGTAGTTATCAACAAAAATTTCTCAAAAAACTAATCGAAGAAGAAGAATCCAATCTACTGAAAAATTGATATCAATGGACGTTTCCAAGTACAATGAAATTTGCTCACAATTAATTTCTGAATGCGACCTAGTTTTCGTTTCTAGTTGGTATTTACATCTCAATATACATAACATGCGTAACACGTAATGAGATTGTGAAATGTGTACTCATAAGAAAAGATCAATCAAAATTGAAAGTAAGAACGGAAAATTTTTTGGAGGTAGTGGTACTTGGCGAATATGTTTGTAAGAATTACAAGAAAATATACTATGAACTATTTAATATTCTTATAATAATTCAAACATCAACACGCCAAGTACCACCTGCTCTAAATTTTTGTTTTCTTTTTTTTCTCAATTTTAATTTTGATTGATCTTTTCTCATGAGTGCATATGTCGCAATGTCATTACGCATCACGCATGGTCTGTATATTCAGAAGTAAATACCAACCAAAAAATAAAACTAGGTTACATTCAGAAATTAATTGTGAGCAAATTCAATTGTACTTGGCAACGTCCATTGATTTTTTTTGTAGATTCAATGCTTCTTCTTCGATTATTTTTCTAGAAATTTTTATTGATCACTACTACGTTTTAATGTCCTTGGCGCAAGGTTATCATTACCATAGATTGATCAGAAGAACATAATAGATATTTAAAAAAGGCTAGTAGCATCGACTAAGAATGCATTTGTGACAGAGCGTTCATATAGAAAAGGCCTATCCTGTCAACCCTAGTTTTCGATATATTCGCGTTGCAGGAAATAAGAAAAAATCGATGTAAGCCAATGTTAAATTTCAACTTCGAAATTGAATACCATAGCCAATTTGTAAACAAGGTAAAGGAATTTCTGTTAAAATGTTCGATCAAAACAAAATGTTCAAAAGCAATCGAGAATATGTGCGTGCTGGAGACTGCAGATGATGTTGAGCTGTAATATAGTGTTATGTAATAATCATACCTGCATGAGAATAAAGCAGCATGGCGGTGGCAACGATAGCTTGAGTTTGCCGTGATCCGGGCAGAATTCTTCAGGCTGCAAAGATCTTTTTGGCTTCGGACACCGCGATTGACACGCCTGGTTTGAACTTTTTTGAGAATCTGCAGTGGCTCTGTCTTGTGTCTTTGTACACGACTTCGGATCATATGGACAGGCATGTTTGGCAGTTCCAACATTTGATAAATTTCCTGTCAAATAATAAATCGTCAGGGATGAAAAACAGCTCTTGGCAGTCGTTATCAACCAACATTCTACGTAGGCCAAAGAAACCTGACAGCCAAGCTACCAATCAGTGATCTGCCCACCCTACTGAAAATGTTCACGTGATCAATCACATGATGTTATGAAAGAGTTCTCAATGTAATTGATCATATGATTTGTCTTGTGAATTTGCCAAAATATATAAGAAATCACGTAATCAATCACATAACCACGTATCATCAGATATAATACAAAACAAATTACATAATAAACTATATGATTGACCATATGATTTTTGATAAAGTATATCTGATGATTCGTGCTTACGTGATTTATTATGTGATTTCTCATATATTTTAGCGAATTCGCAGGACAAATCATATGATGAATTACATTCAAAATTCTTTCATAACATCATGTGATTTATCACATAAACATTTTCAGTGGGGCAAATACAAGTATCATATTGAGTTCAATCTTGAAGTTTCCCACTGGAACCAAATCATAAAAAATCACACTTCCCCGGTGATTGGAAAGCTGGTCAACTAAATCTGCAAAATTTACACTATCAATCAATTTTGAGGGACGAATAGCTCAGCTTGTAGTGGTAGGCATCTGGTAATATTTATTTATAGTTTGCAAAGAGGTACAAATATTTTCACGAGCTCAAAAAAGCCGTCAACGGCTTTAGGGCGTTTAGAAAAACTTTACACATAACTCTAACGAAATGTTGTTTCTAGTTTCTTACCACCGCCACTGTCCATCAACCTGGACCACAAACTTTTTGGAGCATCAGCCATTGATCTCTTAGATCAAATAAAATTCTCCTATTCCAACCAAATACTGGAAATTTTGACGTTAATAATTTTGTGTGAGTTGACCGAAAACAGAAGCGTATTTTACTTTAGCTGATTTTTTTAACAAAAGATATGCAAAGGCTGCTACGATCCGCCGAGATGCCATTGACCGTAGTTCGACCTGAAGTTGAAGAACATCAGCACAGGGAGAATTTCTTTTTCGTCGTCATCGATATGAATGATGCCCCGTCTACACGCTGTCTTCAAGAGGGGATCTTGAACATAGTATCTTCAGTCAAAGCGCTACCCTCAGCTACACGCTGTATTCAAATATCGATAAATATCGATAGTCGTAAGTTGTTCGAACACGCCATATTGTCTATGGACATTCAACTAGAGTTAATTGAAATCGCGTTCATGGCTATGGAAGCCTATAAAAATTGGGTAAAGCTGCGATCTAATAATAAAAAACGATTTCAAGCAGAAATATCAATGATGTGTAGGGAAAAGCAGAGATCTGTAGTCTCATAGCACTTCTTCTCCGACGACGTCGACGCAGATCATTCACAAGATCATGTTATTAAACGCGAATCTCATTATGTTATAGGTTAATTATTTTTATGAGATTTATATTGAAGTTATCAAAGGCATGGTTATTCCTCTAACACAGATTAAATAATTATAATGATATAATATGATAATACATACTTTTGGCAACGGTTTCTTGCAATATCTTCTTACCGCGTAACCTTTATACTTGATCAAAGACAATGAATTTAAATTCAAAATGTACACGAGAAATATATCGCAACAACTATCGAGATAATATCGAGATATATCGAAATACACTGGGAATACAAAGATCATGAAGACAGGTTCTGTTGAATACAGGGTACGCGTAGCTACACGCGCATTTGAATACAGGTCGTGTTCAGTACACCCACTTGAAGACAGCGTGTAGACCGGGCATGAGTGATTAATTATAGCGCATGTAATTCTTGGTCTAGGAGGCAATCCACGAATAATCGATCAAAATATACCACGACGTAGTCAGGGATTTTTGTATAAATGCCTTTTCGATTAATTGTTTCACACAAGTTCCGCTAGCATAAGTTATGCACTTTCATGCAGCGTCTGTCAGACGCTCAGCAAACTCTGAGAAAGACAAAAATGGATTACACGAAAAGTATTCATTGATATCACAAATCAGAATAAATTACAGTTACAACAGTCAATAATAATAGCTTCAAACTTTCAGATACCATGCAATATTCCACCTAGAGGGACTCAGCGTGACTTGGAAGAAAATACTAATACAGCTGTTAATAATTTATGCGCAGCAGTCCAGAATAGTAGAGTTCCTACCGAAACGAATGCGAAGCAAACAGACTTAACGGGGGGGGGGGGGGGGGGTAAGCTATAGTCGATTGTATCCGACCTAAGATATTTTCTTGATTTTCTCCGGAACGATCATACCAAATTAATTGTCCGTTGGTCATTCGGTGATTCAAGAGCAAAAGATTCTATTTAGTAAGGAAAATTCACTGAAGCTGAAAATAATTCACTTTCTACGCACCCTAAAATGTGGCATGTCACTTATTTTGACTATTTTCGAAGGTATCTTAATCCCGTTTTGTATTTTATTTGTGAATTACGTTTGTTGTGTTTGTAACGTTCGTGTCGACGCATTATGGCCGTTGAGCAGTGAACTCTATATATTGACTGGAAGGCGCATGGAGTGGTTGACGTAAGACGCATGGTACACCATCTTGAGTTGCGGTTCAAAGCGATCAATCATACTCGCGTAATTTTTGAATTTTTTTTTTTTGAAAATTCATTACTTCTTGAAAAAGTTTTGATTTCTGGAACATGTTTGTTTTTAACTATACCTACTTGAAAGAAAAAAAAAATACAAAATTAAAATAAAAAATCATATCTCGAGAACAAATAAACGAAAAAAAAGCGAAAAAAATTGTAAAAGCTCATTAGGTAATCACCTATAAAAATATCGATGAAATCAAAAATTGTAATTATTATTCCCGTACGTTCTGACGGAGAATGCCTCTGTAATCACCCCGAAGATGCAAAGTTGCGTTCTTACTCAATCTCCACGTTTTGAGGTCTAGAGAATCCTTCGACCTCGACCATTTTCAGTTGGACGCCTATGTGTGTGTGTGTGTGTGTGTGTGTGCGTGTGCGTGTGTGTGTGTGTGTGTGTGTGTGTGTGTGTGTGTGTGTGTGTGTGTGTGTGTGTGTGTGTGTGTGTGTGTGTGTGTGTGTGCGCGTGCGTGCGTGCGTGTGTGTGTGTATGTGCGTTTATATTTATGTGATCAGTTTTTTGCTCCGAGGCGTCTCTCCCAACTCTAGAGCTGATTAGAATTTGCGTTTGATCGGTCTAGTAGTTTTCGAGCTATTCAAATAACAAAATTCCAAAAAATGTAAAAAAAATTATGTTATCTAGAGAACGGAACAACAAATTTGGATAAAAATTGGTACCCGAAGATTTTTCGGGTCGCTGATCACGAATCGAAGGTCAGTTTTGCAAAATTCAAAATGGCAGATCCAATATCATGCTGGAAGAAAATCTAAATATTTTCGGATCCTGGTAAAAGGCTATTGCCGGATAAGAATAGTGATTTGGCCCACTCAAGCTTTTGGGCTGATTATTGTTTTATTATTTTGGTACGGTCAAAAAAAAGTGCTCGACGCGAATTTTGGCCCACTCCCCCCTGCTGCTGGCCTTACCACCCCCAAAAAACCCAGTTTTTTGGCTGTATTTCTTACCTTATCGCCAAGTCAACGAATCCTTATGAAAAAAATACGGTGTATAGAGAAGGTAGAGTTCTTTCAACTTGTTTTTTTTTTAGATTTTTTTCACCCCTTCGCCCCTTTCAAAAAAATTCCCAAATTGTTTAGACATTTTTTTCTCGACAACTAAGGTAGACGCAATCGTCAAATTTCTACTCTAAGTGTATTTTGACTCGAAAAACACGCTCTATTTTTTTCAACTTTTACAAAGTGGTGGAACACACCGAAAATTACGAAAAACCATTACTTTCGTCATCGTCGGCTGTTTCTACATTTCGTTTTACTCTGAATAATGAATAACGATTTTTTCAACTGAAAAACATGTAACCAAATATTTTCTTTCAAATATAATATACTCTTGCGATGAATCGCACACAAATATATATTTTGAAATACATGACAAGGGATTGTTGCATATAGAAAGGTTTGCGTGCCAATTCACAATGTTTTTCTCAATTTCACACACACACGTACACTTAAACTCACTCGCTAATCCTCTACACACACACACATATGTGGGCAAATCCACGTGAAGTGATAACACTTTTTGACATCGACATTTTTAATTTTTTTTTAAACTTTACACACGTGTTCTTCATGGTCCGTAGAAAAGAGTCCCCAAACTATTCTGCCCTAGGATCAATATTTTAGAAATGATGCGCAATTGAAATTTTGAAAGTATGCCGAAAATCGTCGCGCGCGCTCCTCTTGAATGTCTCATAACTTTTGATCCGCTGGACGGAAATAGGTTTGTTATGTATCGATTTGAAAGGTATTGAACTAATCTAACAGTTCGTAAACGTCATTTTATTTTTCCAAAAAATGTCAAATTTTCTACTTGAAAATCAATTTGAAATGCTGTTTTCATTACCAGCCCCACAAATCACCAAGCTGAAAAAATTATGGTGTATTCCTGGCCCCATTGTCTACTTGCACACCAATTTTGAAGGTGGAGATTCATGGGCATCGAAACGGAAAAATTGTATCGCAATGTGAAAGGCTAGTGATATGATAATAATTGATTATTTTACCGCAAATAATCTTGAGATCGTTGAATTTTATATTTTGCATTACTTGTCACCATAATCCTACTATCCCGATCGTAATTCTTGCGTTCCTATTGAATATGGGTGCGACACCTCAGAAATCTGGGAGCATGACACTGCGCGGCGTAGCGTTGTTGACGGAATAATTTTTTCGTTTCGATGTCCATGAATCTCCACCTTTTGCCTGTCCCTTGCGCTGAGCAAAACGGAGATTGTCATCCTAACAAAGAGAAGGATCAACACGATAACCTCCATGCAGGTCGGGGAGATGAGCATGGAAACCAAGCCGACGGTAAAGTACCTGGGCGTCACGATCGACAACAAGATGGACTTCGGAGAACAGATCAGGCTCACCGCCGACAAAGCCGCGAAGGGAGTAGCCGCACTAAGCAGGCTAATGGCCAACGTCAGCGGACCTAAATCTAGCAAGCGGCGACTGCTGATGTCTGCGGTCCAGTCCGTCCTGGTCTATGGGGCGGAAGTGTGGGCCCAGGCCCTCGACAAGAGAGCGTACCGGAAACGACTCGCCCAGGTACAGCGGAGAGGCGCACTGAGGATCGCTTCAGCGTACCGCACAGTGTCCGAGCCGGCAATCCTGGTTATCGCAGGCGTGAGCCCTATCCAGCTGCTAGCGAGGGAACGGCAGTAGATCCACCGCAGAAAAGGTGAGACCGACAAGGAGACGGTGACCAAAGAAGAACGAACGCGCACGATACAGAGCTGGCAAACATCCTGGGACGGTGAAAAGAGGGGACGATGGACCGCGAGGCTGATCCGCAACGTCCGACTCTGGTGCGAAAGAGAGCACGGCGAGGTTGGGTATTTCCTGACCCAGCTTCTAAGCGGACACGGATATTTCCGCTCCTACCTTAACAAGATGGGGAAGGCGACCTCCCCGGACTGTATATATTGCCCAGGAGCAAAAGACGACTCGGAACACACCTTCTTTGCCTGCGAAAGGTGGGTACAGAAGAGAAGATCCTTAGAGGCAGAGCTGGGACAGCTGAGCCCCGACACGATCGTAGGGGTGATGTTGCGTAGCAGAGACCACTGGAAACGAGTGAAACAGTGCACCGAAGAAATCCTTCGCCGTAAAAAAGACGACCTGGACGAAAGCCAAGGGTAGAGAACAGCTGACAGAAAGCCTGAAGGGCGAACGTTAAGGCCCAGCCCGAAGTAATGTGCTGAACGGTCCTGGGCTGGAGACCGGAAGAAAGGGGGTGGAGTTGAGTGGGTATACCATACCCGGGGAGTCCCACACACGGGGAAGCAGGACAGCTTCCCTATGGTGCGTAACGCATTCTCCACCTACCTGAAAAAAAAAAAAAATTATTATTATTATTGTTATCGTTATCGTTATTATCGTTATTATCGTTATTATCATTATTATCGTTATTATCGTTATTATCGTTATTATCGTTAATATCGTTATTATCGTTATTATCGTTATTATCGTTATTATCGTAATTATCGTTATTATCGTCATTATCGTTATTATCGTCATTATCGTTATTATCGTCATTATCCTTATTATCGTTATTATCGTTATTATCGTTATTATCGTTATTATCGTTATTATCGTTATTATCGTTATTATCGTTATTATCGTTATTATCGTTATCATCGTTATCATCGTTATCATTGTTATCATTGTTATCATTGCTATCATTGTTATCATTGTTATCATTGTTATTATTGTTATTATTGTTATTATTATTGTTGTTGTTATTATTGTTATTATTATTGTTATTGTTATTATTATTGTTATTATTGTTATATAATTGTATATAATTTTCCGAAAATATATTCATACAATTTTATGTATTAATTTTATACAATATTATGAAATTTTATCCTATGCAAGTTGATGAAAATATTTTATAAAGAGAGATAGAATTTTATAAGATCATACAAAATTATATGAAATTATATTATATATATTTATAAAATAAATTATAATGATGAATAATGTAAATAAATTAAATATAAATTATAATTATGTAATCATAATATAATTTCACTGAATAACATCTGACCTCTCAATACATATTAGAATTTTATATGATTACACGGAGACATTTGTCCTGGATCCCAGGTGGGGTTTCACAACAGGCACAGCTTTGGCCCAGCATTGAGGTTCATTGATGCAGCCCTGTGCCAAGCTCGGCTTCCATCGCTGGGCCAAGACTGGTAAGACTCCGGGATGATAAGATCGGTCCGTTGCTCGCTTTCCAATGCTGGGCCAGGACTGGGCGAACAACGGTAAGCTAGCATCAATTATTGGTATATTGGATATTTGGTATTGGATTGATAAGGCAATCACAGCTATAGGTATAACAGAATCAAAGATATTTTTTTTATATGCAGGTTATATATTTATCGAAACATATGTATACAATGTTGAATAAAAGTACTGAAAAAAAAGTATTTCGCAGATCCGCAAAACAAAAGTTATATAAGCAGAGCTCGACCAGTCCGTCTCTTGATGCGAAGGTTAAATAGGTATTATGATTATTTATTATTTATATGTAGATCAACAATCTTCAAGTATCGAAAAATAAAAGATATTTCGTAGATCAGTAAAAAAGTTGAGGCATCCTTAACTTGTTTGTTCACTCTCCCACCATCTCGGTCGGTCACTCCAGATAGCCACTTACTAGTGTTTGCGAGTACGTCCGTTTCCGAACATTTGAATTTCTCTGTAACGACATCTGAAATGATACAGAAAAATTGTTCTGTTTATTTATGCTATTGTTGACTTTACTTATCACTTGATGTCAGAATTAATAATATAAAGAATTATTAAAATTACGGTCACGTACCTCTCATACATGCGAAAGTAGCAGTAGCCTTAAAACTTTTCTTCCCAATTCCATGAATCTGTCTACCATGGACACTGTACAGTTCTTGGACGGGCTTGCTGATCATCATCTTTAGAATCCTTGCGATCCCATCCTTTGGCCCAGTAGCGCCATAGACAGCCATTGTCATTGCAGATTTCTAATAGCCACGCATAAAACAATTTGATGAGTATTTTATCTTCTTTTGTGTTCTTTGTGAAAAATCAATGATGAGAAAATGTGCGTTTTGCATTCATATACGAAAATATATCAATATATGCAAGACACTTACCAAGGCTCGCTGTTTTTTAGCATCCAATAATGCTTCATCAAACTGCATAAATGTCTTATCATCCTTAACAGGCAGTTCTAGTCCCACTCGTTTTCTCTGTTCAGCAATATCTGCCCCAAGCACAACTGTATTGGCTAATGCAGTGCATTTAATCTCTTCGGTTTTTATTGTTATTGAGAGGACCCCCAAATTTTTCTTAATTCTCCTAAATTGAGAATGGATCTTTAATCCAAGCTCGTGCGTGTCCATTTACAACTGTACAGGTTATATTTCATAATACTACAATTATTTACTCCTCTGCATTGAAGATAAAATTTATTATTTATGAAATATTTTTAATTCCCTTCAGATTTATAAATAATCTTGAATGTCACAGTTTTTTTAAACTTTTCCTGTGCAGATTTATCTTCCTATTTCTAAGAAGGTATAATTTATACGAATCATCAAGAACAATAACCATTTATTATAATAAAGAATATATTTTTTTTTTATCCATCTCATACACTATCTTATAAAATACGTATGTACAAACAAATTGATGGCAAACCAGTTATACATACTATGAGAAATTAGTCCGGTCATTATAGTTGTAGTGTCATCTAGAGAATACTAAATCTTCCTTACTGAAAATGTTAATGAGATAAATCACACAATGTTATAGAGAATTGTGAATATAATTTATCATATGATTTGTCTTGTAAATTTGGTAAAATCTATAAGAAATCACGTAATAAATCATATCAGCACCAATCATCAGATATACTATATTAAAAATCATATGGTCAACAATATAGTTTATCATTTAATTTGTTTTATATTATATATCTGATCATTGGTGCTTATATGATTTATGTGATTTCTTACAGATTTTACCAAATTTACAAGACAAATCATATGATAAATTACATTCACAATTCTTTCCTAACATTATGTGAGTTATCACAGGATCATTTTTAGTAAGGCTGAATCTATTGATCCTGGTGAATTCAATAATTTTCAAAGATACTGAAACAATTAGAGTACTTAAAAATACTAAATTAAGAAATAGCTATGTTTAATTATACACTACAGATACATGCTGACATCCTAAATTTCCATACAGCATAGATCAGATTACATCTGAACTTTTAATATACTCTGTCAAATCTAAGATGCTTCCTATCATTTCTAGATTATGCAAGTAGCTGTCTTAGAAAATCAATATTAATCTTTTGCAATAAAAGTGTATGGGCAGGAAACCTTTCGCCAAACATTTGCTGCGCCAAAGGTTTTCTGCGCATACAATTTCATCGCAGCAGATGTAATAATTTTTCAATTACATCCCGCACAGCAAAGGATATCCCAGGGATATCCAAATCGCATCCACAATATCCAGAACGGGTAGAACCTTAACTGGATATCGAATAGATCTCCTGAGGATATCTCATTATGGATATCCAGAATGATGGCTCGTATGGATATTCTCAGGATATCTGACACTAGATATCCTTAGCAGGATGATCTTCCGATATCCCATGGATATCCGACAATAGATATCCAAAACGAGATATCCCAGTGATATTCCATAGATATCCGACATGAGATATCCATAGCGAGATGATCTTTCGATATCCCAAGGATATCCTATAATAGATATCCAGGAAGATATATCCCAGTGATATCCCGTAGATATCCGACATGAGATATCCATAGCGAGATGATCTTTCGATATCCCAAGGATATCCTATAATAGATATCCAGGAAGATATATCCCAGTGATATCCCGTAGATATCCGACATGAGATATCCATAGCGAGATGATCTTTCGATATCCCAAGGATATCCTATAATAGATATCCAGGAAGATATATCCCAGTGATATCCCGTAGATATCCGACATGAGATATCCATAGCGAGATGATCTTTCGATATCCCAAGGATATCCTATAATAGATATCCAGGAAGATATATCCCAGTGATATCCCGTAGATATCCGACATTAGACATCCATAGCGGGATGATCTTTCGATATCCCAAGGATATCCGATAATAGATATCCAGGGAGACATATCCCAGTGATATTTCATAGATATACGACATTAGACATCCATAGCGAGATGATCTTTCGATATCCTATAAGGATATCTGGTAATAGATATCCAGAAAGATATAATCCCTGCAGTGATATATATATGTATAGTAGTAAAAACTGCGAAGATGTGCGTGTTTCGTTGAAAACGATAATTGTAAATCAATAATTACTTGACATGAATTTGATGAAATTGATAAATAATTAATATTAGGTATTCCGATTGGGGGAAAAAAAAACAGGGAAAAAAAAGAAACTTCACGGAGTGGGACTCGAACCAGCCTTTTTGCACTTCATAGTCTTAGGCTCTACCTGGCGCGCCACGCATCCTGCTGACTATCAACTTCCGTCTATAGTAGATACAATTACGCTCTAAGAACCTTGAAGTAGATTTTCTTAAGAATTTCTGAATATGGCATATAATTGCTTTGGCATCTAATTGCATCGGGGAATTGATCATGGAGTTCTGGGCTTCACGTACCATAAGTATCAAAAATGACAAGAATCTGACTATCGTGTGGTCTTCTTGTTAAACGTTATCGGGCAATGTTGATAACTGCTTTACGTATAGGGGATATAAATTCAACCCCCTATAGCTTCCAGCCATTTAAGAGAACCGAGGAAATGTTTCTTATGTTTATTTTACTCAGAGAATACGTCAAAAAATTACGACAATTCTTTAAGCACATGCGGTCAATAGGTTGTCCGGCTAGACGTGAAAAAACTCCTCTTGGGAAATTCTTTATACCTGAGACGATGAGAATAAGTTTATCAAGTGTCATGAACGACCTTTTCTAGAGTCACGATCACCATAAACAGTACGTGATTTCAACTAACTTCTGAAGAAATTGTCAAAGCTTATTGTATCCAGCGAATATGTAATAAAAAGGCTCAAGAACATGAAGGAGTATTTTTGACCAAAGCCGTCCTGCTTGCCGTGGAATGACTCATTGTCAGAGGCGGGTGGCGCATGCTTGGGAAATTGATAATTTCTGGGCAGCTAACGGTCGATAATTGTGACCCTTGCCATAAATTCGACAATAAGAATAATACATTAGCAATAGAAATACATTAACGATTCGCGAGAGAATCCATACACGTGCACGTATACTCACTAGTACGCATATTTTACATTTTATATTTTATTGGCCCAGCCAACTGGGGCCGGCCGTCGCTTAATATATAGGTATACTGACACGACGGTCTGTGGGTTTTTCTACGTAGCCGCGGGTCAGACTTCGACGAGGGGCCGTCCACTCGAGGAATCAATGATTTTCGATTCTTCCAATCGATTCAGAGTCGAAAGGTTTAAAAGCATCATGTTCAAAATCAACAAGATCCGGCAAAATGTTGCAGAGGTTTAGAAATCACATAAGTCGGTATGATTTAAAAGAATCACAGAGAATCTTCGAGAATCACCACGGCTCACTGTGGTTCTGGGCAATTTTGAGCGAGCCTGAGAGATTCAGAGTCTTACTGAGTCGGAATCAGCCGAATCAGCATACCGCTGTACCAGTCGTCTCGTCCTCGGTCTCGTCGCAAGAGAAAAAAGAGACGCGGGCGACGGTGTAGTTCACCAATGAATCAATGAACTCAATGCATGATCATGAAAAACTGATTCGGAATCAGCCGGAATCAACTGGAATCAGTCATCCTCACACGGTCGAGTGCGCACAACGGTCGAAATGAGTCGATTACATTTTTTTCAGTCGGAATCCGATTCCTCACTTTTCTGATTCCGGAATCAGGTTTCAAGTCTAAAACAATACCGAATCAGAAAAAATCGAAGAGAAACAGCCATTCATTGAGAATCGATTCTTGAGTGGACGGCCCCTCGGACTTCGACTCTACTCGCTGAGGATTTTCCCGCGGGTATATCTCGTTTTTTTCAATTTCGCAAACAAGACTATTTTCGACACACTTAAGAGTCCGATGTCACGGCGCCGAAGTGCACGGTCTGTGAGAAGACCTTTACCAGACTCTGCAGTGACACACGCATCCTATAACTTACGAACGTCGGAGAGCTACGGGCGTTCTTGTATGCATGTGTCGACCGTGTACGAAGAATTTAGAAGGGCTGCAAGCATCTCACTCCGACACCTTGGTTTGCCTATGTCCGCTTTTCAAAGAGAGAGCCAGTATGTGTATGTATGTCTGTATATGTGTGTACATTCATATAACCGGGCTCGAAAACGAGTGTCTGTGAGGTTCCTTGTCTATAAGTCCGTATGGGCCCGCTTACGTGAAAAAGACATCCTCATTGACCCGACGTCCGAAGTCGGTAAAGTGGACAACTACGGGATATCGTACATAGGCAGCCCAATTTTACTGCCTTGCGACATAAAAATGTGAAAGTTTTACTGAAAGAAACATTTGGTGACCACATGCGCCGCCCAAAACTCAAAATATCTATCCTTTTTTTTCTATCGGTTAAATATAGTTTCTTCTATCTATAATTGAGGGTCCAGATTCAACAAGGGAATATAAGTCTATTTCATTCCGCAGAGTTGGCCGCTTCACCATTTCGAAAAAAAAGTTACGAATTTTGAATCTTGAAACTTGCCGTCCTATGGGACATTTGACTCCGCATTTTGGTTCCTCTAGAAAAAGTTTTACATGGGGAATGTACGGTCGACGGATTTTTATAATTTCTTAGACTTATAGTACAGAAAGATCCAGACCCAAATAACAAATCCCCAAAGCCATAGGGCTAGATATCCAGAAGCTTTCGGAAAAATGCATTTTGAAAAATGTAAAAAAATTACGAGCGAGGCATATACGCTCAAGTTAGAATATCCACAACGAGGCTCGTGGCTCACCGGGCAGCGCACGAGTCTGGTATCCCGTAGATGGCTTGATCGAGTCCCGCCTTGATGAACTTTTTTTTTTTACTTTCGGAACTTCATTTTTTATTCTCATGTATTAATTCCTTTCAATACCTACATCATTTACATGTAAGACTCAACAAATCGATGAAAATCAGTAGATATGTAATCATCATTTTGAATGAAAATCGCATTTCTTCGCATGATTCTCCCTGCAGCAAGAGGTCTAATAGAGATGAGAAGATGTGTGATTTTCATTAAAATTGATGATCGCACATCTGTCAATCATCATCTGTTTGTTGAGTTTTACATGTGAATGATGAAAGTATTCGAACGAATTAAAAAAAAAATAAAAATTGTTATTATTCAATCATTGGTATGAACAAAAGGTTATGAAATTGTCGAAACATTTCTTGTAGCGGTGTAAAATACCAATGATTGCTGTCTATAGATTAATAAAATGAATACGAAGACATGTATAAAACTAATCAGTATGTTTTGCATTTAGCATAATTTGTGACTATTTATTTCAATTATCATATGCTTTTGATTTCAATGATGCTCACTATCAAAATTTAATCATTTTACTACAAATTAGTAGTTGTGAAAAGATCAAGTCTTAATATTGAGATTTAGAGGTCGCTCAAGACCATTGAAATTTGTTGAAATTTTTTTTATTTAATTCTTGAACGAGCTTTAAATATTAATATTTTTACTTGAAATTTCAGTATGTTCCTCTACAATCTACCTAGGAAAGATTGAGTTTGTGAGCAAGTGAAGAATATAAAAAAAAAAAAATCGATTTCGTTGAATTTCGACATTTTCAAAATTCTTGAGCGACCTCTACGAAATTTTTAATTCAGCTAAAATTTGGAGAGGGCTCTTAAAATGGATCAAACTAACAAATTTTCATGTGAGCTCGAAAAAATAAAAAAAGTCGGAAAAATATTGCCACCCTAATATATATATATATATATACACATAATATAATACTCTGAAATTTATGAAATATGGAGTTTGACGCGAAATGCGCTTCCGGGTCATTTCGGGTTACACTCGGCTATACACAAGACTAATTGTCCCCGCCCCCGCTCAAAATGAATCGTTGACCTGATGTTCACGGAGACCACTCAAAGTCAATTGCTTACTAGTAGCCTTGGCGAACGGATGCGAATTTTCTGCTCAAAAACCAAATTTTTTTTCACTACATCGTGCTCATTCATCACTTAAGTACAACTGTTCGACGATAGCTTTGAATTCGTTTCATCGAATTAAATATCATCAATCGCTATACAGCAGTTCTGCGCTGTGTACCTAGTGTGGAGTATTTTGGTGATCCAGGATCAACTGCTTAGCTCGAAATCAATAAAGGTAAGTAAAACACTTCATACTTTCCAATGCGAGATTAACTGTAGGTTGTTCTTCGATATAAAAAAAACCTGCGCGCGCGTGCAATGCTTGAAAATACTTGGGATTTCGTATTTTTAAAGTACTCTAACTCTTGTATAAATAGGCAAAAAGTAGTTGATAATCAGTGTTTCTTGAGTAGAAATTTCCCAGGGATCTAGTGATCATAGTCTCGAATGCGAAAAATGATATTAATTTACTCAAAATACGTCAAAATCTGATCAAATTTTATCAAATATTTGAGTTAAGGATTCCGCGACAGAAACGAGACATAATCAAATTTCGCGGATATCTCTTATAAATCCTCAATAATTTTGATGTAATCATGATTATTACTTTTACACAATTTAACAATCCGAGACAGCACTCATCTGTTGGTGTAATTTCGTACCAAAAATTTAGGATTCGCAATTTTCTGTGCATTCGGTATTAAGGGTCGAATTTAGGCTACAAACAGGCAGAATACACAGAGATAGTAGGAATAAATAGAGTTAAGCAAGGGTTTAACAGTCTATTATGCAATGACGCTACACAGGTTTGGAAAGATGTCATCCAGAACCAAGAGAAAATCATTCAATAATCTAACTCGGCAAGGTCGAAGTAAAAGATTGCGAGCAGCCGTAAAAATGACTACAATCAGCTCGTCAGACAATCACGAACATAAATTACCTGAGCCTCAGCTCGAATCGGTCGAGAATTTACTGCTTTCTCATTCATCTACCGAAGTCGCCTCAACCGCATTATCAACTTTGTCGTACTCGTTGTGTGAAACGGACTCGACAACTGCGGAAAGCGATTTGCCGGAGGATCCTTTCACACTGAGCGATCTGCGATCAGGACTTATTAGATGGACTCAAGAGAACAACACCACGCAATCTAGTCTGACCAATCTTCTGCGTTTATTGAGATGTCATCCCACTCTTTCGGGCCTGCCAACGGACGCTAGGACATTGATGAAAACTCCAACCTGTACCAGTAATCTAAAAGACGTGGCACCCGGAAAATACTATCACTTCGGTTTGAAAACTGGGTGTCTTGATGCTATCAAGGCACTACCCAGCGTTCCGTCACATATTAAATTATTAATTGGAGTAGACGGACTCCCGTTATGCAAAAGCTCGTCGAGTCAGTTGTGGCCAATCCTGTGCCATTTAGTTCCTATGAGGACATCAAAAGTATTCGCCGTAGGGATCTATCACGGTTACGAGAAGCCGAAAGATGCTAACGAATTTTTCAAAGATTTCGTAAACGAAGCTTCTTTGTTAATTTCTAACGGATTAGAAGTTAGCACAGGTAATATAATTTCGATAGAAATTGTGGGAATAACCTGTGATGCACCTGCAAAGGCCTTTTTGATGAAGACCAAGGGACATACAGGATTTTACTCATGTACTAGGTGTATCCAGAAAGGCAAATATATTGAAAGCCGTGTCTGTTTTCCGAAGCTGACAAGTAGACAAAGAACTCATCAAAGTTTTATTGCACAAGAGCAAGAAGAATATCATTTAGGCACTAGTATAGTTACTGATATTCCTGGATTAGATATGGTATATTCGTTTCCACTGGATTACATGCACCTTGTTCTGCTCGGAGTCATGCGGAAATTGATAAACATTTGGCTAAGCGGCAAACTGCCTTACAGACTACAGAGTTCTGTAATACATATAATTTCAAGTCTTCAAATAGATATGAGACTTCAAGTTCCACGTGAATTCGCACGACGCCCAAGAAGTTTACTTGATATTGCAAGGTGGAAGGCAACAGAACTCCGTCAGTTTCTTTTGTACACCGGTCCCGTCTGCCTGTTACAGTGCATTCTGTTAGACTCACGCATTATCGATTTGTTTCTCGGTCTGCACATTGCCATGACAATTTTGTTGAGTCCTACAAAATGCACGATGTATGGCGATTATGCCAGACAGCTGCTCATCTGTTTTGTGAGAAATTTCAAATCTTTATACGGAAAACATCTAGTATCGCACAACATCCACGGCCTAGTTCACCTGGCAGATGATTTACAGCGATTTGGGTGTTCAGAATCATGTAGTGCCTTTCCATTCGAGAGTTACATGCAGACTTTGAAACGATTGATACGAAAATCCGACAAGCCATTGCAACAGATTATCCGAAGGTGTGCCGAAAGAAGAGAATGTGAAGATCAATCTCCACCAGCGGAAAAACAATATCCGCGTTTTGAGCAGTCGCATACAGATGGGCCCTTGACGAATGATTGTGCAGCATATCGACAGCAATACAAGACAGCTGTATTGAAAAATTTCGTGCTTAGTACGAAACACTCGGACTCGACTTGCGGCTTAGTGGATGGAACGATTATCAAGATCGAGAATATCGTTTATTCTGATGCACTGAAATCTATGGCAATCGTAGGACGACAATATGAAAATCCGCGGGATTTTTACAAACAGCCCTGTCAAAGTTCGCTCTTAGGCATATACAGGGTACGAGATCTATCGGATCGAAAAACATTCCGTATCGAGGATGTCGTTATGAAGTATGTGGCATTAACGTACAAGGATAGCACGATTGTCTTGCCACTCCTTCATATCACTTCTCAATAACCAGGGATATGTCGTACGATACCATCACTTGACCCGTCGAACCATACCTAACAATAACAAGTGCATGAAATAATCGAAATCCGTGAGTTCAAGCATTGCTATTAGAAACAATCGCCGTGTAACAGTTAATATTCAATCGACTGTACATAATCTTATTGACATTTACAGAATACTTGGAAATGTGGTTCGTGGTCCATTTCACGAGTGAGAATTCGGTCGAGGCGGTGCCGGCCCAATGGGTGATCAACGAGAGCTTGTGCTACTGGCCAGACCGATCGGCTAGTACCGACGAAATAAAAAAATTTATAAAAAAGAAGGAATTGCCAAAAAGCGGGTGGCTTAAGTGTGACGCGCGAGTAATGGGCCCACCATATGGTACGGACGAACTGTAACTACTCAGCATCATTCTTGTATTTCTATATGGGAAACTGCAATAATGTCTTATTGTGAACCGAAATAATGATTTGCTTGCTTTCTATTATAGATAACTTGAGGCGTGCAAAGGAAAAGTGTAAGAGAGCCGAGGAAACATCCGATTTGAACTCTGAGGCTGAAAATTTGGAGACTAGACCGCGAGCTACCGCAAGTAGCTCTAAGAGGACGAAGCAGTGGCAGACTTTTCCCGAGCCGCCGATGTCGAGTCCCGGGAGCTCATCTGGTATTGAATAAAATTATCTGTATCTGATCATCCGTGGCTATCATCTGGTTGCCCCTGCGAAAGTCAATTTATTAACAGATTAATAATTTATTTTGAACAGATTCACCAGACGCGCAAATGAGGGCCAATGATGGCATAGAAGTAACTTTGGAGGCGATGCATGCAAGCACCGCGCAGGATGTGGTTCAGCAAATGGTATTACCGAACGAAACGTGCCAAAGTTCGACTTGGACACCTTCGTCAGGTACGATGTTCAAAGCTGAGCTTCTCGTTTGCTGGTATAGTTGCGTCGAAGAATTATCGGGGTGTTTAGATGTTCGTTCGTTTAAATTGAATTTTTAGGATTCGAACTGTATGTCGTACGGACATTAAAACTGTTGGAGGAGATAACGATCGGCATAGCAGAACGCGTTACTGCTTTAGAGGAGGATATACGCTCACAGGCCACAAAGCATACATCGGGATCGCCGAATGCAGCTGATGCGCCTGGCCCTCAGATGAGTACGGACTCCTTGTTGGCGATTTTCCCTATGAAAACTTCTGCTGATGTAATATCAGTGGAAGAAGCTTTGCAGGAAGAATCCTACGCAGATAAATTGGTAAGCAATTGTTACCAAAGAGTAATATCGTATACGTAGTTTGCATTGCAAACAATAATGACGGTGATAATATTCTGTTGGTTGGGATTTTTTGCTTTTCTTCGAAATAGAAATGAAAGAACACTGTATAGCGGTACACATGTTATTTAACAGATCGGCCAACTACAGCTTGTGGGTGGGAATTCGGCGAAGGAGTGCGTTACTCGACTTCTGCGGCTAATGTTCGCGGATGCATTGGCTGCACAATATAATTGGAAGGGGTTGAAGGGCAAGGAGAGTTTTTCCAATCTCCGTTTGAAAGAAGTCATCTTCAGTGCGTGAATATACATATAGGCACATATGCAATGCCAAATACGTTCAATATATTTATGTCCTAAATATTATTATTATTTTCACTAGAAACTATGAGGAAACGAAGATATGCATCTGTCACCGATAAGGAGATAGAAGAATTTATTAAAGATTGGCTCCGTCATGCTCCCGCTCGTGCAGAGCCAAAACCAAAGTAAGACAATTAGGATACTTATTACACTTGAAATTAATAAGGTCGACTGGTCTGTGACATCATTTGAAACCGCTAATCAACTTTCTATGAATTATAACAGAAAAAATACTGGGGCTCCCGTCCATGAAGAAACTGCAGAGCGGCCTATACTATAATCGCGGCCTATAAATCGAATAATGTCGAATTGTAAATATATTGTTAATTTTTTTATATTTATTATTTTAGAAATAATTGAAGTTTGGAACGTTATTCGAACGGTTTCCAACTATCAACATTTTTACCACGCTATTTTTCATTCAACAAGAATTGCAATACAGTAATACCCCGACTTACGCTACACCGTCTTACGCGAATCTAGAGTTACGCGAATTTCGAATCTTTCCACCGATTCGCGAAAAACGTTATCTTTGAAATGTAAACGTAACATTATCGAAGAATTTGCGGTTTTGCAATACATAATACCATAATTTGTTGTATTATCTGAGATTACAAAGTTTATTACATATTTTTCTTTTTTATTTGTATGCATTTATATGCAAAATTGTACCCCGATTTACGCGGAATCGACTTACACGGTTATCGCTCGGTCCCACCCATCGCGTAAGTTCGGGGTATTACTGTATGGCATCGAAGCAACGCGTCGCTTAAAAACATGCAATTATAGATTCAGCACGATATCTTAGAATCAGAGACATCTCCAATTTTGAAAGGCATTCAATGTCTTACACAATAACAATTAGTATCATAAGAATTTTGTCAGTGTACGGTAAATAATGGAGAAATTACAATCGCATGTGTTAAAGCGACGTGTTGGTTCATATCATATACTCATTTTTTGGCTGATCTCGATAGCTGATAATATCATGATTACGTTTTTAATAATTTTAGATTTATTCAACTTCCGGAAACGAAAAATTGTCACATTCATGAATAATTCATAGATTTAATATTATATGTATATAATTCTGCCATCACATGTTAATAATAAATCAAGATTGGAAATGAAATGTTTTTGTGTATATACATATTATTATATATATTTATATATATAGGTGGATATCCTGGGGATATCCTACGGATATCCGTAAAATGTACAGGTGAATATCCTGGGGATATCCTATGGATATCCGTAGAAAGATATAGGTGAATATCTTGGGGATATCCTATGGATATCCGTAGAAAGATATAGGTGAATATCCTGGGGATATCCTGTGCATATCCGTAGAAGTATATAGGGGATATCCAGAGGATATCCAAAGGATATCCTGGGGATTGACAAAAATATGTAATAAATATGATACCTAGGGGATAATCTATAATCAGATATCCATAGGTCATCCACGAGATATCTTCGTTTGGATCTGGATATCCTATGGACATCCAGAGGAGGAAACTTTGGATATCCGCTGGATATCCTGACTGGATATCATGGATATCCAATGGATATCCCTGGGATATACTTTGCTGTGCGGGATGTACTATCATATAATGCAACAACCATAGGGAGCGTGGTTTGATTAGACTGTTATTCTAGAAATTTGAAATAAAAAATGGTTTTTATCAAAGTTACAGTCTTGTTTACTTTCCATCGGTAAAAGATGAAGACGCGCAGTAGTTCAATGCGAATAAAGGAATATATCTGAGATGACTACGTTACATAACATTATGCTCATAATCTATAACGCTGTTCATGCTCATAATCTACAATGCTGTTTATGCACATTGACATTATTGAACACAAACATCTTTCTTACGACTATGAGTCAATGCAGCTAACTATAAAAGGTGAAGTAGTGACTGCTTCGTAGTTGATTTCAGAAGCCAGTCAGCACAAGTCAAGTCTCCTGGTATGGACACGTACCTGTAAAAATAAAAAGTTTAATTAGTTTTGGCGAGGTTGATAGGTGTATCAGTGCATTGCATGGAGATATTTGATATGAAACTTGTTTTCAAACAATCGAAGAAGTTCCTTTTGATAAAACTGATATGATCATTATAAAAACCATTTTTGCAACTGTTTTCAATATTGAGTACTGTGATAGAAACTGCATATACATGGCTACTTTCAAGTCTATTGTACTTACTATTGGCAATACGAGCAATTCTGAATAATATGAAATTCCTCTGCCTTGGTATTTTACCGAAGACAGTCCGATCCAACTCCAAAACAGCTGCTAATTAGTATTATCTGTTCTTTTCTTGGCTGCTCACTGTATGATAATCCTGTCACTCTTCGGGAATCGTGGTTCTTTTCTGCAGTAGACCGAATTATCAGCGATCCCTCTCATCATATGTTTGTGTAGCAGAATTGTTAACCGGTTCTGTAATAAAAGTGTAGCTCATCAATTATCGGATACAGTGTACGTTAGTTTGAATACGGGTTTTTAAACAAAATACCATCGCTGCATGCATATACATACGAAATGGAAGGACATAAGTATAATGCTCTATAGGTCAGCAGCTGGCACGCCGCAACACTCGAAACAGATTTACTTTTGTCAGACACCTCAAATGCATCACCTGACCACAAGTCAATATGTATCGATTGTACGGACTGTCGACGTGCAAGCGTAGAACTTGAACATGTTGAACTGACAAATCATAAGAAATTATCGTGCATTATGTTTCTTTACAACATGCGAGGAGGTTACAGTATGTGAGATATCTGTTAGAGAACCGAAATACCAAGATCCATCAAATAAATTGTGGTCTAATAACAACAGAAAAGGTATGCGTCGAATGTGCGTCAGTTGATACTTGTAATGCCCTAATCCTTCTTGAGAGTGCAGGAAGAACTATCCCTAGCAGAACAGTCATATTACAGGGTGATAGTGTCACATCTGAGTCGAGTCAAATGGATCACTATCTGTGAAATTATTTATTTATTTATTGTGGTTCGATAATTTTCCTTACTACTTTGGTAATTAATTTAGAGTTGTGTAAGGTTTTACTTTTGAATTCTCTGGTGTGAAATAGTTTCACTCAACTGACTTTTTTTCATATTGTGTAGTCGTACGAGAACTTCTGCCAAACTCATAGTTTCAAGTTCTTTTGTCACATATGAACTCCCTGCAATACGACTGTTGCTAGGTTAGTCCACCCTGAACTCTCAAGAGGATTAGAGCAGCTATGAGTTCGACGTTCCCTTTTTGCATATATTCAGCTAATATAATACAAAAAATAGACGACCACACAATACTTTTTTTTTACAGATTGACACATTCGACCCACTATTTGTCTAAGTATACATGCGTTACTTCATTTATTCTTGTTTCTCGCAACGAGTATGTACTGTGGTTCTCTAAGTTCCATATTTCTCAAGAGTCTACTGTCTATCATTTCTGGGAGCATGCAAAACTCATAGAATCTAGATAGATAGGGCAACATTTTATTTTGCCAAAAGATATCGTCTCTAAAGACTTTAACCGTTTTCATACCTTTTGGCGTCCACATTACAAAGGCACAATATTCTTTCTGTGCGATGTGTAGTTGACCTTGCACCTGGTAGAAGTAAGGATGATTTTCGTTCATCCTGTCTGGACAGCTTTTGTCGTAGACTCTGTGAACATCTCCAAGCTTCTGTTCGATTGCTTGCTCCGGAGTAACATCCCTCGCACTGAAGGGGCATTTGATTTCAATAATGCCGTCGTCGCTTATCAATCCATCCGGAGATGCTGCTAAGTAGCAGTGTTCCGAATCGATGAAGAGGCCACACTCTGAAACATGCAGCCCGTTGGTTTCTTCAAATTGTTGCCGTGCTTTTCCTTCGCTCCGCTTGCCATACTGCAGAGCAGGAAGCGGTCGGTCCTGCGGATACACAATGCTTTTCACTGTGTTCGCTGAAAGTGTAGTTGGCCTCATGCGGCAAACCTTTCCAAAATTTGAGGCTGTGAGGAGTTTCCTTTGTAAGGATTTCCACTCCCCGCTATCGCTTTGTCCTCTCGTGCGCACTTCGATGAGATTGCGTTCTGCCTGCTGCTCGGCCAATTTTTGAAAGTGCAACTCAACTTGCGCTTTGAATTCCTCCTCAGGGAGATCTGGCCTGTTGCAATTCTGACCATAGTCCGGGTTCGAACTGGGTTTCTTGCTGGAGGATCCTGCAGTCGAACATGTTTGTCTCGGTTCTTTTCTGTTGCTCTGGGCTTTTACCAGCCGTTTGAGATTATGTTCTTTGCGTTTTTTCTGCATCTCGTGAACCATTGCAGTAGGCGCCTTACCCATCGCAGCGCTCAACTTTGCATATGACTCCTGCGAGTTGAATTGCACAACAGAACCAGCAACTCGGGCATTGTAGGAGTTCCTTTTCCCGAAGTGTATACGCTTTCCACCGATGAATTTGCTGACGATAGCATTGTAGTTTTCAACGGTGTTGCTAGTGACGTTGAACAGCAAACTCTCGGCGTGCCAACTTAGTTGGTTGATTGCTTCGCAGATTCTGTCGTATAAGCCCAACTCCATCAAAATTGGCACCGCATTTTCTTCTCCATCTTTTGGAGTGCCATCGCAAAAGTAGCCCAGTTCAGCACACTTCTTGTGTTCACCGAACACATGACTTGGAATATTGACCAAGTCTTTTCTGAGGCGTTCCACCTTGACAGATTGGGGAACTTCTTCTGCCATGCGGTACTTGCTTGCACTTACGACAGCTGTTCGTATTCTCAGAGTACTGCCTTCGACGGCCTTTCTCCATTGTCCAATAGTTTTCTTCGATTTGGACATTTCTTTAATTTTGTTCTTAGAATCTGGCTTCAGTTTCGTTTTGGCCACATCCTTTATTTTTGTGGTGAGGTTTCGTAACAGGTGGTTCGTGCACTCAACCTTCTTGACATACGTATCGTCGTATGGGTTGCAATCTAGGATCTTCTTATACACGCTGCTGTCACCGTCTGCTAGCAGTGACGAGAAGACAAGTCCGTGCATTTCCATACTTTTGAGGAATCCTTCAGCTATGGCGCTGCTTTCCATGCTTGACGAACTCTGAGTGCTCCCCCAGTTTTTAAAACACGTATGTTCTTTGGGGGACTCATGCTTTCTTTCTGCCATCGAACAAATTGTGCAGTACTTATTGCGCACTGCAGCGAACAAAACTTTGTTCGTATGGTAGCCCACGATGATGCCTACGCCAGATGCTGAGTCATATTTTCCAGATCTATATGACCTTTTCATCCAGCTGCCATCTGCTATTACCGGAATATGTGGTACTCCGTTTTTAACATCACCACGTTCAATGGCAAGCCTTTTTTCCTCTTCGCCAGCAACTCGCATTTCTTCTTCAGCTGCCTTGTCGAATGCGATGGCAATTTTGTCATGATACCGTTGATACGTACCATGTGACATGAATGGAATATTCATCGCATTGAACATTTCTTCTGTCTGTGAATATCCGATACCTACAGAAATAGCTCCGGCTACTGCGCTTTCATTGAGTGAAAGGATATCGGATTTTTCAGGTTCAGACATGATGACTTTTTTCATCAAACACATCTTGCACTGAAGGGTAAATCTTGACTGTAGTCCAATACGTTCAGTCGAAATTATGTGCACGAAATCCAATGTGCAGCGGATAATCGGATTATGGGTAGCAAACGTCTGCAACTCAGAAAACAGATATCCAACATCAACGACATGTCGGGTCCCAGGAGGTTCGAACTCCTTTGTCTGCTCTTCGCGTGCCTGCTCGATGATTACATTTGGCAGACTTTCATCAGAACTGCCAGCTTCTGGCAATTCCTCATGACGATCAAGTAGGTCTGATGCCTCGGCAGCTTCATTCTCTGACGAATTGATTTCGACATCATCCATGAAATCTGCAGTTATTTTTTCGGCAATGTTAGCGGGTATCTGCTGCTGTTCTATTGATGTTGTAGCCTCTGCAGTAGGAACATCAACAACATCCAAATCAGATTTTGATGTGACCGGATCGACTATCAGGCACACATCCGTTGGTGATCGCTCATCCCTAGATGCGTTTACTGCTGACAGTGCATTTTTCGTTTTTGCCCTGCGTTCACGGTTTTTTTTTTCGGCTTGGAGGTTTGACAGATAGCCAATACTTACCATGTCCAATACCTGCACGTTTTCCCATTTCCTACGGTTTACTTCACAAATTTTTTTTATAACGTATGCACTTTACACTTGATAAAAATCGGGAGGGCTAAACTATGGGATACTGAACCACAATCCGCAAATAATTATACTATATACTCGTTTCTCTTCAAAGTTTTCGCTAACAATAAGTCCTCGCGATTCGCGACTCACGCCACAATGCTAGGATCACCACTGTGCGTACAGAGTATGAACACGTGCACCGGTTGGACCACGCCACGCTTCTACCAAGTGATCCGAAAATAGCGCGCAGTTGCTGCCAACTGTTTCTCTAAGACGACAAGTCGAAGATCCGAGGTTCCCATTGCTTCAACTGGCGGGAAAAAAAGTCAAGTTGGTAGCCTTGCGAAATCTAGAATATCCACGAACCACGCGTTGTACCGCAGCATGCCGAGTAAGTACTTCTACTTATTACAAATTTTTTTGACCTCATATATTGACTGTAATCTTTATTGCTTTCACTAATTTGTATCAATCAAATGTCGTAGACACGACGTTATATTTTCCGAATTAAAATGTGACTTTGCGATCGCCCTATTTGAGATTTTCGGACCTTAACCTGACCTAAAATAAAATACGCGTTCTTGCATAATTCTGTTCGAATTATTATCCCACAAGATAAACCTAGTATTCCTGATTGAATCCTAAAGAGGAACTATACAGTTGTAATATTTTTACGATTGGGAGATAATAATCATTTATATAATCTAATAATTAAATTGCGGAATTCATGCGATAAATTGTATATTTATTTATGATATGTAGTTTGATAGTTGATGAATAATATTCAAATGCAATTTTAAAAGTCTAATTTTTATGTAAAGCAGCTGATCGTTACATTTCAGCGCCAGCCGCAGGAATCAAGTAACGCCTATTAATATTGAATTCCATTGTTTCAGATACAAACAATGAATCGTTTGAAGAAGAGGAACAGGTCAATCGACCTGTTCCTCATAATGCCGCAGGACGGTGGGCGCCGGCGGATGTTGAACCGCGTCCGCAGGGGGAAGTGGACGAGCCACCGCCACAAGAAAATGTATGTGGTTTTGAAGCTTACATGGAGAGTATCAGACCGCCGCATCACGAACTTGGATGGAACTTCTATGGGTGTTTGCTTAGGTGAAAATATGAAACCCATGCTGTTCTATTCATTCTAATGAGTTCTCAGTCTCTTCGTGAGCTCAAAGTTGTGGTACTACCGAGCAATTTCAGACATTATTGTCTGAAATTGTTAAAAAGAAAAATCAAATTATAACACCTGAAGAGTTGCAGATGCAGTTGCTTTATAATTCTGATCGTTTTACTATTTAAAGATAATTTGGTCAGCAATGGAGCCCCAATAATAAAATTATACTTCTTCGCAGCCAATGATTTTGTCTGCAATAGATTTTCTGCATACCAATTAGGGTTGTGCGAAGAGCATGAATTTGACAGTACTAATTTGAAGTGATGTTGCAGAAGCATCAACATGGCGAAATCTGATGAATAGTTTTCACTTCCTTCTTCTGATTATTCAGCAACAGAACATGACAATAAGTTGTTTGAAAAATTTTCTCATTTGAATTCTTTAAATTTAACTTTGTAAATATTGTTTTTATATTTATTACACTGTGTTCTGACAGTTTGAAGTTCATCAAACAACCGTTGATACACAGCGAACCTTTCAAAGACAAAATCATGGGCTGCGAAGAACTAAAATTTCATCATCGGAGGCTGAAATGCTGATCAAACTGATTTAAGATAGTAAAATGATCACAATTACATATGAAAATTACATCTTCCACTCTTTAAGTGCTCGAATTTGTATCTTTCAACATTTTCAGACTTTTTCAGGTACTCCTCCGTAGTACCAGAACTTTGAGTTCAAGAAGAGCATGAGAGCTCATTGGACTTAATGGAACAGCATGAGTTTCATATTTTCATCTAAGGAAACAACCAGAGGTTTCATCCATATCTGTCACCTGGAGATCTGATAATCTCGTTGTTGGTCATTTTTGTACATACAGTGCTATACATGTTATCAGCAATGACTTTTGTGATTATTTACAGGAAAACCTATTAGCAAGACTCCTGGCCGAGGTGGCCGAGTTGCGGGCAGAATTTGCCCAGCAACAGGGCCAGCAACGAGGCCAACGTGGCCATCGAGGCCAACAACGGCAGCGAGGCGGTGGCAGAGGTGGACGCGGTGGGAACCGCCGTCGCCACCGTGGCCGCCGTGGTGGATCTGCACCCGTCATCTACCAATACTACCAGTGACGCAACAACTGTAGTGGTAGATGACGGGCTGTTTTTTTTTTTTATTATTTTTCGTTGAACTATAAAAATTTATTGTAATTTTCTTTTAATATATATGCATATGTAATAATCCAATGTGTCTTATCACTCACCACCCTCATTTAGTCATCGATAAACAAGTAGAATAATGTATTATTAATTTGTGATATAATATACTCCAAAAACAATTAGCGATTCTATTCTACCAAATATAATTGCAATTAGAGCTATTTTCACGTAAGTAGATAGGCTGGGCGGGTTCTGGCTCACCGCGTGTTAGTGCACACGTACACGCACACACACATGCATGCCTCCGCCGTGTCCGTGTGAGGGTGGTGGAGGGGGTTGATAGGATGACGTCATGCTCGCTGATGCCTGCTGGCTTGTTCAGACCTGTCAAAATGACGTCACGCACCCTTAATATGACGTCACACACCCTTAAAAATGGCGGCACGTACCCTAAAAATGGCGGCACACTCCCTCAATATGACGTCACACATAATCAAGTTGAATTCAACTACATGTAAACACACACACACACACCATGATACATGATATATCATACACCTACGTCTTTATACATACCTATAACAACGATATACCTATGTGATGCACCTACATATATGATATACCTACATGATACACCTACACCTTTATATGGCTATATGATACACCTATACCTATGTAATATACCTATATGTATTGCAACGTTTGGTATTAAATTGATTAATTAATTAATTTAATATAAGACAGAGGCCGTGGTTGTTGCATTAAAAATTTAGTTTGTTCAGAGCCTCGCTCAATGCTTACAAGACCTGACCAAGTTCCTAACTAACAGACTCGAATCGTTGCCGACTAGAGCTGCAATCGCAGAGCTGGATTAATGAATAATCAAGCCTGCACCCTGATTTGATAGAGCTGGATACAATATCAAGCCTATCGCCCTGAGTGAAATCTTATTAGACAGAGTTGGACTCCAAAAGTCGAACCTGTTCTCCAGACCTGAAACGTTTACTAATCCAGACACGGATAAAGATTTACCAGTGCTGAACCGTAATTCTTTAAGGCTGGCAATTTCCCTGATTTAAAAGGATGAGATGTTAAAGGTTAAATTTTAGTAGTTAGACAAAAATCCAGAACTAGACGATTTTATCTAACATAAAATTTAATGCGATGAAAATTTGAGTTTTACAAAAATAAAAATACAAAATTTAAATATAGAAATGAAACTTAATGCTACGTGTTTGGTTTTCTCTATTTTCGTGACTTTAACGACTTATTGTGTTTATGTTGTGGCTAGACTCCCGACAGGTGATTCTACCGTGCTGTTTATAAGTAGGTAATCTTTAATTTTATTCTAAGACTCGACCGATGTCTTGAATTTCTATTAAATGTTATATGATGATTTTAATGAGATTCGAAACAATTCTATTTTACTGATAAGCAATTGTTCTGAGTTATAAAGCAAAGTGCTTATTCCCCGACAGGCGGAATAGCGAGTATTTAAAGTTTTAGTGAGTCATTTCTCCGACAGGTAGAAAATGCTCGCGAGTTTAGAGAGTTTATTGAGTCATTTCTCCGACAGGTAGAAAATGCTGCGGAGCAGCGCGTTTACGCCATTTTTATACCTGTTCCCTTACTCCGTATCCCTACTCCTCGAGGTTGCGCACGCAGTGTCTTCGGAGCAGGCTTGATACGTTACAGTATACGAGTATGATTTAATAAAACAAATTATTAATAAACTACGTGTTCATTATTTAACTCAAACACTACCACAATAGATGTAAATAATCACATATACTTACCTGAAGACTAGTATACTTATTTAGATTTGTAAAATTATACTATGAATACAACAAGGAATAGGATTTTTGGTTAGAGTTATAGGGTACACAAAATGCGTTGGAATAATAGATTGAAAGTATAATTTTGAATATATATATATGAAAGTTTGAAAAGTTTTTTTAGTCTGAACATTTTTTTAAAGTTTAAACTTTTCGTAGGTTCTTCAGCATCTTTTGAACCATATTAGTCCATTTTCACCCACTTCCACTTTCATCGAGACTGTATCAAAGTAGACGAAGACGTCGATATTATCGATGTCAGATCGCCCCTCCAACAGATCTATGATGTAGGAGATCGATTCGATGATTTCACTCATCGTTGCGTGCTCTGTCCATTCAATAGGTATCCGAACCATGCGTGCACGAATGTAGTAATCCCTTTCTGAAAGGAATGCAATAATTGAGATCAGACTCCTGTAGACTATGAGAGATTTCATTTATCTTTAACATTTTAGACATAGAAAAAGCGTGAATACTAGTTACACTGTATATAAGCATGTGTAAATCAACAAGGTATCTACGGAGAACGTAGCTCCAAAGCAAGGCTTAAGGGATAGATATTGAAATCAAAAGGACGTTACAGAAATGTTCGCGAATCCCTATAATTAGATACAGAAAATAAATGTATTCCACTTACCCATTTTTTGACAAGTTGACGTTCTAATTACTTCACAAGTTGATGTTCTAATTACTTCACAAGTTGATGCTCTGATCACAAGTTGCTGTTCTGATCACTTCACAAGTTGCTATTCTGATCACTTCAAATGTCGAGGTTAGACTGACGTGCTGGTACATGGATTAGGCTCTCCATATATACCCCTCATATTTAGGGTTAAAATCGTAAACAAGATAGCATGAGAGCCACGTGCAGTTCCGCGAATGAACCCGGTCCTGGTCACGTAGATGTAACTGAATCCCATAGCGCAAAACTCTCTCATACTTATCGATGTAACTAATACGATAGCAAAACGGCGCTAGAAACTTCCATGGTAGTTGAATCATGAGCCGAGTGTCACGAATATTCTAGAATATTTTTTGAGAATCATTTATCATGTCATCATTTGCGAAAAAGAGTTATTCGGAGGAAACCAATTCTATCGTTATCACTTTACTTGCTATAAGTCTTGGTTTTGAAAAAAATCAGATGAAAAAAGGTTTCTCGCGCAAACGAAATACATATAGGTATCACATTACAAGATTCTTAGAATTCATCGATGAAGCTGACCTATAAAATGACCACCCTGCAATGTGAGCGCATCATTCAAGTTTACACTTTCATAGCATACAATTGTTATTAGTGAAAAAAATGGACGCAGCTAAATGTCTTAAACTTATTAGCATTATGCAAAATGCTTATGGAATTTTGAAAAAGAAATCATCAACCACCGGAGTACAAAAATGGATAAGATTCGGGACTCAGAATATCAGACTTTTGAATAAAATCTTGCGAAAATCCGCTTCAACGGTCGGGGAAAAAACGAGAATTTTGACCACAATTGGAATCCTAAAGTCGTTAAGAGCGCGGTTTGAGCAATGTCGAAAAAGAGGGGAAGGTGTAAGGAAATTGCGGAGAAGTGACAGGGTAAAGTGGGAAGATCTGGAGTCAGCTTTCGATGGAAGAATAAGAACGGGAGTCATAGCGAATCTGCAACACAAAGATCTGGAACATTTTCTGGATGACTCAAAAAAACTAATTATCTCCAGATTGGAGAATATTCTCCGCAAACAAGGCAACTTGAAAGTCAATGTAGTTTTGTCCTGTAAATTCAATACTCTGAAAAGCGGTGAAATTATCGAAGAGATGAAGTTCTTCAATACCAAAAACGAAGCTATTCTACCAGCGACGAACATGGATGAATGGTTCGACGAAAATGTCAGGGAGAAATTATTAGTCAAGATAGAAGACTTCCAGGAAAAAGATTCGGGATGGTCTTTGTCTGAAATTATAAATCTGACTGTTAATATCAACAAATATGTACCACTGCGAGGAGGCATATCTACTTACACACCGTTACCCAAGTATATACAAGATAAGAAGGCGGTGGTGAATATTATGAACGACGATTCCTACTGTTTTCTCTGGTCAGTCACAGCAGCTCTGTTCCCAGCAGGTAAAAATGCTGGCAGAACGACTTCTTACCCACATTTTAGCTCAGTGCTGAGGTATGAAGGTTTGAATTTTCCCATGAGTCTTGATAAAATTTCAAAATTTGAAAAATTGAACGGTTTGTCGATTAATGTTTACGGTATAGACGACCACGAAATAGTACCCGTTTATTTAAGTCGAGAAAAATCAGACAAGTCTACCATACATCTCCTTATGTTGGAATGTAATGTCGAGTCAAACGGATCTGATGACGCTAACAATACAATATATCATTTTACATGGATCAAAAATTTATCTCGACTATTAAGCTCACAAATCTCAAAGCATGATCATCGTAGCTGGTTGTGTGATAGATGTTTGAGTCATTTTCAGTCTGAAAATTGTTTAGTCACACACAAGCTTGATTGCGCGAATTTAAATAAATGCAAAGTAATATTACCGGACGAAAAGGATAAAATCTTGAAATTCAAAAACTTTAAATATAAAGAAAATGTTCCGTTTTGTATTTACGCCGATCTCGAATGTCTCTTGCAACCGGTTGACGATACATCTGAGAATAGAAGGGTGTATGAAAAACATGTCCCGTACAGTATCGCTTACTATTTACATTGTACCTTCAACGATTCAGTTTCCAAATTTAGAGTCAACCGTGGAAAGGATTGTATAGAATGGTTTGTAAGCGAGTTGGAGAGTTTGGCTCATGCTTTAGAACCTTATTTCAAGTGTGTGATCCCGATGGAATCTTTGAGTCATGAACAAAAACAAGCATTCGATTCAGCTAAGATTTGTCATATTTGTGAAAAACCGTTCGCACCTCAAGACGTGAAACATCGCGATCATTGCCACTTCACAGGCAAGTATCGTGGTGCAGCGCATGAAGGTTGCAATTTAAATTACAAGGATTCGCACATCATTCCGGTGGTCTTTCATAACTTATCGGGCTATGACTCACACTTTTTGATTAAAACATTAGCAACAGCTTTCGAAGGACCCGTCACTCTCTTACCGGTTAACAAAGACAAATATATATCATTCACAAAAAGTGTAAAGGGAACATCTATACATTTTAGGTTCATTGATTCGTTCCGGTTCATGCCGGGCAGTCTAGAAAAATTAGCGTCTTATTTAAATGACGATCAGAAAATAATTACGCGTAAGTATTGTAGGAGCGTCGAAGAATTTCAGTTATTGACGAGGAAAGGTGTATTTCCATACGAGTATGTAAACAGTTGGGAAAGCCTTGAAGAAGTACAGTTACCACCAAAAGAAAAATTTCATTCAAAATTAAACGATTCAGATATTTCGGAGGATGACTATTTGCACGCGTGTAACGTTTGGCAAACTTTCCAAATCAAAACTTTGGGTCAATATTCAGATTTGTATTTACAAACGGATGTGCTTCTTTTAGCGGATATTTTTCAAAATTTCAGGAATAATTGTTGGTCCACTTATAATTTAGATCCGTTACATTATTATACGGCGCCGGGTTTATCGTTCGACGCGATGCTCAAGTGCACGGGTGTTGAGCTCGAGCTTCTTATCGACGTTGATATGTTATTGTTTATAGAACGAGGAATTCGAGGCGGAGTTGCCCAATGCTCGAACAGATACGCTAAAGCTAATAACAGATATATGGGATCGGCATTCGATCCGCGTCAGGAAGAATCGTACCTCATGTATTTTGACGTTAATAATTTATATGGTGCAGCTATGAGTCACTTCTTACCGTACAGCTCCTTCGAATGGGTGTCAAATTTCCAAGGTTTTGATGTTTTAGCAGTTTCAGATGAATCTCCTATAGGTTACATACTTGAAGTAGATTTAGAATATCCGCGAGAACTTCAGGACTCTCACAAAGACTTACCATTGTGTCCAGAGCATTACGTACCACCTCTGTCGAGATGTAAGATATCTAAATTAACAACTACCCTTTTCTCAAAAAAGCGGTATGTCGTTCACTATAAAGTTTTGAAACAGTGTTTGAGTTTGGGTATGAAGTTAGAGAAAATCCATCGGGTATTAAAATTTAAACAAGCACCGTGGCTTCAGAAATATATAGATTTGAATACTGAATTGCGGAAAAAGTCTAGCAATGATTTCGAAAAAAAATTTTATAAACTCATGAATAACGCCGTTTTCGGAAAAACAATGGAAAACGTTAGAAAACATAGAGATGTACGGTTGATTACAAAGTGGGATGGGAGACACGGAGCAAGAGCGCTTATCGCTAAGCCAAACTTTCATAGCTGTACCGCATTCGGTGAAGATATGGCAATAATTGAATTGAGCCGGACGAAAATCAAATTCAACAAGCCTATATATGCAGGATTTTCTATTATGGATCTTGCTAAAACCTACGTTTATGATTTCCATTATAATTATATCAAAAGTAGATTCGGAGACCGAGCAAAGCTCATGTATACTGACACTGACAGTCTTATATATCATTTTACCGTACCCGATATATACGAGCTAATGAAACGCGATTTGGATCGATTTGACACGTCCGACTATCCTCCGGAGAATGTTTATAAGATGCCGCTAGTCAACAAGAAAGTATTGGGATTGATGAAAGACGAGAATAACGGGAAGATAATGACTGAGTTTATAGGTTTAAGAGCTAAATTATATTCCTTCAAGGTTCTAGGTGAAAAAAGAGAACAGAAACGTGCCAAAGGAGTCAAGAGAGCTACACTAAAAACAATAACTTTCAATGAGTACATCGAGTGTGCTATGCAGCATCAAAATCTAATAAAAAGTCAGCATCTAATTCAAAGCAAGAATCACCAGGTTCATACGGTAACGCAGAGGAAGATAGCGCTGAGCTGGAACGACGACAAGAGGATCATATTTCCTCATACTACCGACACGTTTCCATGGGGTTATGATACATGTAAATAAACTGCGGTGTATGATATATATTAAAGATTTATTCATTCAATAAAGGCTTACAAGTCAGACTTATCTATCCAACTGTTATGTGTATTATCGAAACCTAACCACTTCACAAACAGCTTGTTTCCACGTTTCTTGAGCACCTTCTCCACCAGGTAGATGTCGGAGTTCTTGACTTTGAGAAGTTCCTGTTCGTAGAAGCCACCTGCTATAGGCTGATCCTGATAGTCTTTGAGCTTGTACGTTACCGGGTTGGTATTGGCTACTTGTACAATCGTAAATATTTCGGTCGTCCAATTCGGTGTATAGCCTTTCTCAAAAACATTCTTATATTTGCTGATTCGTACTTTATCTCCAATTTTGAACTTTGCCGATTTAACGGATCTGCCTCGAACTTTTTGGTATACAGTGTGCAGTAATGTCTCTTCATTTCTGGAGGAAACGTCTTTTGGCTTCATGCGAATAGTACGGTGCTTGGAGTTGTTGTAATCCGAAACCAAATCAGATAAAATGTCTGTCCACTTGTAATTACCCTGCAGGCTAAACTGCATCCACATTTTGTTTTTCAGCGTACGATTAAAGCGTTCACAGATCGATGCCTTCAAGTTGCTAAAGGTTGAGTATAGCTTGATATTATACCGCCTCATGAGAGAATCGAAATATGAATTATAAAATTCTCCGCCTCTGTCAACGTGTAAATTCTTCGGGACACGTCCCTGTGCGAGTACAGATTCCATAGCACTTGCGGTATCTTTACCCGTCTTACTCTTCATCGGCACGGCCCAGGCATACTTTGAGAATATATCGATGACGGTGAGCATGTATTTGTAGCCTTTGTTTTCTCCTGCGTACGGTGCCATGTCAACGAGATCCGCTTGCCAGGTTTCGTCCAAACCACGAACATCTACACGACGACGTTGATAATTCTTTCTAGCTGACCGGTGCAGCTCCGTCACGAGCGCTAACTTTTTCTCGTTCATTTTCCAATGCTGTCAGTCTGGTGTCCAAGCTGAGAATGACCTTGGAGTTGCGAACCGACAACTCTTCTGCCGATTCGATATCACCACTCAGGTTTTGAAGAGCAGCTATCGTACGGGAGTACGAGACGGCTGTCGCTGAGCGGATTTCTTCTCTCACAGCGTCGATTTCCTGCCGCATGAGTTTCATGGTAACAGCCTCATTTTGCTGCACGGGATCGGCTACGTTGCACAGTCGTTTATTATCTATATCGTAATGTCCGTCAGCGGTGAATTTGAATCCAACACCGGGAGGACCCCGACCGCTGGGAGCCGTAGCCTTGTCCAACTGTCGTCCAAACACATCGACGCTCATTGTGGAAATGATGGTGGAAACGATGAGGGGTTGCTTAATAAATGATGCCAGCTTCGCGCAATTCTTCGATTATCGATACGATTTCGTTGGAGTGGCTCGAGTTACCAGCTGCTTGGGAAGCCAGGAGCAAACGAAGACGTTCCACCAGCTCATTGGGGTCGTCCCAGTGAACCTAATCCGTTCCTCTACCTTCTTCAGCGACCATAAGCTTCGGTAGCACACCTTTACCCGTGCGTGGAAGGGGCACGGTAAACGCTTGCGCGATAAATTTCTTGAACTTGGGGTTGTTCAGCTCCCGAACGGGTTGACCAGCTTTATAGTATTTTCGATGTGCATTTGTAGCAAATACGATTTGTCTATAATTTTGGATATCATCAGAGCGCACGTAGGTCTCATCGGGTATCTTTTTAAATAACAATTCCAATAAGCCTTTGGTCTTTGTATAAGTCATGTCACCTATATGAACGTCATTGCCAAAACTTATCGGAGAGTCACCCATCATTAACTTCCCGTGAGCGAGTGGGCGTACACCGTACACGTTATCTAGATCGCTTCTTTTTATATTCTCATCTCGAAACAATTCAAGATAGTCG
This sequence comes from Macrophya alboannulata, assembly GCA_949628255.1. Lineage (NCBI taxonomy): Eukaryota > Metazoa > Arthropoda > Insecta > Hymenoptera > Tenthredinidae > Macrophya > Macrophya alboannulata. Next base: position 12,079,114 of record OX451209.1, read on the forward strand.
TTAGGGGCCTCGGGTTCAGGGTGCGTCGGCTGTAAGGTCGAATCCATTTCATTTTCGTCACTTGTTGTTGAAAAGGAATCGTCTACTCCAGGTTCTTCCTCTTTAATCGGGTAAATCTCTTCTTTGCTTGGTTCATCTTTGATCGGCTCTTCTTTGATGGATTTAGCAGTCGTTTGAGAAACCTTCACCAGTTCTTTTAACGGAGTGACTACCGGTTTGAAAACATCGCTCATCTTCTGTTCAGCGATCTCTTTGCCCGACTTTATCATTCTGTGTTTACGTCGAATCGCCGCGCTGGCTTTGGCGATATGACGCAACACTTCTTTTTGGTCGTGAATTTTTGTGTCCTGCATGTTGACCGAGTCGTATCCAAAACGCTACTGATTCTACGCCCCCGAATTTTCTCCATTTATGCTCACGAAACAGTCAAACCCTTTCCTATATCTACCCTCATTCATCTCACTGTCCTTGTCTATTACGATGAATCCGTACTTATCGTTGTTCCAACAGGCCGAGCACAAGTCTTTGAACTGCGCGTAAGTCATGTCAGTGTTCACATGATCATCGTATACGTGTCTCAAATTCATCTCATCTTGCTTAAATAGGACTAAAAGATTGGTATTGTCACGCACTAGATGTTTGGGGATGCGAGCATAGGTCTGACAAAGATAGAAGCAGTCTATATTTTTGTGTCTCCCCATACAGAAGAAAGCTCTGATGTTATCCTGCTTCTCACAAGCCACGTCATCGAAGACAATGATCGAATTAGGTAGAGCATCGTTTGGTAAAACTACTTGTTCATGCTCGTCAAACGGAAAGTACTCGACACCCTCTACACATTCGATTAACTGCTGCAGGAACTTGTACTTGGGTTGATTCAAAGACTTTGAGTAGATATAGATATTTTCAAATCGCAGTCCGTTAGGGTGTGTTATTAGAGTGAGCAAAGCATTAGTCTTGCCGCAGTTGGACGGTCCGCAAAATACTGCGCGAACGCTGTTTGGTAGCAAATCACCATGCCGTTTTCTAGTTTCGACATTCCGTTGCACGATTTTGTCGAAATTCATGACAGGTAGCTTGACAGGTTGTTTCTCGAACCTCATCTTGACTCTGACTGAAGCCAAACACTATAAATATCGCGTTTATAAAGATGATTCCTCATTCACGTACAGATCGTCGACATGATCGTGCACAAAAGAGTCGGTCGTAAGCGTCGTGGGAAAGGGTTGGTCAACAGGATCATCAACAGTCTCCCGGTAGAGCTGCATATACCCGGTTATCAATACTGCGGACCCGGTACCAAACTAGCGAAAAGACTGGCGCGAGGCGATCCAGGTATCAATCCTCTCGACGCAGCTTGTAAAGAACACGATATCGCCTACTCAAAGAATCGAGAGAATCTCGAAGCCAGAAGTGCAGCAGATAAGATTTTAGCTGAAAGAGCCTGGAAACGGGTTCTTGCCCCGGACGCAAATATCGGTGAGAAAGCAGCCGCCTGGGCAGTGACAAACGCGATGAAAGCGAAAACCAAGCTTGGCATGGGAATGCGGAAGCCAGTGGTATTGAGAAAGGTTATCGATGCCGCTAAACGGTCCATGGTTCCCGGCAAAACTGCAAAAGTAGCCATCAAGTCTGCATTGAAAGGTGCGCGAGGAGCTGTTAGAAAGGCCGGTGGTAAATGTAATGTACGATCTCCGCGGATTCTACCTGTTCCAGCCAAAGTTGGTGGCTTTTTACCGTTCCTTATACCCCTTTTTGCCGGGCTCAGTGCTACGGGTGCGTTAGCTGGCGGTGCAGCAGGTATCGCAAAAGCCGTGAACGACGCAAGTTCCGCCAAGAGACAACTGGAAGAGAGTCAACGGCACAACAAAACTATGGAAGCTATCGCTGTAGGCAAGGGGCTCCACCTGAAACCGCACAGAAAGGGCTTAGGAATTCACCTGAAAGAACAGCCAAAAAACTAAAAGTGACGCTACGGCCCGTCCTTATTTGCCTAAGGACGGGCCGCGAAGACGTGAATCAGCGATCGTCAATCTAGATGATAAAGATGGTCCTGGAACACATTGGGTTGCGTACCGCAAGAACGGCAACGAAGTCGTTTACTTTGACAGTTTCGGTAACCTTCGTCCGCCGTCGGACCTCGTCAGATACCTTGGTGTTGGTAGCGTCAAGTATAACCATGAAAGATATCAAGACTACGATACGTTCAACTGTGGTCACTTGTGTCTCGAGTTTCTATATAAACATGCGACCTAATTCCTCGAAATCAGTTCGACTTTCGCAGTAGGCATGGACGATTCGTTTACACTGACCGTATCGGGGAACTCCTCGGTCCTCGAAACTCAATACTTTCCTCCCATTGATCTCGACCCTCTCAAGAATTAATCCCTAGGTCTGGTAGAGTTACTGACTTTTAATTCGATTCCTAACGTAGACGTTGGTCACAACAAGATTTACGCGGGTGAGGAAGTAGTAACCATACCTACCGGCAGCTATGAAATAGAGGATATCGAAAGCTATGTACAGGGTGTACTACTGAATAAGGGTATCACCATCAACATTAAACCGAATAATAATACACTGCGTAGCGAAATTAAATGCAGTCACCCTGTAAATTTTCTGCCAGCCGATTCTATAGGCAGCCTATTTGGTTTCACTCAACGTACTCTACAAGCCGATAAAGTTCACGAGTCTGACCTTCCCGTGACTATTCTTAAAGTAAACGCACTGCGAGTCGAGTGTAACATTACAACGGGTGCCTACGTCAATGAGCGCAAAGTACACACCATTCATGAGTTCTTTCCCATCGTTCCACCTGGATATAAGATCATTGAAGTACCGTCTCACGTCATTTACCTGCCAGTCACCGTGAGGACCATAGATCATATCCAACTCCGTATAGTCGATCAAGACGGGGATTTGGTCAATTTCCGTGGAGAGGTTATAACTGTGAGGTTGCATATCAAGGCTCAATAATGGGAATAGTTTACAACAGGAGTAGTTATGTCAGTAAGGTGAGATGCCCCAAACACGTCAGTCGTCAATCGGTTCTCAAAGAGCTGACACCTCAGAACGTGCTGCTTCTGAAAAGCTTGGGTCTCAAGGTTGCGCCTTTTGGAAGAGGAATTTCCGCAAAGTAAGACTACGATTCGTTTGCATCTGTGTCATCTGCTGTATACCATGGAGGAAGAAATCTTAGACATTCAAACACCCGTCGCCTTTGACGAGTCTATCGCACATTATGAGGTTCACGCACACAAACCTTATGCCTCATCGAGTTTCAACAACAGTGACGAGATTCGTATCGCTGTCCAACACCAAGACCTGTGCGTATTACCGTGCAAGAGTTCGTTGCATGTGTATGGAAGGATAGTCAAGGCTGATGGAACTCTGTCGACTATCGCAACACTGGTCAACAACGGTGTTTGTCATCTGTTTGAAGAAATGCGATACGAGATAAATGCTATTGAGATCGATAGGAGCAAGAACGTCGGTCTCACTAGTCTTATGAAAGGTTACCCTTCCCTACGACCTGGACAAAATTGGATGTTGGAGAATACTGGTTGGGTTAATGTGAATGCAAGCCATACCACCGATGGTAACTTCGACGTATGCATACCGTTGAAGATGACGCTAGGGTTCGCCGAAGACTATCGCAAGATAATCGTCAACGCCAAGCACGAATTGATCTTGACCCGTTCGAAGACCGATGCGAACGCGGTTTTGCAAACTCAAGACGAGGAATTCAAAATCCTGATCGATAAAGTCGAATGGTTGTTACCATATGTCAGACTCTCGGATGAGCGAAAAATACAGCTGTTGAATTTCATCGAGAGGGATGCACCGATCTCGATGAGTTTCCGCAATTGGAAATTGTACGAGTACCCTGTACTACCCACCACCTCAAAACACGTTTGGACCGTGAAGACGTCGACTCAGCTGGAGAAACCTCGCTACGTCATATTGGGTTTCCAGACAAGTCGGAAGAACAAGCTGAATAAGAACGCCAGCCATTTCGACCACTGCAATATCACCGATGCTAAACTCTTCTTGAATTCTCAATGTTATCCCTACGGGAACCTGAATCTAGATATGAGTCATAATCAGTATGCTCTGCTGTACGAGATGTTCGCAAATTTCCAACCCTCCTATTACGGCAAGGAACCTGAACCATTGCTGAAGAAGAGTGAATTTCTACAGTACGCTCCCCTGTTCGTCATTGACTGTTCGAAACAAAACGAGTCGCTCAAGTTTGGACCGGTGGATGTTCGTCTCGAATTTGAAGCCAAAGATAACTTTCCTGCCGATACATCTGCATACTGTTTAATCTTACATGATCGAGTAGTTGAATATAATCCCATAAGTGGCGGGGTAAAGAAATTGGTATAATTATTTTAGCTGTCATCGATGTATTTCTACGAATAAGATTTTCTCAATAAATATATATATATACGTATGCATGTGTCGTCTAAATCATTACCAGCCTGAGCCGCTCAGCGGTATCAAATTACTCTAGAGTAAGCTAAGCGGGAGAGACAAGGATGGGGATCAGAATACGAGAGGTTACATGAAAAAAGTTAGCATTACATATTCCAATATTTATTTAACCATTTACTGCTGGTAAATATAAATTTATCGATTCATTTCACATTGTGAGCAATTTTTAATCATAGGAGTAGGTTCATCGCTCAGCGAGCAATAATGTATTTGACACTTTCGGCAGCCTGCAATATCTTCATCTTTCTTCATAGCTTCCGATAGCTTGTCCCATACCTCATCGATGATGTCTCTACCGTAGATGAGGATGAAATCTTTTGTTAAATGAGCGATGTCTTCCGCCTTCATTCGTTTCAAACTCCCCACTTGAAGGTATATGTGCAATGATTTATGAAGGGATCCAGTACAGTTTTTCAAATACCAGGTTTTTAATCGCTGAACATTTTCGAAAGCACACTGATACCTGGGAATGTGCCCGTGATAGTCGTCATGCCAATGAACCACATCGATGTATTGTAGCCATTGAAGATTCGTACATCCCAGCTCTCCCAATTCAATCACGCACTTTGAGTCGTCGTTGATGATTCCTTCGATCCACTTTTTCTTCTCCTCTCCTTTTACATAGACGTAACTCGCAAGCTCGACAACTTTTTTTACTACTTTCTGCACATCTTCGTAAGGCATATCACCATCATTCCACGGTAATCCATGATGATTCCGCGTCAACCAAGCGTTGGTAGCTCTACATTTAGCTGGTAAGGCTTCCCAAGGACACGGTGGTTTGAAGAGAATGCGGGCTAGACCTGGCTTGCCTGTTTCATCCCCTCGAACAGTAATTACGGCGAGCTCCTTTAGTATGAATTCGTTGTTAGATTGTCGGAAACCTTGTACATCCAATATCATCTCCATGGTAAGACTGGATTTTTTTTTCGAGACGTTAGAAGCTGCACTATTCGGAGATCGGTTGAATACTGATTTTGGCTCTAAATTTTTGGCTCTTTTATAGCTGACAACCCCGCCACTAGTTTTAATCGAAAAACTGAAACACGCGAGTCTCTAGAACATTCCAAAAGATTTTTGCGCGTGTCACGACTTGAAGATTATTCTGAGAACTAATTTTCTGAGAAGGCTTATCATATTTTTGCAAAGTAACTACCCCTCCACTAGTTTTAATCGAAAAACTGAAACACGCGAGTCTCTAGAACATTCCAAAAGATTTTTGCGCGTGTCACGACTTGAAGATTATTCTGAGAACTAATTTTCTGAGAAGGCTTATCATATTTTTGCAAAGTAACTCAATCCCTCAAAAATTTCCAACAGGATACCTAAAAATCTAGAACCTTCCAGGGTCTTTCCGAGAACTAATTTTCTGAGAAGGCTTATCATATTTTTGCAAAGTAACTCGATCCCTCAAAAACTTCCAACAGGGTGCCGAAAAATTCCAGGAACCGTTTGTTTCCACGAATCATTAGCTAGGACTTGCATCTGCGGGTTTTTTTGCGCAGGGGTATCAAATCTCACAGGGTGCCGAAAAATTCCAGAAACTTGGCCTTGAGGAAGCTTCTGGAAGCAAGGGTTAGAATCAGGGCGCGTGACGTCATATCGTAGGTATGTGCCGTCAAATCAAGGGTATGTGCCGTCAAATTAAGGGTAGGTGCCGTCAAATTAAGGGTGTGTGACGTCATATTGAGGGAGTGTGCCGCCATTTTTAGGGTACGTGCCGCCATTTTTAAGGGTGTGTGACGTCATATTAAGGGTGCGTGACGTCATTTTGTCAGGTCTGAACAAGCCAGCAGGCATCAGCGAGCATGACGTCATCCTATCAACCCCCTCCACCACCCTCACACGGACACGGCGGAGGCATGCATGTGTGTGTGCGTGTACGTGTGCACTAATACGCGGTGAGCCAGAACCCGCCTAGCCTATCTACTCACGTATAATGAGTAGAGACGTAATTACTTATAATTCGTCATCGCGTTAGATAATTTAGGTGTCACACATTTTTCACGCTGAACTGGCAGCTAGTTCTGTCTACGGTTCGAGTATGCAAGCATTGGTGCTCGTCACCAATGTTTTTTTTCTAATCTGCATATCATTAACAATATCTACGGAATCAATTTTGACAACCTCTGACGTACCGAGAAAAATATTATTATCAACAGCCATCAATCGAAATTGCTTGAATACTCGAATATCCCAACATGCATATACATATTTATATAGATTATTTGTCGCGGTGATCCACTGCTCGAGCCGCAAGAGTATACGTTTCGTATTGGATACAAATGTGTGTGACTGTGTGAGTGAAATGTACCGGGCCCTCGGGAATTTGTGTTCGGCTATGAGTCCTGACAGCTTGAGTCGACGAGGCAATGGTGGCGCCATCCATTAGCTATAAAATTTCGCCCCATAAATTCTCCGAAAGTAGGTTGTGTTTCAGCTCGGAATGGGGATTCAACTATTTCTACAATAATATTGTTTGGCGTGAAATAGTGCTCAGTACCTGCAAAGTGCAAGAAATCATCATATCACCATAATTAAATTTCACTCGGCTTACGTGGCAGCCATGTTTGTTGTGTCAGTGTGTGTATCCGTGTGTCAGCTATTTAATTAACATTTTATTAGAAGTTCAGGTTCGTTTGTGGTTATCCCCTGCTATTTCACGCCAAACATTTGTATTCAAGGAACGATTCCCACACATCAGATTCGCGAAATAATCCTTTATTCGTGAGATTTTAGGGGGCGAAATTCACTTGTAGGTGTGTACATGTGTAGGTGCCGTTACCCCCACCATGGGACCCCTCGGACAGCCTTAATATCGTAAAGAGTACTCCTTTTTGCTGAGTCGATAGCTTTGCATAGTTTCGTCACTACATGATCTGTGCTGTTCTTTGTGACTTCTTCTAGCCGTCGATCCACAAATCAACCTAAGTCAGCTAAAACATAATCGTACAATTAGGTTAACACAAGTGCATTGTTTTGGGGTCACACAGTCATTTTGGCAAATCAGGTTAATGGACAAGGTTTAACCAGATGTTTTCAACATTCACCTAAAGTGACCAAACGGTCAGCTGACGATGCTTTGCTGCTGCTTTGTAATACTAATGTGTGTTTTCTATTGAAACTTTTGCTGAAGCCTGCTGAGGAGCCTGCTGAGGGGCCTGAGCTCTCGGAAGATGACGCAGCACTTTCTGAAAATTTTATCACCTATCATATATTCTTCAATAACTCACTTTATCGTTAAAATGGACCCGACGCAATAATATGCGTACTTGAGATAATGCGTCGTTTGGAGCAGTCAGTCTTTCCTTCGGATTTGTGTTTTTTCTTGTATTTCTCCGACTCGGAGTTGCTGCTCTCGATGGAAGAACTCGAGATCTGCTCACAAAGTTTTTTTTTACGGCACAGGCATGAAAAAGTCGCTTTTCGACGCCTGTTTTCGATCCGTAAAGTGGCACTTTAGACAGCTTATTTCAGAACTGTCCTATAAAGTCTTTATAAGGCAGTCTGGATGCGTGACTGCCTCGAAAAGACTGTATATGGCAGTCTGGATGCGCAGTCGGAGTGCGCACTACAGCACTGCCTCATAAACTATACGGCACGAAATTAGCAATATCCGTGCCCACGTGAAATCCGTGAATATACAAAAATAATGAGTGCTCATTCAGACGAAATGGACGAATATCACACACCTAGTACACCCCCTGAGTTGTGTAAACAAAGCGAAGAAGCAGTCAATAATCTTTTGCCGGACAAATCGAAAAAACTTGTGGTAAATAAATTTTCATGGTTTATTGAATCAAACGTTTCAAATTGTTGATATTCCATATCATAATTTATGATATCATATCATATTTATGATATTTATCATAATTATGTAAACAATAAGCCACAAAAATTTTATACCAAGTCAAGGTATAATTTTATATCAAGTAAGTCAAAGTTCAATATCTCAAGAAATATTAATCTGAGCATTTAGGTCTAATGGACCTTTTTTGTAGGAAATTAAATTTCCAACAAAATTATCCTTCACATTTTTTCGGTAAAGTTCATCATTTCGGAGATAACAGCAAAAAAACGAGAATTTTGGGTAAAAATCAAGTTCAGTGACCCGTACCATCTCACCAGTGTAAGTTGCACTTACGCCGTCACAGACACTTTTGAAGATCGTTCAATTCTGCGTAGATTGAGACCAAGACCAATGTGATAGCATAAAATGCCGCTGAGTTATAGAGTTTGGAAAAAAAAAATTTTTGCTTTACGTGTATTTTAGATGGAAAATCTTTTCACGCTCTGGGGAAGTACATAATATTAATATTAAGGGTAACTTTCAGGGAATTTCTTGTTTGACATGTCCAACAAAATTTTAGGTGGGGAGTGAAAAAATAAAAATAGTCGAAACAAAAAAAATCACCCTAATATATATATGGGGAATTCCACGTCATTTTGATGAACCAAAAACAGTCACCCTCTTCGATTTTTTCAGCGAATTTTCATATGATAGTTCTTTGTTTAAAACTCGTCTCTGATTTTTTTCAAATTTTTTTATACAGCCGTTTTTGAGTTATGAATTTTTGAAAACTCGAAACAGCGCCGTGACCGATTTTTTTGAAAAAATTCTCAAAAATACTATAGCCAACGACGAACATTTCTCGGTTTTAAAAAAAAAGTGGACAGATTTTTTTTTCGATTGTTTTTCGATTTTTTTTTATTTTTTCAATTTTTTTTTTGCCATCACAAACATTATTTCATTCAAAAATTTATTTAGTGATTCATTTTAGATAGTCAACAGTGAAGGAAAACGAAAACCAGTTCAATAATAAAACAAAATTGTGTTGATTTATTTTTTGTTCAAATAATTTTCTATGGTACATTTTTTCCAGGAACAGTGTTTTTCTTCTCAATAACATATGATCAACAAATATTCTATAGCATGTTCATTTTGCTACACAGAACCATGGATACAGTCAGAGGCAATAGAATATAGAAGCTTCCATTGGTTTTTCGAAAAGAAAAAATTTTCGAATACGTGGTACTTGGCGGGCTGATTTTTAGAAAAACTATAAGAAAATACAGATTAAAACTTGTCAATGTTCTCTTAGTAATCTAAAAAACACTGATCCTAGAAAAAATGTACCACAGAAAATTATTTGAACAAAAAATAAATCAACACAATTTTGTTTCATTATTGAACTGGTTTTCGTTTTCCTTCACTGTTGACTATCTAAAATGAATCACTAAATAAATTTTTGAATGAAATAATGTTTGTGATGGCAAAAAAAAATTGAAAAAATGTAAAAAAAATCTAAAAAAAATAGAAAAAAAAATCTGTCCACTTTTTTTAAAACCGAAAAATGTTCGTCGTTGGCCATAGTATTTTTGAGAATTTTTTCAAAAAAATCGATCACGGCGCTGTTTCGAGTTTTCAAAAATTCATAACTCAAAAACGGCTGTATAAGAAAATTTGAAAAAAATCAGAGACGAGTTTTAAACAAAGAACTATCATATGAAAATTCGCTGAAAAAATCGAAGAGGGTGACCGTTTTTGGTTCATCGAAATGACGTGGAATTCCCCATATATATATATATATATGTATACAGGGTGAGTCACGAGAGACTCCGAGAATGGGAGGAGCCTCATTGCCGAATAAGCCCCCGCCCTTAAACCAATCAAACAAATAGCAGGTAATGATAATAGGAACTGTGTAAGCATAACATCTATTGTTGATGCGTACAGTCTTCACAATTGGGCTATCCAACTTTGACACAACATGACAGTCATGTTTGATAACAAATTTAACGATGCTTATCAGCAACCATCTCTGCCAGTTGTATCAGAGCAGTCCACACAATCAGTACCCTTAACACATTCAGTGTAAAGTACAAAAGTAAAATCGATTACTAGCTGATCTTGTTTTCATTATTATTCCTCGCTATGTACCTTGATTCTGATGTTATGCTTACACAGTTCCTATTATCATTACCTGCTGTTTGTTTGATTGGTTAAAAGGCGGGGGCTTATTCAGCAATGAGGCTCCTCCCATTCTCGGAGTTTCTCGTGACTCACCTTGTATATATATATATATATATATATATATATATATATATATATATATATATATATATATATATATATATATATATATATATAGGGTCCCCGCCCTTTAACCAATCAAGTAAATAGCAGGTAATGATAATAGGAACTGTGTAAGCACAACATCAGAATCAAGGTACATAGCAAGGAATAATAATGAAAGATCAGCTAGTAATCGACTTTACTTTTGAACTTTACACCGAATGTGTTAAGGGTACTGATTGTGTCGACTGCTCTGATACAACTGGCAGAGATGGTTGATGATAAGCATCGTTAAATTTGTTATCAAACATGACTGTCATGTTGTGTCAAAGTTGGATAGCCCAATTGTGAAGACTGTACGCATCGACCATAGATGTTATGCTTACACAGTTCCTATTATCATTACCTGCTACTGGTTTGATTGGTTTAAGGGCGGGGGCTTATTCGGCAATGAGGCTCCTCCCATTTTCGGAGTTTCTCGTGACTCACCCTGTATATATATATATATATATATATATATATATATATATATATATATATATATATATATATATATATATATATATATATATATATATATATATATATATATATATATATATATATATATATATATATATACATACACTGTGAGTCACGAGAAACTCCGAGAATGGGAGGAGCTTGCTCGATGAATTAGGCCCTGCAGCTCAATACTCCGTGCTCGTAATTTAAATTTTCAAACGGCATTCTTTAGCTTATGAAATCTACTACAACTTTTGTCTCTTGTTAATTTCTGTGAGATGATTTTTCATCGAGCTGCAGGGCTTAATTCATCGGCCAAGCTCCTCCCATTCTCGGAGTTTCTCGTGACTCACTCTGTATATATATATATATATATATATATATATATATATATATATATATATATATATATATATATATATATATATATATATATATATATATATATACAGGGTGTTCCAGACCACCCGTACACCCCTTTTAAAATCTAAAATACACGATTTAGCGAAAAATGCTCCAGATAAAAGTTGCTGAGCTCTGAAGGGCACACATTATGATGACCGTGTCTGTGACCTTGGAGATCGTCCTCAAGGTTATTTCAAGGTCAACTATGTTTTTTCAAATAGAAACCCATATTTTCAGTCCCGGATTCAGAAAGAGCGGGTAATTGTACGTTTAGATCATGTATTATACGTGGGGTTTGTTCTACTCCTATGGTGTTGTACACCCGTTTGTAATGAAGAAAATTGCCCATTCTAAGAAACTGAAAAGTTATTATTAAAATAGTTGCCCTCTATCGAATAGAGATATTTTGCGCTACCGGTTACCCTACCAGAATCATACCGCATGAGGTATTTTTATTGCGGATTTTGAATATGCGCAAAAAAAGCAGTACATCAATTTTATCCTGGTTGAACATTTATTTTATTTTAATTAAATTTCATGACAATAACATGTTATAACTTTAATTAAACGACGATGACATAATCAACATATTTCGATATAATGACATAATAAATCACAATATTATTAATTTGTTTTTTTTTCTTTCCGATGAATATGAATAATCAAAGAGAATGGAAATTCTAGATCAAGTGCTCAAAAATAGCTCCGTTTTGTTGGATCGGAGCCCTTACCCTTCTTAGAAAACAATCAACTGCTCGAAGAACTTCTTAGAATGGTAAATTTTCTTCATTATAAATGGGTGTACAACACCATAGGAGTTGAACAAACCCCACGTGTAATACATGATCTGAACGTGGAATTTTCCGAATCCGGGGTTGAAAATATGGGTTTCCATTTAAAAAAACAAAGTTGACCTTGAAATAACCTTGAAGACGACATCCAAGGTCACAGACACGGTCATCACAAAGTGTGCCCCTCAGAGCTCAGCAACTTTTATCTGAAGCATTTTTCGCTAAACCATGTATTTTAGATTTTAAAAGGGGTGTACGGGTGGTCTGGAACACCCTGTGTATATATATATATATATATATATATATATATATATATATATATATATATACATATATATATATATATATATATATATATATATATATATATATATATATATATATATATATATATATATATATATATATATATATATATATATATATATATATATATATATATATATATATATATATATATATATATATATATATATATATATATATATATATATATATATATATATATATATATATATATATATATATATATATATATATATATATATATATATATATATATATATATATATATATATATATATATATATATATATATGACTTATGTATTAAAGGCGGAAATAGTGATGTTGTGGCAATACTGCTGAAATGTTGCAGCAACATTTTTTAATATTTTTGCCATACTGTCAATATTGCGGTGCTGTCTGGGTCTTGGAATGATGTTTCGATATCACTACACGAAACAGCGACGTCCGACTTCACGACAGAGACTGGCGAAAAGTTTTTCGTGAATTTCTATTGTGTTGTTATCTGAGTACTTGGCGGCTTTTTTTACATTTCAGATGTTTTTGGACCCGGATTGTATTTACCTCAGTCAATAACTATTAGTTTGGATAAAATAGCGTGCAGTAATTGAATATCAAGAGACTCGGTAGTCTCGCGCCAAGTACATTAAAAAAAAAAAAAAAATTTCAGGCGCGAGACTCAACGAGTCAAGAGACTCGGTAGAGTCTCGCGCCAAGTACATTAAAAAAATTTTTTTTTCAGGCGCGAGACTCAACGAGTCTATGTACCCGAGAGGGAGTTACCATAACCTATACCGCAAATTAGTATCTTCGTTTTCTTCCAGTTCGCCACATACACGAATTTAGAACTTATTTAATCTAGAATGTGGGCATGAAAAGCTTTCATTTGAGCCCTAGATTGATCAAATCGGTGCCCGGAGTGCTGATATATGATTATCACACATTTACAAAACCCCGTTTCATCGTAAAAATTTCGTCTCCTTCTTTTCCTCCTTCAGACCAAGTTTCTTGCAATTCCTATGAATTAACGAAGAGAGGCCTACACTTGACTACGTAAAGAGCGGAGATTTAACTACAAGAACGAGCGGCGGCTGTCAGATGGCGCCGTCATTTTTTATGCTAGCCATCCACGGACGTATGTGGGAGGACAGAGGAGCGATTCCATAACTTCATTACTGCTATCACTACGGCGAATTTTCATGTAAAGATTACTAGCCCGAAAAAGGAATAATTACTTCTATCACTGTCAATAAATATCATAATTTTCAACGATGCTTTCCCCGTGGTTAACTTTTGTTTCAACTTTTTCGGAAACGAGTCTCTTTTCTACTTATCTTTTATATGCCTATGGCCGGCAAAGTATTTGACAGATGGCAGCCTCTCGGCACTGGCATTCATTTAACCTGTCAGATCGCCAGAGCACGAATAGTTTCTTCCACATAGTGCATGAGCCGTCAATTTAAGACTCGATGAATGTTAAGAATTTATATAGGCTAGCATATCCCGGAGATCCTAATGCCCAGAACTTTTCACAACCAATAAATATAACGCCGGGAAACGGACGCCGTTGATGAGGTTCACCTGTGCAGTGATTTTAACTGTTTTTCGATTCACTGCAACGAATCGCTAATATTATAAGCTTATTACGTATAAAATTAAAACAACGGCACGTAGTTAAGAAAGTGTTGATAATATGGAAGTTTATTCTGATTCTCATTGTCGACAAATTAATATCAATCCATCTCATTTCACTATACGTGTTCTCATCATCCGTTCATCTAGCATTAATGGCGATTGGATTTATTTCGATCCCTTGACGATATAACGCGAACAAATTGAATCGCTACAATTTATTAATAAACAGAATTTAATACATAATTTCAATTTAATCAATCGTGTTACATCAGTGTAGTGGGTTGACATGATACGAACATTCATTTCTGCGCTGTAATATTCGATGTTAAGTTTGAACAATTCAAACTCAAAAAATGCCAATACACGCAGCAAGGTTTATTCTACGCTTGGGGCAAAACTTTTGAGAATCGACACATAGTTCTCATCGTAGAACTAGACTTGACCTGGGAAAGGGATTTCGAAGATGAATCTAAGCTTTGTATGCGAATCTTAATAATCGATACATGGGGTAATTTATCATTGTAGAATTAGACTCGAACCGGGAAGGGGCCTCGGAGATGACTTTGAGCTTTGGATTTCTCCAAAAATTTGGAGGTAGTGTGTAACGGCCCGTTTTGCTTTCGCTCCTGGCTAACGTTTTCTTGCAAGTATTGTCGTACAAAACCGGCGTTACGTGTGTTGTAGTCTCCAATTTCGCGGGTAACGGTCGTTATCGCGTAGTGGATAAACAGGCCGCCCGACGAAAACAGACTTATGTATGGGTATGTGTGTGTTACCGTAATTCCGCGGGAATCGGCCGTTATCGCGTATTGGATAAACAGGCCGCCCGACGAAAACGGTCTTGTGTTTTCTCGTAGTTCCGCGGGAAACGGTCGTTATCGCGTATTGGATGCACAGACCGCCCGACGAAAACGAGTGTGGTTTTGGGTTTTTTGGGTTCTATACCGTGAAATTATGGTAGGAATCGAGAATAAGTCCCAGATTACTATATGTAATAAAAGAAATATGTTTATTTATATAAATGTCGTGCCGTTGATAATAATCGTGGCTTTCAATTTGTTTGAGTTCTGAATCTTGATCTTCCTATGATCTTACATGGAAATCGATTGTTGTTTTGAAATATAAATTTTAAATATGATTCTAGACAAGTTTATAGAGTACAATTTGTTGTAATTTGTTGAAGAATATTAGGCGCCGATGATTTGAGATATACGTTGTAAGGCGGATATCTCGAGATCAAGTGATCAAGTGATGATTTTCGCTTACCGTGTCGCTGCTTATATACCTGCGGCGAGCTAATCCGCCGTTAATCCTTCGTTAATCTCCAGATCTCTAGAAGGTTCTTTATGATTCTATTGCGTCTGAAAATGACGTTATTGATTTTAGCAAGTCTCACCATTATAGTTTCCTTCAGGGAATTTTGTGTTCTATGATCTGATTCTAATTTCGTCAAAATCGGAAGATTTTGACCGTTTTCGGAAAGTTTCCATGTGATTCTATGGTGTCTATTCCCCATTTATGATTATATCTTCTCTGGAATCGACCACCGTAAAGGTGAGGCTTTGCTCTTTCGAACGGTGTGCATATAAGCGTATTAATCTAATGGCAAAGTAGCTTTTTGGCGTTTAACATTTCTTGATATGCCGGAGCATGTATACAAAGGAAAATGAAAATAATATTTTATATATAAAGAAAAACAAAAAAAAGTATCTATACGACTTTTTAGGACGTCGTAAGTGGGACTTTACGGACCCCCCAGTGAAAAAATACTGTTGAACATAAATTAAACTGTGTCAAGATCATTCAATAGTGATCTATACGTAAATTAGCCCACCAAGTACCACGTACTCCAAATTTTATGCTTTTTCTTTAATTTTTATATATACTCTCTCCCGCTCTTTGCCATCATCCCTTTTTCTTTCCCTGTTCTTTTTGCAGAGGACCTAACTGCGCTTACATATATGACGGGACAATTGTATTATCCATATGGACATTAATAAACATAAGGGTATTAGTTTTTATATACAAAAAAGTATTGAAATCAGATCTCATTGCCAAGTAGGTGATATGAATATACAAAAATGTCGTCTTCATACAAAAAAGTATTGAAATCAGATCTTATTGCCAAGTGGGTGATATGAGTTCGAGAGAATGACATTTACTTTATCTTGAATTATTAATAATTATGCCTCAAAATTTTTTTTTATAGCATTTTCATTCTGCTACATGGAACCATGATGGATACGGTCAGAAGCAATAGAAGCTTCCATTGATTTTTTGAAAAGAAAAAAATTTGGAGGTAGTGGTACTTGGCGGGCATTTATATTTTCTTGTAATTTTTACAAAAATGCCCGCCAAGTACCACTAACTCCAAATTTTTTTCTTTTCAAAAAATCAATGGAAGCTTCTATTGCTTCTGACCGTATCCATCAAGGTTCCATGTAGCAAAATGAAAATGCTATAAAAAAAAATTTTGAGGCATAATTATTAATAATTCAAGATAAAGTAAATGTCATTCTCTCGAACTCATATCACCCACTTGGCAACAAGATCTGATTTCAATACTTTTTTGTATGAAGACGACATTTTTGTATATTCATATCACCTACTTGGCAATGAGATCTGATTTCAATACTTTTTTGTATAAAGACATTTTTGTATAATGTACTTGGCGAAAGGTTTTTGCACCAGAGGTGCTTTTGGGGGGGATTTCATTACTTTTTGTATCATCTCGATTCATACCAAGTCTTGTTCATGATGAATTGTATGCAGAATTGTATAATTTATACAAAAGAAAAAATTATACATTTTCAATTTGAAAAGGGCAAATGGTCATCTGATGGCGCTTAGAACGTTATGCCAGCTACAAACCTGGGCTTGTCTGTTTCATTGCTATACGTTTTGATAAGCCATGTGTAAATATGAACAAGAAAATCACCATATTGGCAGTTATAATGCGGTACTGGCTAAAAGTAGCTTTTCTTTATAACAAATATGCACTATACTTCTGAACTCTATGGATTCGAAATCTAGGTAGAATCAATCACTCTGTAACTGTGATGCAGGGAATATTTGAAGATCAGCCTTATATGAATGTAGAATTGAAACGAAATTTGGCCACAGATTAGTTTCAACATGAAGAAACTACGGCGACGATTCTATATCAAATCAGAAATTATAATGTGGTAAATAGTGTTCATAAATTCATTCATGAATCTTGGTCTACTGGTAACAATGAAAAATTATCTATATACTTCTGATATTCATTACATCAAAATATTAGAGATAAAAGACAGTTGATCGCTGGCTTCAATGGAAATACATAGCACTCAAGATAGCCCCTAGAACTTTATACCTTGTCGTACTATCGGATCATAATTCACATTTTTGGATTCTTATAAACTATTCTTGTCACTGGATATGAACGGTTCACCTAGCACGGTGATGTTATAATAATAGTACAAAGTCATGTGATTTTAACAGAATCAAACGGTATTATCTTCTG
The DNA here is from genome assembly GCA_949628255.1 of Macrophya alboannulata. Taxonomy (NCBI): domain Eukaryota; kingdom Metazoa; phylum Arthropoda; class Insecta; order Hymenoptera; family Tenthredinidae; genus Macrophya; species Macrophya alboannulata. The sequence goes on from OX451209.1 coordinate 12,096,832, forward strand.
CTTCCTCATTTACTTACGAGTTCTGAATTGTGACTTGTGAAGGGGCAATATATTTGTAAACTCAGCAGTTGCAAGCGCAGTGTTCATTGACTGTCCCATTGATCGAAAGGCAAAGTAGACTACAACGGCTCTAGAATTTAGTTACTGAAAAATTACAGAAAACATGTAGTGAAAACGAGAGAATGATCAATATAAATTGACAGAAATCTGAACCTATATCAGACCGAGCGTCACCAAGCTCGAATGTACATACTACCTACATCTGAAACGTGTGAAACGGTCTGAAAATAGTGTTTCTTTGATTGGAAGATATAAACATTCCTCTCGCAACTCAATTGAATTTTGTGTGAAGCTTAATTTCTATAGATCATAAAGCTATCATATAAATTGGAAAAAATTCTGCTACAACAAATCTATTTATAGTCTTCAAATAAATATATAAATATACAGCCTGTAAAAATAGTGTTTACCGCGAGCCGGACTTGAAAAATGTATGTTATCGATAATCATGATCGATGCAAAAAATAATACATACAACTTCAATGGTTATACATATGTATAGAGTCACACATGTACTGTGGCAGGTTGCATTTTTAAACTTTCGAATATTAGGTGCTATGCGTAGTCTTCAATCAAGGTATACCTATATTCGCACGAATCTCAGTCAACTATTTGTTCGTATCGTACTACTATTTGCCTCCTATTGCTGCATGATCGCATGATAATTAGTAGCTGAAACATAAAAACTGGTACCATGGCCCACGCATCCTACACGGTGCACAATATCTGATTTACACTTATAATGTATAGAGCCACAAGACACACATCTGACAGTTTGATAGTCACTCTTCATAACCTGAAAACTTGCGATTTCATGTCAGGAAAAAATGGGGCAACTTGATGTGAATTTTACAGTTTAATTTTCAGGCGTTCGAATAATAAATAGCTGAATAAATTTTTGGTATTACTACCTATAGTTTAAAAATTGAAATCATCACGCAGACGAAATATTTATACAACGCCCCTAGACTATTATATTCGTGGCTAGACCAGCGAAACTTTGCTTACAATGATCTACGTAAGCATGATAATTGTTGTCTGCGCCATCTGCCTTCATTCGCTGAAACGAATGTTGTATACATACACGTCAACACAAGGCCACTTTGCTATAGCGTATTAGTATGCACGGTCACTCTATTCCAGTGGCCAAGAAAAAAAGGGACGCCTCTCTATGTTATTTGTATAGTCATAAAATACATCGAGTATCGCGGAGAACACGTATGGGAAGACGAAAATTCTTGGTCGAACTGAGCACTTGTAATTTCTAGAAAAATCATAATTTCAGTCACCATGCACCGATCGCATTGATCTTGGTATTGAATAAAAGCTGCTTAGACCCTCATTCTATAGATAAATTGATAGTCTTCAGGATGTTACAGAATACGGCGAAATATTAAAAACATTATACTATTATTACCCCCACTCCGCCGGAGTGCAGTGTCTCCGGTATAGAGACTCGTTCGAGCCTCACGCCGCGCGCTTAAAAATTCTTTTTAATGTACTTGGCGCGAGACTCTACCGAGTCTCTTGATTACAATTAAGGTTGTGGTATATTCGGGTTTTAAGATAGCTATGCAATGAAAATACATGATGAATGACCTTCAAAAATGTTGGTCAGAACCCAATTGCTCATTAAAGTTTACGTATAATAATATTCGAATTTTGAAATACTGTTATGATGAGTCACAACTATAACCCTGCGTGCAAGTAACTCCGCCACTGGCAGTCCCAAGCCTGGATGAAAACGGAGGACAGCTGTACGCAGGGTTAGATTTAAGATAGCTATGCAATGAAAATACATGATGAATGACCTTCAAAAATGTTGGTCAGAACCCAATTGCTCATTAAAGTTTACGTATAATAATATTCGAATTTTGAAATACTGTTATGATGAGTCACAACTATAACCCTGCGTGCAAGTAACTCCGCCACTGGCAGTCCCAAGCCTGGATGAAAACGGAGGACAGCTGTACGCAGGGTTAGATGTTGTAGGTATGAAGAATTATTTTAATGGATCAATTTCTGAACGTTATGAAAGTACATTACGCGTCCGTATACAATTTTGAGACTTGTGGAAAATCATGAGCATACGCGTGCTCGTTGTTGTTGACGTTTCTGCTTATCGGGGGACTTTGGATGGTGTAAAATAGTAGGAAACAATCGAGCAAGCGTAGCGAGCGAGCACGATTATTAGCTGGTCAAGCAAAATTCCACAAAAAGTACTGATATCCCCCAAAAAGCACCTCTGGTGCCAAAACCTTTCGCCAAGTACATTAATGTGTAGATCACTCCACCAAAAAATTAAAAACGTTGTGCTCGTTCGCTCGCTGCGCTCACTCACTCGATTCGTTTATGATTATCAACATATACAAGCATTGAAATCAGATAAAGCTGCCAAGTACCTGTATAATAACAAAAGTTTGGAATTAGAAAATTTGTTTCAACTAAATAATGTTGTATCGATTGCAGGTCTACACTGAGAAAAAAAAATGGTTGGTTCAAAAAAAAACTGCTTAACTGAACTAACCCCTGCTGTCACGGGCGGGGAAACGCCGCTTATGTTGATTCAATTAAATACATGATTACTTTCGGTAGCGTCATCATGATTGAACAAATCAAATATTCACTTCGTCCCACAATAAGTTTTAGTTGAATCAATTGAATTTTGCATCCATTTTCCTGATTCGAAATGTCTATCAATAAAATAACATTTTCGTTTGACTGTATTATTGTTAAAGTAACTAAAACAGTGGTTGTAATAAATAGACACATGACTGCTCAAAAAACGATATGATTGCCCGAGAAAAAAAGATTAGATATAATCATATATGATTGGATCCAATCGTCTATATATATTTGGATCCGTATTTTGGCACGATCCGAGCATATATACATGGATCTAAATATATATATATATACTGATATCTTGGTATATATGGTCATATATCGTTATATCTACCTATATATGTATCAATTCCACCTAAAGATAGTTAGATATAGCTATGTATATCTATATCCAACCTCATATAATTAGATACATCCATATATAGTTAGATATAACTCAATGAAATCAAATCGTCTAAAAACGGTCACCCATCCAAATACTGGCCCTGAGGATAGTTGCTTAACGTTCTTGATCGAGTGATCTCCGGTTTCCATATGGCTCCAATGATCTCCTATAAGACTAGGTACATTTTTCTGAACTTATAACATCAACGATTATTCTTGATCTTTGCACATTTATATCGAGATATGGTATTTAGCGAACAACTATAACGAATAGCTTATGATGTTTATCGCGACGACAAGATTCTGGGTTAACTACGGAATCCGCGAAAAAAAAATTCTCCAATTTCTGTACAACTAAACATTTCTACTTCTTTGAGAAGATTCATGAAAAAATTATTATTGCTTCTTCTACCTGTAGAATTGTTATAATTTTGGAGTTTACAATGTTGTTGCAATCTTGCATGGATATTTCATTTGCAATGTTGCACAGCTACGTTCTACTCTGGTTGCAGCAATATTACACGTGCAACGTATTGAAAATAAAACATTGCAATATTGCTGCAAAATGGCTACAATATTACGGGCTACATGGGGAATTATTCGCTAGATAATTTTGTTATTGGATGAAAAAATTGAAATCATATTATCTTTCGAACTGACGGTATTCAATATCAATCCTTAGAAATAAGTGTCCTTTTTTCACATATTAGAAGTGTTTCTGAGTATATTTTAACAACATATGGTTTCAAATATTCTCCCAGATATTCAGGAAATATTTTTATATTGTATTTTGCAATATATCAGGAAGTTGCTTTTGAAACAATTTTTGAAAGATTTTCGACATATTTATAAAATGTTTGTTTGCAATATTCAGAAATACCCCATTGTTCTATTGTATACCATATTCATGAAACCTTTTAGAAATCTTTCATTGAAATAATTTCAGTGAAATATTTTAGAAATGTTCAAATAAAAACTTCAGAAATAGTTCGAAACATCTTTCAAATAATGTTTCCATCAAAATATTTCAGGAAATCTTCAGTGCTGTGTGGGTATATGTGACCAGACATGATTATATATTACAATATATAGTCATATATTATAATATCTATTTGGATATAGAAGATCATGTCCGTCTATATATACTTATATCCAATCAGATAGAATTATATATTGCGATATATGATCATGTATTACTATATATAGTTGAGTATAATCATATAAGCTCAGATCCGACATTAGAGTTAATGATTATATCTGTTTAGATATAATCAGATATACTCATATATTGTTATATATAAGCAGATATAATTATATATGTTCATATATCATTGGATCAAAATCTTGGATATTATCAGATAAGAGGAGATCTAATCATATATAATGATATCTGATTATATCTGATTATATCTAATCTTTTTTTCTCGGGTGTACCAATTGATTTTTGATGGGAGTAACTTTGAGACAAAGCACGGTTTACACACAACTAGTCGAGGCAAACAAACGCATCTTTGGATCAAAATTAGAACCAATAACAATCACTCTGCAGATATTTTCCGGCAAATAATCTAGTCGTGAAATGGAACATACTTTCAGCTATGTTGAAACTATATTTATTTCAGTTAACTTAATGTGTTGTTGAGTCGTCGATACAATTTTGACGTTGGTGGCTGAATGGTAGTCTCTCATACCCTCATTCGTTTGGGAGAGGGAAGGAGGGATGGAAGGATAGCTGGATAGGAAAAATGAGAGGAAAGGTTTTCGGGAGAAGAGGTAGATGAAGTTTGCATTCAACCACATACTCAGTCTTCATTGTTTATCAGCATTTTGTACAACAAATAGACGTTAGAGATGTGGCTCTGGTTGAAAAAGTCAGTTGTGACACTGAAGCTGATATAATGCGAAAAAAGATGGGGTCTCATTAAGTGAGAAAGTTACTTTGTTAGCTAGAGAGACCCGAGCGAGCACCTAACTCGGTGCCTAACATAGGTATATTTGAGTCAATCAAATATCATGTTATTTCAAAAGATGTCCTGTTCTACAAAGTACTTATTCATTACCGAGCAAACCATAACATTGATTCGAAGAACAAGGTAGTTGGTTGGCTGAAATGATATTTTATTGTACCGAATGGATATTTGTTTCGTGTTAAACCATGACAAAAATTCTAAAGAGTGTTCTAAGTGATTGAGGTGTTTGATGCAATACCGTGAAGTAATCGTAGGGAGCATATAATAATTCCTCGGAAACGATATTATAGGTGCATCCGAACATTCAGATATTTTAACGCTCTGCCCACTTCAATTAATAATTATTTGGAGTGAACAATTTATTGTTTACAATAAATTCAGCCTCATTCGACAAAATGCATTATTTGTTTGAATTGTTCATAATTCAAAAATATATCAAGCACACATCTTTCTATAATCTGACTAAATAGTCAATTCATTTAATCCCCCAAAAGCACCTCGGGTGCAAAAACCTTGCGCCAAGTACATTAAAGCGTAAAAGCTATCAACAAAAATTTCTTAAAAAAAAATAATCGAAGAAAAAGCATTTGATTATACATTTGATCTACAAAAGAATTGAAATCAATGGATGTTGCCAAGAACAATTTGGTTGGTATTTACATATAAATATACATAACATGCGTAACACATAATGACATGCGACATACGTACTCACAAGAAAAGATCAATTGAAATTAAAATTGAGAAAAAAAAAACGAAAAAAAAATTTGGAGTACGTGGTACTTGGCGGGCTGATGTTCGAATCATTATAAGAATATTTAAATAGTTCAATATATATTTTCTTGTAATTTCTACAAAAATGCCCGCCAAGTACCACTACCTCCAAATTTTTTTTTCGTTTTTTTTTTCTCAATTTTAATTTCAATTGATCTTTTCTTGTGAGTACGTATGTCGCATGTCATTATGTGTTACGCATGTTATGTCTATTTATATGTAAATACCAACCAAATTGTTCTTGGCAACATCCATTGATTTCAATTCTTTTGTAGATCAAATGTATAATCAAATGCTTTTTCTTTGATTATTTTTTTTTAAGAAATTTTTGTTGATAGCTTTTACGCTTTAATGTACTTGGCGCAAGGTTTTTGCACCCGAGGTGCTGTTGGGGGATTTCATAACTTTTTGTGCCAGTCTTGATTTTCTTAACCATTTCTGTGAAATGGTATTTTTCATGAAACAATTCATTTCTATAAATCTAACTGTTAGTTCTATTGAAAGTGTTTTACTGACAAAGTTGTGTTGTTATCGATAACTGAAAAATGAACTGTGATGAGAAGCCTCGACCCCCATTAGCATCACGTTTTATCGTAAATATCGTAGACTTGCTTTCGATAAAAATCCAACGTCATGTTAATGTAATTATGTAATCGATAGACTAACAAGGAGAGTGTCAGATCTCGTGGTCGTAGATTTGGATCAAACTTCTAGAGGTTCTTCTTTGGATAGAAACATTAAAACCATGCTGTTCCATTCATTCTAACGAGCTTGTGTTTCCTTCTTGAGCTCAAAGTTCTGGTACTACTGAGCATTTCCTGAATTTGTCTAACAAAATTGAAAAACAATTTACAACGATTTATTGTAAATTTTTGTAGCTGAATAATCGAAAAATAAAAGTGGAAACTCATCTTCAGATTATGCTATGTTGATGCCTTTTAAACGTCATTTCCAATTGGTACTGTCAAGTTTATACTCTGCATCCAACTGTCGAAGACAAAATCATAGGCTACTCGGGGCTATAATTTCGTTATCGAAGGCTCTAATACTGATCAAATTACCTTGAACTAGCAAAATAATTACAATTACATAGAAAAATTACATTCTTATTAATTTCATTTTCATTTATTTTCGTCTTTAGTCCTTTATCTTGCTCATTTCATTATGATCCCCCACATTGCATGCATTGATAGCTCTTAGTGCAAAAAAACGTTTCACAGGGCACGGTGACTCAATTCACATTATTCATTATACATATTTGGCATTGAGTCACAAATACCTCATTGAATCTTCGGTAACAATGTTATCTGCCTAGGTATTGTTATAAAATATGTCGGTACTCCATACACGATATTTGAACCATACAACATCTCTTTAGCCTGAATAACCAATCGCTCGCATATTTTTCTTCATTTTGATCACGTTCAAACACATTTCCTCAATGGCTGTGGCAAGCTCCGTAACCGATTTATTTATCTGCAGATAGGTTAATATGCAGATAGGGTTATTTTTATTCTATTGCGGCAAATAATTTTTTGACATTGTAAAAAAATTGAATTTCATGTGAGCTACTTTCTATTATCAGAGAAATTACTATTCAAATAAATATAGGTAATTACTGCCAACCCTTTGTTCTGTATAAATCGCGATCAATCATGACAAATAATTCTCATAACCTCAAAGGCTCGATTTCGTGAAATAAATGAGAAGATAGATATGATTATTATTATATAAAATCTCGCGAACCTAACGTGAACGATGAATTTCAAATTTTTCAGAGGACATCGAGGCTAATATTAAATGACAAGTTTTATTCCGCACTTTCTCTATATTTTCCACCAATCGTATTACAAACTAGGTTTCATGTACTCGTAATATTCTTCGCGTCTATCCCAGCTGTCATTCCACAGTGCATTCGACTATTTTGGTTATGTACACGCGCATGCGCAATAGGACTATTTTTCCCTTACACCATGAAATACAGTACGTAACACGTAATTATAGTCGAGAGCGACAACTCCCATTATATTTTTATCCATGTCATTTTCATCTCTGCGATCACTGATCTCTATGTCTGCAATAGACTCTCTACTATGTTCGTTGCGTTTGGGTTCTGCTAACTGGTCGACGACGAAAAATTCAGTGGTCGATGACGGAGACGAAAAAATTTATCGTGAAACTGACCCGGCCGATTTTAGAAATTATTATTTCTCAGCTGTCGGTGCACCGATCGTCTAGATTTTGACCTCAAATGGAAGTTTTTTCGACCCTTATTATAAAAATAAAACGTCAATCCCTGGTATATTACCAATTCGGTGTAATATATAAAAACATTGTTCCCCCACTCCGCTTAGAGCTGCCTCTACGGTAAAGAGACTCGGGCAGAGTCGCGCTTGTAAAAAAACTTTTCTTTAACTTTTTTTTAATGTACTTGGCGCGAGACTCTACCGAGTCTCTTGATTACTGAGAATGGTTGGGAAAACTATGCCTACGGAACAACGATTGTAGTTGTCTTAAAAATGTATAGATACTTCCATCAACTGACCAGCTCTTGTATCAATTGGATTCGCAGTTATCTCAACTAATTGTTAAAAATTGCATTTGACCACTCATCTTTCTTGTTGCTAATAAATTTTTAGTTGAATCGACTGAAACTCATTTAATGCAACTGAATATCTATCAACCAAATGGGTTAGGCATATTCAACCACTTTTTTTTCTCAGTGTATATTTGTGTTGATTGGTTTAAAATTATTGGTTGAAAAAACAGTTTATTTTTTCATATGTCGGCCTGTGTAATTCATGTTTGATTAGAACAAATTCGTTATTTACGTGTTAATGAAATAAGAAAGACAAAGGTCTGACGCGGCAACTCCAAATCTTTAGCGACAGGGCCCATTCTTCGCGTAGGTTATTTTTTCATGACACAGTAGTTTTAGATTGTTTGAAGCTAAGAAAAACTTATCGATTTTTTTGGCACAGTCTAATATATAGGTATAGGGTGTCACAGAATTCGTGACGGTCATTTTACATGGTAAATCTTGATCAACAATAGGATCGAAATTTCCTCAGCCGTTTTGTTCCGAACTGCATAGATGTTCCGTTATAATTATTTTAATTCCAGCCAATGACGCCCGGCTTATGAACGGCCGTTTGTCGGTGTGCTTATCACTCGGTTGTGTGCCCGTCTCCCACTCTTCACTGGACAATACAATCGCCGCGGAAAGTTCGTGCCCACAACTAATGGACCGGGAGATGGTGACACTCACTTTTCAATCATTTGTACCAAGTATGGCGACCCTTCAAGGGTCTAATTACGTAATGACGAAAAGGAAAATGATGGTCATAGCGCTGGCACCGGCGGCCCAATCGCGTGGGCGAACACAAAAATTCTTGTATCTTCCGATAGTGGATGAAAAAAGAAGTAAGCGGTAGCGTAATGCCATACTTTTCCGGTGCGGCTTACAGGCCGCCATACCGAAGAACTGGTAAAAAAATTTATAGGGTGGTACAAATCGTTTTATTTAAAAAAAAAAATTGACTCCTTTGCGGCGGTATGGCGGCCATTTGGAACCGTCGAAAAAGTATGGCATGGTGATTTTCGTGAATGGCTACTCGACGATGATTAGCTGTGCAAAAATTAGCCTGGTACAAATGGTTGAATTTTTATTTTTTTAATTAACGTGTTCTCGTCGGTATGGCGGGCTGTAAGCCGCACCGGAAAAGTATGGCATTACGCTACCGCTTACTTCTTTTTTCATCCACTATCGGAAGATACAAGAATTTTTGTGTTACAAATCGTTCGACTTTCGTAATTTATCCGACACATTCGATTAACGCCCACGCGATTGGGCCACCGGTGCCAGCGCTATGACCATCATTTTTCTTTTCGTCATTACGTAATTAGACCCTTGAAGGGTCGCCATACTTGGTACAAATGATTGAAAAGTGAGTGTCACCATCTACCGGTCTATAAGCGGTTAGCACATTGACAAACGGCCGTTTATAAGCCACGCGTCACTGGTTGGGATTACAATAATTATAACGGAAAATCTATGCGTTTCAGAAAAAATCGGCTGGAGAAATTTTGATCACATTTTTAATGAAGATTCACCCTGTGAAATGATCATTTTTGCCGATTCTATCATATGAGAACGTCTTCCCATTTAAGATAAGGAGCAAGTGTCCTGTGAAGATAGACACTTGTTTTGGGAAAACTAATCTCACCCGTCTACGTTTCGTAAACTCGGCTCAATATGTCGATGGATTTACTCGGATTTGACGACTATGCATGACATATATCTTTCGAAAACCCGTACATTGACAGCAGGTCTGTGGCACCCTGAAAGAGACGTCGGTATTCCACATTCGAACCCCTCTCTCTAATAATGTATGATAATGGAAAGGGAAGATGGAGACACAAATGTAAATAGTCATAATATCGAAGGCTGCGAATAAATTTTTTATTCATCAATATGCATACAGCTTTCGAACAAATCTAAATATTTATATAACTTCGCAATGTAAAAATATTCGATGTCCAAATAGAAGTCACCGCTGAGTATGTAATCGTAATGATCATGTCTATCTTTCAACAAAACAATTTCTCTGAATCAACGTTTTCGCATTTTGAACTTGCTGAGAACTTGGTATGTGAATGTCTGACTTCTGCGGAGGATAAAACTTGAATAATGTAGAAAATAGGACTGAAGCCGCGAGATCGCGGTCATTGATGACTGCACCTCTATGGCTCAGTTTGGGCTGCATTTGCGGCCACTAGGTTCTTTTACCGAGCTTTTGAAGTTTTAGTTTCATCTCAATTAGAATGATCTTGTTATTCGTACACACAAAGCACTAGATTTAGGTTCGCATTTTTTTTTTAAATTTGAATTGTTATATGAATTGTTTATTTGAATGGTTCAACCAACATTTTTTTTTACTTTGGTTGTACTATACGATCTGCAGGTTAATGTAATGTAAGCAATGGTGACTGAATCCTTAACGATGCTTGGGTCGACTTTTGCTGCGGTCTCATGAACCTCGACTCTCCTAACGCTGACAATGAGATTGCAACCTACTCCTTGAAGGAAGCAGCCGTAGGATGTAACGGAGAGTCAGAGCTGTGATATATCTTCGGAGACTGTTGTTGAGCCTGAGAAGCCTTTACGCCAACGTTTTGCTTTTTGGTTTCTTGGAAAGACGGAAATGGGACCACAGGCTGGGGGGTAGGATAGCCAGTAGGAACTTGAAAGGAGTGAGGTGGCGCGTACGGTACGTTTCTGGTGTAGTCTACGGGGTAAGGATGAGGTGAGCCAATTAGAACATGAGGGTCGATAACAGTCTTACCTATCAAGCTCTGGTCGTACCCGGAATGAATTCCGACGCCGAAGGAATGGCCAGGATAATAATTGGCACCATTGTAACCCAGTCTTTCATAGTTGTTATTGTACTGTCTGTAGTTTTCGTTATGCCCGGTAAAGCCTGGAGTGTATTTGTATCCGGAATAGAGGTTAGGGTTGTACCTACCATGATCGAATGTATTAAAACTTGGATTGTAGGAAGAGGTTGCAATAATGGAAGACGAAGGAAAGGAAGGATGAACTGGGGAACCGAAACCAGCGTTGAAGGCAGAGCCAAAGGAAGATCCCAATTTGGATTCGAAGGGAGTCGCTGAGTTGCCAGCGGTTGGATGAGTTACACTAGCAGGTGCATTTACGGGGAAAGAAGGAAAGTAAGGGCTATTTCCAGAACTGAAACCAGAGTTAAAGGCAGAGCTGGGGAAAGACGCGAACTTGGATTCGAAGGGAGTCGCTGAGTGGCCAGCGGGCGAATTGGCCACACTAGTGGGTGCGTTTACGAGGGATGAAGAGATGGAAGGGTTACTTGCAGAACTGGAACCAGAACTGAAGCCATGGGAAGACGCGAACTTTGATTGGAAGGGAGTCGCTGAGTGGCCAGCGGGTGAATTGGCCACAATAGTGGGTGCGTTTATGGGAGACGAAGGTACGGAAGGGCTATTTGCAGACCCAGAACCAGAGCTGAAGGCAGAGCCGTGGGAAGACGCGAACTTGGATTCGAAGGGAGTCGCTGATTTGTCAGCGGGTGAATTGGCCACACTAGAGGGTGTGTTTACGGGCGACGAAGAGACGGAGGGGCTACTCGCAGAACTGGCTCCAGAGCTGAAGGCAGAGCCGTGGGAAAACGCGAACTTGGATTCGAAGGGAGTCGCTAAGTGGCCAGCGGGTGCATTGGCCACACTAGAAGGTGCATTTACGGGGGACGAGGAGGCGGAAGGGCTACTTGCAGAACTGGAACCATAGCCGAAGCCGTGGGAAGACGCGAACTTGGATTCGAAGGGAGTCGCTGAGTTGTCAGCGGCTGAATTGGCCACAGTGGAGGGTGCGTTTACGGGAGACGAAGAAACGGAAGGGCTATTTGCAGAACTGGAACCAGAGCTGAAGCCATGGGAAGACGCAAACTTGGATTCGAAGGGAGTCGCTGAGTTGTCAGCGGCTGAATTGGCCACATTAGAGGGTGCGTTTACGGGAGACGAAGAATCGGAAGGGCTATTTGCAGACCCAGAACCAGAGCTGAAGGCAGAGCCGTGGGAAGACGCGAACTTGGATTCGAATGGAGTCGCTGAGTTGCCAGCGGCTGAATTGGCCACACTGGAGGGTCCGTTTATCGGAGACGAAGGGACGGAAGGGCTATTTGCGGATCCAGAACCAGAGCTGAAGGCAGAGCCGTGGGAAGACGCGAACTTGGATTCGAAGGAAGTCGCCAAGTGGACAGCGGGTGCATTGGCCACACTAGAAGGTGCATTTACGGGGGACGAGGGGACGGAAGGGCTACTTGCAGAACTGGAACCAGAGCCGAAGCCGTGGGAAGACGCGAACTTGGATTCGAAGGGAGTCGCTGAGTTGTCAGCGGCTGAATTGGCCACAGTGGAGGGTGCGTTTACGGGAGACGAGGAGACGAAAGGGCTACTTGCAGAACTGGAACCAGAGCTGAAGCCATGGGAAGACGCGAACTTTGATTCGAACGGGGTCGCTGAGTGGGCAGCGGGTGAATTGGCCACACCAGTGGGTGCGTTTACGGGAGACGAAGGGACGGAAGGGCTATTTGCAGACCCAGAACCAGAGCTGAATGCAGAGCCGGGGGAAGACGCGAACTTGGATTCGAAGGGAGTCGCTGAGTTGCTAGCGGCTGAATTGGCCACATTGGAGGGTCCGTTTATGGGAGACGAAGGTACGGAAGGGCTATTCGCAGACCCAGAACCAGAGCTGAAGCCAAAGCCATGGGAAGACGCGAACTTTGATTCAAAAGGAGTCGCTGAGTGGCCAGCGGGTGAATTGACTACACTAGAGGGTGCGTTTACGGGAGACGAAGAAACGGAAAGGCTATTTGCAGACCCAGAACCAGAGCTGAAGGCAGAGCCGTGGGAAGACGCGAACTTGGATTCGAAGGGAGTCGCTAAGTTGCTAGCGGCTGAATTGGCCACACTGGAGGGTCCGTTTGTGGGAGACGAAGGTACGGAAGGGCTATTTGCAGACCCAGAACCAGAGCTGAAGGCAGAGCCGTGGGAAGACGCGAACTTGGATTCGAAGGGAGTCGCTGAGTTGCCAGCGGCTGAATTGGCCACACTGGAGGGTCCGTTTATGGGAGACGAAGGGACGGAAGGGCTATTTGCGGATCCAGAACCAGAGCTGAAGGCAGAGCCGTGGGAAGACGCGAACTTGGATTCGAAGGAAGTCGCCAAGTGGACAGCGGGTGCATTGGCCACACTAGAAGGTGCATTTACGGGGGACGAGGAGACGGAAGGGCTACTTGCAGAACTGGAACCAGAGCCGAAGCCGTGGGAAGACGCGAACTTGGATTCGAAGGGAGTCGCTGAGTTGTCAGCGGCTGAATTGGCCACAGTGGAGGGTGCGTTTACGGGAGACGAGGAGACGAAAGGGCTACTTGCAGAACTGGAACCAGAGCTGAAGCCATGGGAAGACGCCAACTTTGATTCGAACGGGGTCGCTGAGTGGGCAGCGGGTGAATTGGCCACACCAGTGGGTGCGTTTACGGGAGACGAAGGGACGGAAGGGCTATTTGCAGACCCAGAACCAGAGCTGAATGCAGAGCCGGGGGAAGACGCGAACTTGGATTCGAAGGGAGTCGCTGAGTTGCTAGCGGCTGAATTGGCCACATTGGAGGGTCTGTTTATGGGAGACGAAGGTACGGAAGGGCTATTTGCAGACCCAGAACCAGAGCTGAAGCCAAAGCCATGGGAAGACGCGAACTTTGATTCAAAAGGAGTCGCTGAGTGGCCAGCGGGTGAACTGACTACACTAGAGGGTGCGTTTACGGGAGACGAAGAAACGGAAAGGCTATTTGCAGACCCAGAACCAGAGCTGAAGGCAGAGCCGTGGGAAGACGCGAACTTGGATTCGAAGGGAGTCGCTAAGTTGCTAGCGGCTGAATTGGCCACACTGGAGGGTCCGTTTGTGGGAGACGAAGGTACGGAAGGGCTATTTGCAGACCCAGAACCAGAGCTGAAGGCAGAGCCGTGGGAAGACGCGAACTTGGATTCGAAGGGAGTCGCTGAGTTGTCAGCGGCTGAATTGGCCACATTAAAGGGTGCGTTTACGGGAAACGAAGAAACGGAAGGGCTATTTGCAGACCCAGAACCAGAGCTGAAGGCAGAGCCGTGGGAAGACGCGAACTTGGATTCGAAGGGAGTCGCTGAGTTGCCAGCGGCTGAATTGGCCACACTGGAGGGTCCGTTTACGGGAGACGAAGGGACGGAAGGGCTATTTGCAGACCCAGAACCAGAGCTGAATGCAGAGCCGGGGAAAGACGTGAACTTGGATTCGAAGGGAGTCGCTGAGTTGCTAGCGGCTGAATTGGCCACATTGGAGGGTCCGTTTATGGGAGACGAAGGTACGGAAGGGCTATTTGCAGACCCAGAACCAGAGCTGAAGGCAAAGCCATGGGAAGACGCGAACTTTGATTCAAAAGGAGTCGCTGAGTGGCCAGCGGGTGAATTGACTACACTAGAGGGTGTGTTTACGGGAGACGAAAAAACGGAAAGGCTATTTGCAGACCCAGAACCAGAGCTGAAGGCAGAGCCGTGGGAAGACGCGAACTTGGATTCGAAGGGAGTCGCTAAGTTGCTAGCGGCTGAATCGGCTACACTGGAGGGTCCGTTTATCGGAGACGAAGGGACGGAAGGGCTATTTGCGGATCCAGAACCAGAGCTGAAGGCAGAGCCGTGGGAAGACGCGAACTTGGATTCGAAGGGAGTCGCTGATTTGTCACCGGGTGAATTGGCCACACTAGAGGGTGTGTTTACGGGCGACGAAGATACGGAGGGGCTACTCGCAGATCTGGAACCAGAGCTGAAGCCATGGGAAGACGCGAACTTTGATTCAAAGGGAGTCGCTGAGTGGCCAGCGGGTGAATTGACTACACTAGAGGGTGCGTTTACGGGAGACGAAGAAACGGAAGGGCTATTTGCAGACCCAGAACCAGAGCTGAAGGCAGAGCCGTGGGGAGACGTGAACTTGGATTCGAAGGGAGTCGCTGAGTTGCTAGCGGCTGAATTGGCCACACTGGAGGGTCTGGTTATGGGAGACGAAGGGACGGAAGGGCTATTTGCAGACCCAGAACCAGAGCTGAAGGCAGAGCCGTGGGAAGACGCGAACTTGGATTCGAAGGGAGTCGCTGATTTGTCAGCGGGTGAATTGGCCACACTAGAGAGTGTGTTTACGGGCGACGAAGAGACGGAGGGGCTACTCGCAGAACTGGAACCAGAGCTGAAGCCATGGGAAGACGCGAACTTTGATTCAAAGGGAGTCGCTGAGTGGCCAGCGGCCGAATTGAGTACACTAGAGGGTGCGTTTACGGGAGACGAAGAAACGGAAGGGCTATTTGCAGACCCAGAACCAGAGCTGAAGGCAGAGCCGTGGGAAGACGTGAACTTGGATTCGAAGGGAGTCGCTGAGTTGCTAGCGGCTGAATTGGCCACACTGGAGGGTCCGGTTATGGGAGACGAAGGGACGGAAGGGCTATTTGTAGACCCAGAACCAGAGCTGAAGGCAGAGCCGTGGGAAGACGCGAACTTGGATTCGAAGGGAGTCGCTGAGTGGCCAGCGGGTGAATTGGCCACACTGGAGGGTGCATTTATGGGGGACGAAGGGACGGCAGGGCTATTTGCAGAACTGGAACCAGAGCTGAAGGCAGAGCTGGGGGAAGCCGCGAATTTGGATTCGAAGGGAGTCACCGAGTGGACAGCGGCTGAATTGTCTTCACTGGCGGGTGCGTTTACGGGGGAAGAAGGGACGGTGGGGCTCTTCACAGAACTGAAGCCAGAGTTAAAGGCAGGGCTGGGGGAAGATATAAACTTGGATACGAACGGAGTTACGGGGTTGCCAGTGGCTGAATTGGTTACACTAAAGGGTGTGTTTACGGGGAACGTAGGGACGGAAGGGCTGTTTATTAAACCGAAACCAGAACCGAAGGCAGAGCCGGGTGAAAATACGAACTTGGATCCGAAGGGAGTCGCTAAGTTGCCGGTGGCTGAATTGACGTCACCAGAGGATACTTTTGTGGGGGACGGAACGAAGAATGGGCTATTCGGAAATCCGAAACCAGAGTTGAACCCAGAGCCAAAGGAAGATCTGAACTTTGATTCGAACGAAGGTGCTGAGCCAGCGGCAACATTTGCGTCACTAGCTGGTGCCTCTACAGATGACTTGGTGTCGATGGCAGGGGGTACTATGGCACTCTGGGCGGGATCTGTGGAAGAAGACAAATGCGTGTTTAGAGTATTTTGTGGAGGAGTTGGATGGTTTGGGTATTAATTCCTCTATTCTGGATTCATTGGTGATGAATTGTTTTATACAGAGAGGGCGCGAGCTAGAGAGATTTGTGAAAAATTACCCGAAGAATCTATATAGGCGTGATCATCATTTTTGGGATGACTGGCCGAGTTGGAATCAAGTTTAGTTTCCACCTCAGGATGAGAATCCGTGACACGAGTCTCGGCCAATTTTGAATTGTGTTCAAAATTTTGCGGAGAAACTTCTTGGACTTCAGCATGATGTTCGGCGTGAATAGTGGATTTGGCCGCATGTATAGTTTCCTCTTTGTGGTGAGACTCCTCGATGTTAGGCTTGACTAATTTTGGATTGTGAACAAAAACACCTGATGAAGCATCTTGGGCTGCAGTAGCGGATTTGCTTTCAAGTTTGATTCCTTTTTCTTGAAGAGAATCTCTGTCATCCAGCTTGGCTGATTCCGGAACGGCGGCAGTATTTTTCGTCTGGGTCCCATCATTGACAGCTTCGGTGAATATAGCGGCGTTTGCTCCTGTGACACTACCCGATTTGACAGAACTAACCGGCTCTTCCTTTACCAAGATGGACCTGCTCTCCGGAACAGATCCAGGATGTTGCACTACCTGAAAAAAGAGCACGTCATTACTGTCAACAAAATCATTCTACTGTAACTGTCCACAAATGTGCATTGCAAAAGTAATCAGCACGAAGTCTGTTCATTATAAACTCTAGAATATGAGGAGAAAAACAATATCAGACAAAGGTACCTTGTCAGCGTCTAAGGTCTCAGATCCATAAGACTGCAAGTCAATGCTGTCGAGCTGTGGAGTTTCCTGCTGCAGTCCTTGAACTCCATTAATCCTGGTTGGGGCTAGGGGTAAGAGGCATTCAGCCTTGCTGCTCAGGGCCCTTACAATCTCGACTTCGTTCTCATGATGCTCATGTATGTCATGATGGTGATGTTTGGCATCATAGCGCGGGTCATCGGGAAAAATTTCTCTTTTAGATCTATCCGAGGGGGCAGCTAGAGCTGACACCACGAGGCAAGTCTGCGAAAAGTCGAGATGAATTTGAACTGTGGTAGAACTGATAGACGGGAATTTCTCGGGAAAAAACTCAGCTTTCTAGCTCAATCCTAAGTACCTCCCCAAATCCGTCCAATTTTTCCATTCGAATAACATGTACGGTTTTCGGCACTCTGCGGTTAATACTTTTTTGCAATCGCAGTATCGCTTCAAAAAATCTGAAACTTGGCATACTTCTACCAATAGTAGTAGCCAATCCATGAAAATTTTACATATTTTCAACAATAAAATAAAACCGTGACATATAAAAATTATTGATCCATCGCACCATAAATTGGAATTTGATATTCGAATTTTTTTTTGCTAATTTAATGATGATAATAATGATATTTTATTATTGCCGCTGGAAGCAGATCATTTTTTCATTGAATTATACCTCTTTGAATCACCTCATTTCATTACATTCAATAAAAATAGGTATATTTTTATCACAACCGATGCTAGTTTTATGAACTATTGCTGCTGCTGGGTTATAGCCATGCATTACCGTTCTTTACCGAATTATGAAAATTTCATTTCATCTTAACGGAAAGACTTGCGTGTCATAGATTTAACAATAAAATCATTAACACGAATTATCCCATAACATGTACATTATTATACATTAAGGAAGTAGCTATGTTACGTTACATTTACATTTACGTTACGTTTGTCATTGCAATCCCTATTGAAATTTCGCATATAGGAATCTATGTAGGAATCCGTATGGAAATCCATATAGGGATCCATATGGGTTCCCATGGGATATTGACACGGGAATCCCATATCGTAATCTATATTGGGAATCTATGTGAGTATCTATCACTATCATTCTGTGAGTTTTTCTATCTGCGGAACGACCCGTGCGTTCAGCTCATGTTCAGGTTGAGCACCGTAGTCCCTTACGGCTATCCCCACTCTCAAGATTATTTGTCAAAATACCTTAAATATTAGGGATTGTTCGAAATGATGAAAAATTGAATTCGGATAGTTATCTGAGGTAATAATGAGGCAATTGAACATAAGTTGGACGCACGGGTCATTCCGCAGATAGAAAAACTCGGGGTATATGAATATGAACGGCATCTACAACAATTGACGGCATCTAAATATATGTAAATATTGATAGAATCGCGTTTTAAGGACGCTAAGAAAACCGCCGCAACATTTGTCCTAGCCGGGCTTTGAACCCACGTCCGCTCGCATAAGGTACCACTAGTTGTACGCCCATACATTTCAATGTGATCAAAATATTGTATAGATCTTTTTTGGTACGGGATATTATAAAAAATGTTAATATCGATACTACATATGAAGGATTCTTTGTGAAGTAAGCCACCAATTTTCATCATGATCGCAAATTCATAATAATTTTTATTTCGACAATTAGCCTATATTCGAGGACTTTTTGGGAATTTTTTCAGAATTTTAGCACCCTAGATACGAGAAATGTGTGCAATTTTTCATTTTCTATATTTATTTACTCCGCATGAGGAAAAAAAATAATTAAAAATACATGAAAAACCTGTTTTTTCCTCAGCTTTCCGATGGAAATATTTTCAATTTTTTTTAATTGCTAAAAATTGCTCAAAAACCAAAAAAACTTCGAAAAAACGAGTAAAAGGGTCTATATCTAAAGGGTCTAAATCTATATGGAAATCCACATGGATATCCGTACAGGATTTTGTGTAGAAATCTATATGGGTTCCTACCGACTGTAGTAGTAGTCCAGTCATTTCGTCGGAAAAAAGGGCAACAAAATGCAAATGAAATTAGAAAGCTAATTTTTTTATATGTTGTAGGGGATACCTAGAAAAGCTTAACTTGAGCATTCTTTCGAAACTTATTACCAGAAAAAAAAATTGCAAAAACCAAATTTCATTTTCTAAATTTTTTACTAAAAAACAATTATTTATTTGATAAATTACTTGTGTGTGATCCAGAATTTGTTGTTTTCTTAATTCATTTTATATCGCATTAATTCCTCTAAAAACTTTCCATCCGATTCGACATGCAGATACAACCGAGCGAGCGGCTCGCTCGACGCTGAGCGTGGATTCACCGACTTTGCGGCGCGCTGGAGATCGTAATTTTTGTCCAAAATAAAAAAATTGAAAAGGAAATCGCAGGTCTGAATATGCTCTAGAAGTTTCATTTCTACAATTTTTTCGATATTCATGACAAATAAAAAAAAAATAGCAAAAAACAAAACTTATGTCCTAAATTTTTGACTTTGTCGATCGATATCTCGATAACGATGCATGATACGCTAAAAATGGTTTAGACTTAATTGTAGAGCACAAAAAAAGCTACAAAAAAGCTTCTCATAAAAATTTTCCTATCTCATCGGATAGCCGAGTTATTGCCAAAAAACAAATTTTACCCCTTTTTTCAAGATGGCGGCTAAAGCGTCCAGGAAATCTTGGTCGAAAATTTCAAGTTAAGCTTTTCTAGGTATCCCCTACAACATATAAAAAAATTAGCTTTCTAATCTCATTTGCATTTTCGAATGTATATAATGACTGCACTATAGCGTAGTGCTAGCACTCGAGACTGCGGAACGGGAGGACGTGGGTTCAAGTCCCCGGCCAGTCGAGGAAGACCTGAGCGGCAGCCCGCTGAATTTGTAAGACGGGTCACGCCGTTCAGGCGCTGATTTGACAGGCTGAGGACTGGAGCACTTGTCCGGCTACACCTGGGCAAGGTTTTCTGCAGTTTTCCCTTGCCCCTCGTACGAATGCGGGTGTTTCTATGGAACAGCTTAAGTCGACTGCAGTCGCATAATAATGGTTACTGACCATTCCACCCTTTACCCCGTACAAGAGCCTTCGTGCACTTCTGAGGACATACCCTCTCGGGTATGGTGAGGTATGGTAGTGAATTATTATTATTATTATTATATGTAACTCCATGAGAATTCACATGAGAATCGGTATGAGAATCCATAGAGAAATTCACAAAGAAATGTGAGAATATATATGCCAATCCATATGGGAATCTATATTATGGCAATCCGTACAGGAATCTATGTGAGAATCTATGGTGAAATGCATGAAAATCCATACAAATCCACATGGATTCGTATATAAATTCTTATATGTTTTTCCTATGATAATTCCCACATAGATTCCTATGTGGGTTCCTGTATAGATTCTCTTTTCCTACATGGATTCCAATGCGTTCCTGTACGTATTCCCATATGGGCTCCTATATCTGATCCCATGGGTTCCCACCTGGGAATTTTTAATAGGAATTATTCTTCTGCTTTTTTGTTAAATGAGATAACAACCTCCAAGTTCTTTTATTTAACCTGGATAATCAGTAACTTTGATACAAACAATTATTTTTTAGTTCTTACTGTTATATGTCAGTCATTTCACGCGTATGTAAGAAATAATAACGGATTAAAATAAGATCGGGCGCGCTGACGCGCGCGCCTGGTTTATGCTGTGCAAATTATCGCGGATCCTATACGCAGGTTGCGTCTCTGTTCCATTATTTGCTATGATCTATTCGATCAAGACAGACGATACTTACAGTCTGATCGATCGGTGCGATCTTTAGGCATAAGCCCACTGGGCCCCGGATAATAAATGTCTCTGGAATCACGCGTTAAAATAAAATCATGTTTCACAGTAGATTTCGAACGAAAATTTAAGACTGATTGGTCTTTTGCGAAAACTCGAGAAATCAATAGTTTTGTGAATTATTGATAATTCATGAGTTGACCAACCAGAGAGCTTATGTGAATACGTGACCGAGACAAATACAGCTCAAGAGTGTCAATAGGGAACTTGCATGTATTTGAAATCTCTATATTCCTCTATCGGACTCGAAAGTTGGATAAAAAGGAATGAATTTCTCAAGACAGCTTTTTTTTCGAGCAATATTAACGCTGCAATAATTTTTTCTTTTACACTAAATTTTCTCAGTAAATTTGAATGGGTAGCCATTTTGCTGGACCCCTCTATCAGTGCCGCCAAGTGTCACGTTCGGGAACTATGTCTGCTGTAAACACTATCTGCTCCGAGCAAGACGAAGTCGTAACCTGCAATATTAATATCTGAAGTTGTAAAACATTGTTAACGCTGTCAAAATTGTACTTACCTCAGTCTATACTATTAGTTCGGATAAAATAGCGTGCAGTAATTGAATATTGACTGACTTGGATGAAAAGAGTATATCTGTGCTGGGATAAAAAGTGTACAGTATGAATATTAGGGTGTCCGTTATTTACCAACTTGGTTTTTTTTTTCGCAGTGCCCCCTAAATTTTTAGTTTATGACCTAAAACTAATTATCAGGCTCATATAAGCCCTATATATGATTAATAATAATAATATTGATAATATTGATAATATTAATACTCTAGCTAAGCACGAAGATCAAAAACAATATGTCATTCAAATTGTGAGTGAGTATAAAAAAAAATTTCCAAATGCCACCAAAGAATGTTTAATAAAATAAATTGTGTTAATCACTATGTTAAAAAATATATATATAATATATAGATATAAATTGCAGAAATTTGATCCTAACTCAAATCGTCAGTCACATTATTATTCAGTTACCTGAATTTTTTACAATAATTTTACCTATAATACAGTTAAAATTAGATATTTTTCGCAACATACAATTTACTTTTATATAAATAATAATAATTCTGCTGTCAAAGTAAAAAAATCTAAAAAATTACTATAAGTTCAACTTTAACCTTAAATAACTTTCAAACCAGTGAATTTATCGAAAAATCATAACAGACCTTTTTTGTGCAACGTTCAATTTCCTATAAAAATATGGGACTTTCATCGCTGTATATTAACTCGCTCTAGAGGAAAAAAATTAAATGTAAAACATGCCGAAACCCCATGTTATTTGAATGGGAAATGTATCGTCTTTGTGGCACGGTTTAATATGAATATTAAGGACTTATATGAGTCTGATCATTTTTTTTAGGTCATAAACTAAAAATTTAGGGGACGCTGCGAAAAAAAAAACCAAGTTGGTAAATAACGGACACCCTAATGAATATACATACATTTTTAGATTAGTAAGTAATGTTATGATTCGTAATATCTGAAGATTTGTTTTTATGATTAAAAATCATATAAATTGACAGAACTATGCAAAACAATACATCATACATACATACATGCCAATCTAAATTTGGTTGCGGAGCTGATGGATCCACTGTCAATTTATAAGATTTTTAGTCATGAAAACAAATTTTCAGATATCAGGAATCATAACATTACTTACCAATCTAAAAATTTATGTATATTCATACCACATACTTTTCATCCCAGCACAGATATACTCTTTTTATCCAAGTTAGTATATATGGGCAATTCCGCCAATTATAGGTAAACGATCAGGTCCCAAAAATTTGATTTGGCTGCAATTTTGATATGTTGTAAGGTGTGCTGAGAAACGAAATTCCTCGAAATTCCAGACCTCCAGGTCGCACCGTTCGGGAGATACACGTTGACCAATTTTTCCACCGACCTTTTGTCTCGAATTACTAGTCCTTCCTGTGGTCGGAGAACAAATATGAGTGGACATGTTTCTTATGTGAAAAAACTGATCTTTCCGAATATGCAATTCATTTTTAGATAAATTTTCGGGAACACCTTGAAAAATACGTTTTTTCGCAAAAAATTAGTTTTCTTCAAAGTTCCGCAAGAAAAAAAATTATTTCGACAATTTCATCGAAAAGCTGAGAATCTTTCCGTAAGGACCTCAGATTTTCAGAATGAGATGACCACGTGAACGTGCTTGAGCTGGATTTATAAAAAACTTGTACTTATCGTGTCGTTCCGCGGGTGGAGCGATCCGACGACGCGAAAAAACGTATTTTTCAAGCTGTTCCCGAAAATTTATCCAAAAATGAATGGCATATTCGGAAAGATCAGTCTTTTTCACATAAGAAACATGTCGAGTCATATTTGTTCTCCAAACACAGGAAGGACTAGAAATTCGAGACAAAAGATCGGTGCAAAAATTGGTTAACGTGTATCTCCTGAACGGTGTGACCTGGAGGTCTGGAATTTCGAGGAATTTCATTTCTCAGCACACCTAACATATCAAAATTGCAGCCAAATCAAATTTTCGGGACCTGATCGTTTACCTATAATTGGCGGAATTGCCCATATATATATTCAATTACTGCACGCTTTTTTATCCAAAGTAATAGTTATTGACTGAGGCAAATACAATTTTGACAACATCAACAATGCTTCACAATTTCAAATATTAATATCGCAGGTTAGGACTTTGTCTTGTTCGGAGCAGACAGTGTTTACAGCAGAGCATAGTTCCCGAACGTGACACTTGGCGGCACTGATAGAGGGGTCCAGCAAAATGGCTACCCATTCTAATTTACCGAGACAAATTAGGGTAAAAGAAAAAATCATTGCAGCGTTAATATTGCTCGAAAAAAAAAACTGTCTTGGGAAATTCATTCTTTTTTATCCTACTTTCGAATAAAATTAAAATTAAAAAACATGCAAGTTCCCTATTGAGAGGTATCTGCAGTGGATCGAGTATTTGCAGGTGAGGACACCCCAGTTGTATTTCTTGTTCGGTAACACGATTTCGTCTCTGATTCGAATGTTCGAGATGTCGTAGTATAGTTTCTGCCGGTCTAGGCCATGGTGCCCAGGTCTTCCGTTCCGTCGTTCGCCACCTCCAAGTATCTCGGCAACAGCTTCTTTACGCGTCTTTCGGAGTTCAGCTACTCCGCTTTGCAGATGTTTTTGCCAAGATCCTTTCGTTTGTAGTATCTAGCAGCCACGTCCTTCGCTTCGTAGTTATTTTTATTCAGGTCCTTCGCGCGGGGTGCTTTCTGGGACCTAGTCATCCGTATCCCAGTACACGGCATCTATGCCCTTTTCGCTGTAATTCCTACCAAACCAAGATACGGATGATCTGAATATCAAAACCACGGAGCGGAGTATGCGGAAACCCGGAATTATGAAAAGAAAGACCCTCGCAAGGACCTGGACATTGCGAACGACTATGGGAGCTAGTCCAGGATACCGCCAGCATTCGAGTCGGAGATGACGCCGCGCCATGATACCCAACAAGATATTATAAACACTTCTATACGGTGAATTGTATTATTGTTCGTGAGGTTACGATGAACTGTCGGTTTTGTTTGCAATCATCTGCTTATCGAAATCGGCTGTGAAACATTGTCGCAATGTTCAGAATTCGGTAGCCAATCGGGATTTTGGAAAAGCGATAATTACATGATGCTCGTAGTTGGAGGGAAATTGCTGTAAAGTCGGTACGAAATATTTTTTCCAGAAAAAGAATAATTTATACAATTGCGAACTTTGTGTTTTGCTATGAGTGATCATCGATAACACAAAATTGCCGTAAGTAAGGCGATGCTGTAAGTTTGATTAGACCTTAGAAGAATGCAAAAGGACTCACGATAATTGCTTATGGGGTATTCCACATCAACTCGCCGGTTCCCGTACTTTGATAATTTCAATATTGTTAATTTTTTTATGCATCTGGAACCGTAAGATGCATATACTCATATACCATTCCATTTGGCACCTTAACAGGGCTGGGTAAAATGGTATCTCGAATCTATTTGAAATGCAAAATGGAAATGGTTCTACGAAAAACATTTGAAATGCAAAATGGAAAATAGGTATTTGAAATGGATAATTAAATGAAAAATAGTTTCCTGAAAATCTATAATATATTAATATATAAATTTATCCTTAATGCCGTCTTTCCGCATGGGCCTGCTGGGCCAGGGCCCAGGGCCCCTGCTTCCGGGGGGCCCCGGGCCGCGGCTGACGAACAGTAGGTTGGTCAAAAAAAGTAAAAAAAGAAAATCCTATGTTTTCTCCTTTCTACTTAGGAGTGACAAACTGTTCGACCTTTTTTTTTTTAGTTTATCAATATTTAGATTTTTTAGTTTTTTACTACACTCTTTGATATCGTTTCCAATTTTTCTTTTTCTTATTGCCTTTTCCTGTGCAGTGGAGCTGCACAACCCGCACAACCCGAATAACCCAACACAGCACAAATTAAAACGCCACACAAAAACTTGTTTTATTTCTGTTATTGTTATTTTTTGATTTATTTTATATTTGTTATTTTTCAAGCTATTTTGGCCTGGGGTTTCTCTTAATACCGTACCAAAAATACGCGGAGAATTGTCAACATTAACCTGTTCATACATATATTTGAAACATGAAAACTTGTGCATAATTTTGTACCTTTGAAAATACTTTTTTTTCTAAAAATATTTAACTGCACTTCTTGATCGCCACTCATCAATTTTTTAACTGTCATTGCGTATAATTATTTACTTATAAATAAAAAAGGAGTCACTTCTTTGCATAGCTATCCCATATGTTTACAAGTTTTGAGACAACCATTACTTAAAAAAGAAAACTCGAGGTGGCGGCGTGGCGTAAGGGTTGCCCGCCAAAGATACTTTACTAGCATATAGGATTGTGCATTTTTGTAACGACTCCAACTAGTATGAAATAAACTCATTCATATTGGTCAACGACGTGTTCTGTGTGCCATATTGTAGTATGTTACAAAACCGAAAAATTTGTTTGCTAATAACAGTGAACAGGATACAGTGAAAAAAATACTTTTTGGAACATTTTTGGTTGGATATCGAAATAAATCCAACATAGCTGCTTGCAACACTATACCCACTAAGGTCGTGATTCATCGTATTCGTGATTTCAATAATCCTTGAATCATGTCCAAACGATCATACCCCAGTGGTTCAGAGAAAAGAAAAAAAGCTGCTCACCAAAAGGAAGCTATTGGCAAATTGCCAAAACTAACGTCATTTTTTACACCTGAAACTACTGCCGGTTCCAAACAAATTCATCCTTCAAACTCACCACTCCAACAAGACAATGAGAAAACATCGGAACTCAATACTGGCTCAGGAAACGACGAGCACCGTGACGGAACTACACCAACAACTGAGTTAATAAAACAAGTGCAACTTTCAACAGAAAACATTTCGCAAGATCCTGGTGATTGTTGTGATGCAGTATTTACGGAACGAGTACGTGAAATATGGATTCGCAAAGGGCCAACGTTCTTCCAGAATAAAGACTGCGACTTCTCAGAAGCTTCCAGGACTTACACTGAGTTTTATGATAGAATAAAAACGAGGAACTTGCATGAGATAGTATTCATCCACAGATTGAAAGATAATGAAAGTGTGGAAAGAAAATGGCTTCTCTATTAACCATTGAAAAGGTCTGAATTCTGTTATTCCTGTTGTCTTTTCAGCGCTTCTAATACAAGTTTTAGTTCTCCAAGTGGTTGCAATGATTGGAAGCACATTAACAACCTCGTATTAGAGCATGAAAATAGTTCAGCTCACAGGCAATCTATGATGAGTTACATCGCGCGAAGCAAAATTATCGGCAGAGTGGATATGAACCTGCTCTCACAATATAAGACAGAGGTAGATTACTGGAAAAGCGTATTGAAAAGGATTGTTGCAGTCCGTAAATTTTTAGCATCAAGAGGACTTGCGTTTCGTGGTGATAATGAAACTTTTGGATGTCAAAATAACGGCAATTATTTGGGATGTATGGAATTACTAAGCGAATTTGACCCTTTTCTTGCGGATCATATAAAAAAGTACTGAAAACGGCTAAGTATTATTCAATTAGCGTGGGTTCTACGCCCGACCTCTCGCATGTTGATCAGCTGACTTCCATTGTTCGGTACGTAAAAGACGGAGTCCCTGTTGAGAGATTTTTACAATTCTTACCTATCAAAGAGCATAAAGCTGAATATTTAGCGGAAACAGTTTTGAGATTTCTGGAAAATTACGGCATTTCAATAAAAGATTGTCGCGGTCAGAGTTACGATAATGCGTCAAATATGACTGGAAAGTATTCGGGTTTATAAGCAAGAATTAAAGAGAGGTGTGAATTTGATATTTTTGTACCATGTGCAGCACATTCCCTTAACTTGGTAGCCCTTCATGCTGCTGGATGTGTTGTAGAGGCAACAAGCTTTTTTCAGCTAGTTCAAAAATTGTACAACTTTTTTTCGAGTTGTACCCATAGATGGAATATACTAACGGAATGTCTCGGTTCTAATAAAGTCATCAAATGCCTTTCCGAAACCAGGTGGTCGGCACGTGCTGACGCTGTGGGTGCTTTGCATTGGAGTTACAAGGAAATTTTGGAAGACTTACTATCGATTGCTAGAGATACTGATCAACCGGGAGAAACTCGAAACGAAGCCCTTGGTCTGACCAAAAAAATAGAAGAACTTGAAATGATTGTTCTTACAGAATTATGGAGTAACGTATTGGAAAGGATTAACAAAACAAGTCACAGCCTGCAAAAAGGTACTCTAACAATGGACGTTGCAACAAAATTATTCGCTTCCCTTTCTGACTTCATCGGTAATGTTAGGAACAATTTTGACTAGTACGAATCCTCTGCTAAACAAAAATTTCCGGACGCCGGAAGAAATTGACTTCGAGGAAGTAATCGATGATTTTGCCCATCAAAAATCGAGAAAAAAACCACTTGTGTCAGTTTAAGTAATGTTTAATTTTTTGTTGTTTGTGTACTTGGCTTTTGTTATAAAAATAAAAATATACGATTTCTTAATGTTGTCTTATTCTTTTACAAGTATTAGTCACTTCTGTGAACGGGCAATGGGCCCCCAAAATCAAGAGTGCCAGGGGCCACTACATGTCTTAAGACGGCGTTGTTTATCCTAAATATCCTAATATATTTTCCAACGACGAAATCTCAGTTATATCGACTCTCAAGTTCCAAGGTATGACGTAGACGTAGCATTAGCGTTGTTTGCAATCCAAAATATCCGACAGAAGGGTATCATTTCTACCGAAATTTTCTGAAAATCTGAGATTTTCTAGCTGATAATTATGTTAACAGTAAAGAAAAGATTGAAAATCACGAAAAATGAATCCTTTTCTTATGGGAATAAGTAACGCTTCTTAGGGGTGGGTAAATATGGACGCAAAACATTGAAAAAAAAATTAACATTTCTTTTGAAATATATTTCGAATCAATTTAAGGGGTGTAGACATTAAAATTCGATTTTACCCTTCTGTCAGGTGTCATATTCACCCACAAGATAGAAGTTAGGATTCCTACCCTAAGATAATTTAAAAAATTCGTCGTTGCACCGATTCGGCCCTTGATTGTGAGATTGCATTGCGTACATATTGCTTGCACGTTTGCATTTTCCAATTTGACAACCATCAAAAATTTGCCATCCAATACATAATGTCAGCAGAAATTTTTTTAGACGCATACGGAAAAACCGTTTAGCATTTTATTAATGGCTAAATGGGTTGAGTTTACCATTCTAAATATAAAATGAAAATGCTTTTGAAAACACCATTTCAAATAAAAATGAAAAATGCCATCTTACATTTTGAATGCCTATTTTAAATAGAACCATTTTAAATGCCTATTTTAGATGGAACCATTTCAAATATTACCCAGTCCTGGTTACCTAGTCTTATCGTTTTGTTGGGGCAGAATATTGAAATTTTGAAGTTTATGCTGAGAGGAAATTTCAAGCGCATTTAGCTTGAAATCTATGAGTTTATGCAAAGAATTCAATACTACGAAATTTCTTATTCTCCAAGT
Organism: Macrophya alboannulata; assembly: GCA_949628255.1. Lineage (NCBI taxonomy): Eukaryota > Metazoa > Arthropoda > Insecta > Hymenoptera > Tenthredinidae > Macrophya > Macrophya alboannulata. The sequence continues at coordinate 12,126,181 of OX451209.1, forward strand.
GTTCTATTTGAGAACGATTTTTGTTCGAATTTTGGAATTCCTGTATCAAGCACTCTTTGCAAATAAAAATATAAATAAATTTATTAGAAGAACAGGCCATCTTCGATAATATCGAAAATGTTTATATGATGTATAAAAAATCACGTAAATTCGTAAACCTTTTTTGCGATAGCAAGACTCTTCGATCAGAAGTATTATGAATGAATTCAAAATTAGCCAGAGCTGGAAGCGAAACGGAACGAACCGTTTTGAAAATGTAACGATAAAAGGATTGTAAATTAAAATAGTCATATAGATACTCATAAATTCTGCATACCAGTTTGACATGCAGGATAGTCGTCTATTAACAAAGGAATAAAGCCGAAGATTACTCCCGAGGGTGGGCTTATCACTCGCTTCGCTCGGGCAGTAATCACCCGAAGAAATAGTCGGCTTTATTCCCGCGTTGCATATAGGACTTCATTGTCGACACTGCGATTACTTTATTGACTCGAAAAGTCGGACCCACGTAGAGATGCGGAGTATTTTGAATCTGCTGTGGTGCGGGCCCAGGGGCAAAGCCCCGCTGGGGGGGTTTGGTGGCGGAGCCCCCCGAAATATTAAAAAAAAATCATTAAAAGTTCATTTTCCGTGCATGCTTTTCGGAGTAAGTACTTCTTATACGAAAACAGATAGTCGTTACGGTCACGTAAGAAACGTATACATTAGGGTGGCCCAAAAAAACCGACTATTTTTTTTTCGAACTAGCATGATAATATGTTAGCTTTTCATGATTTAAGAACACTCTTCAAAAATCAGCGTAATTAAACATTTTTCAGAGGTCGCTCACGAATTTCAAAAATTCGAAAAATAGTCAAAAATCGAATTTTTTATTTTGTTAAAATTTTTTTTCTCGTTGCTGTAGATATTTGTACATAAAAAATTAATAATCCCCTTAAAATGTTAGCTCCAAATATTAATTTCCAAAGGTCGCTCAAGAATGCCGAAAATTTTTCAGCTCAACACTTTTGATTTTTAAATAAAGGGACTATTAAAGACGTTCATCGACCGGAAAACGCAGGGAGCCAAAACTCCTACATCACTTGATTGATCGGAACGAAATTCTGAGGATCGGTGTATTATTTTTGCAGAAAGTGGAGCAATTTTTTTTCTTTTTCGAAATTTGAAGATTTTTCGAAATTTTGAATTATTTTTTTCAAAATTTTAAAAAAGTAAAAAATTGCTCCTCTTTCTGCGAAGATAATATATCGATCCTCAAAATTTCAATCCGATCGGTCAAGTGATGTAGGAGTTTTAGCTCCCCGCGTTTTCCGGACGATGAGTCTCTTTAATGGCATCTTAATATTAAGACTTAATTTTCATTTGACTTTTTTTACTTTCAATTTTTAGCTTTCCATTCATATCATAATGAATAAAAATTTACATTGAGACAAGAAAAAAATTGAATGATGCATAAAAATTATGATTGAGTCAGCTAGAATATCATAATTTTTATGCATTTTTCAATTTTTCTCTTGTCTCGCTGTGAATTTTTATTTATAAGTCTCATATTAATATTAAAAAGTCGCTCGAAAACCTCAAAAGTGTTAAACTGAAAAATGTTCAAAACTTTAGAGCGACCGTTAAAAAGACACCTTTACTGACAGATCGACAGACAGACCAACATCTTTCTAAAAAACTGATTTCGGATTCTATCCTAAACCAATACTTTTCTTATATCACCGTAGGTGATCAAAAGTAGAGAATAGAATTTTACTTGATGCCCGCATTTGCGAGAAAAAAAGTATTAAGAGGAAATCAGATGCTACTTTTGACCCGCTTTTCAGGTCAATAAAGTGGCCACTATAACGGTCAAGTCGGGACTACAAAGAAAATCTTTTTTCTCAATAGCACGTAATGAATGACGGTCAAGAATTATATGCATTTTGGTCCTGCTATATTTTTTTTATCTCTACAAGCCTGATATTGAAAATAGTCAGATATACTGTATCGGAATATTACTAGTAGTGGCATCTTCTTGAACTACATGTGAAAAAAAAAGAAGTAAGTCATATTGGAATTTTCCAAGTCTGGAGGTACGTCGAGTTGATGTGGAATCAAGAGACTCGGTAGAGTCTCGCGCCAAGTTCATTAAAAAGAATTTTTAACGCACGGCGCGAGACTCGACCCGAGTCTCTATACCCGCATGAGAGCTGTACTGCCTATACGGCGATTGTATTATCCTTATTTTTTCCGACTTGAGTTATACACGAGGTTCAAATATTTATCTAAGAATATGGGTTCAAATAGCTCTCATTTAAGCCCAATTTTTATGTAATCGGTGGGCGGAGAGCTGAAATATAATATTCCGATTCATCGAAATGCTCAATTCGATCAGAAATTTTCGTCCTCTCCGTCTCCATCGTCATCGTCGCCATCCAGCAGTATTGCCAGTAACTCTCGGAACGAAGTAGCCACGCCGTGGCGCGCCTGTAACCCTAAAGTAGCCTATAAGGCGGGAAATTTTTAAATCGAGAGTCTCGCGCCAAGTACATTAAGAGGAATTTTTAACGCGCGGCGCGGGATTCGATCGAGTCTCTATACCCGCATGAGAGCTCTACGGCCTATACGGCGATTGTACACGGATTATAATGAAATTTCCCATGGATTTCCCATAGATGAATGAGGAAATTTGTACGTTTCAAATAGCGAGCGTCGTGGCACGAGTTTTAATTAAGTATAACTCGCAAATTATACATCATACAGAAAAATGCGGAGCATAAAAGAGTTTCAGTTTGAAGTAAACTTCAAAGTGATGACAGAAAAAAATATGGCGGTTCCGTTAAGGTGGAAAAAAAATTATTATCCAAATAGTGTTAAAAATTTCACAATAACCATACGTCTTTTGGATTTATTTCGAAACAAAAACAACGAAAACTTTGTATCACAAGGATCTCGTATCGACTGATAAAATCTCTAAAAACCGTTGAATAAACAGAACTTTATAATCTGTACTTTCATTCCTTCAATTTTGCAGAGTGTTGAAAAAGTTGTATTTTTGGTTCGAAATGAATTTGGTAAAAAATTCATATCTCCTAGACGAAATCCAGCCCCACGATAAAATTCATACCTATTCTTTTCACACTATAATGGAGTATTCTCTAGAATTTTGAGCGATAAAAAACGTATGGTTGTTGAGAAATTTTTAAAACCAATTTTATAATAATTTCTTTCAACTTTCCGGAACCCCAATATATATGGGGCATTCCATGCCAACTCACTGAACCCGTGACCCTGATCAATTCAGATTTTTCTGATTTTTCTTTATATGGTCGACCTTCCTCTAAAAACCACGAAAAAAATTTTAATAATAATTTTTTTTTTATTTCTGTGTTTTATTCGATATTTAAGCTATCTCAAAAACGCCATTTTTGTTTTTTTTTCAAAAAATTCACAGAAATTCCTCGATGTGAAACGATGATTTTAAGCCCAAGACGGGAATGTGATTCCGACTTTTTCTATTTTTTCGGAGGGATTCAAAAATTTTATTTCAACAATTTCAACGCAAGTTGGACCATTTTATTTGTTTCGGCGCTTCTTCTCGGAGTTCGCGAAAGATGAACAATAATAGGCGATAGGTATCCTCAAGAATGATATTATCACTTACGAAGTCTATCTCCCAACCAGGGGCGGATCCAGAAATGTTCTATGGGGGGGCAAATACTTACTATGGTCTTATAGCATGTAATAAAGAAAAAGAGAGAGAAGTTATTAGTTATTATTATTTCAACGATTTACTCTCTAGAATGCGCATTACATATTATAATTTAATCATTAATCATAGTGCACCTTGAAAAAGCCGAATTTCCTTAAATTTTAAAGCCGGGGGAGGGGGGCAGTTGCACCTAGTGCACCCTCTTGGATCCACCCCTGCCAACTTGCAAACGTTAAGCCGCGTACACATCTAAGCGCGACCGGAAACAAGGCAAGGCGAGGCCGAACGAATGCCTCGTACGTAGATTTGTTGGTTGCGTACAAAAACGGCCGAGGCAACGAACAAACGCCTCGGCAAACTGTCTCGATCTAAACGCGAGGTAGTTTGCCGCGCTTCAGCTACACATCTACATTCGTACGCTCGTTTGGCCTAACCTTGCCTCGTTCCCGTTCGCGCTTAGATGTGTACGCGGCTAAACGTTCACAAGTTGAGAGATAGACTTCGTAAGTGATAATATTATCCTTGAGTATACTTATCGCCTATTATTGTTCATCTTTCGCAAACTCCGAGAAGAAGCGCCGAAACAAATAAAATGGTCCAACTTGCGTTGAAATTGTTGAAATAAAATTTTTGAATCCCTCCGAAAAAATAGAAAAAATCGGAATCACATTCCCGTCTTGGGCTTAAAATCATCGTTTCACATCAAGGAATTTCTGTGAATTTTTTGAAAAAAAAACAAAAATGGCGTTTTTGAGATAGCTTAAATATCGAATAAAAAACAGAAATAAAAAAAAAAAATTATTATTAAAATTTTTTCGTGGTTTTTAGAGGAAGGTCGATCATATAAAAAAAAATCAGAAAAATCTGAATTGATCAGGGTCACGGGTTCGGTGAGTTGGCATGGAATGCCCCATATTTTTTTTCCATGTCATCGCCTAGTCATTACTTTAAAGTTTACTTCAAACTGAAACTTTTTTATACCTAACATTTAGTGTAAGATGTGTAGTTTTCGAGCTATGCTCAATTAAAACACGGATATTGTTGATTTCCGCATATATCGTATCAGCTGCTAACTTCTGAACGTTTTTCAAAAAAAATCTACAAAAATTCATACGTAGTCTTATTAAGTACCACAAACAATCCCTAAAGCTTGAACCAATTTTGTAGAGGGACATAATTTATACAATTCATCATTAACAAGACTTAGTACGAATCGACATGGTACAGAAAGTAATGAAATCCCCCCCCCCCCCCCTCCAAAGCACCTCTGGTGTAAAAACCTTTCGCTAAGTACATTAATGTGATACTTCCCACACAAATAGTTTGCAGCCATTTAATCTACGAAAACATCGAAATCAATGGACGTTACCAAGTACAAATAAATTTGCTCCCAATTAATTTCTGAATGTGATCCAGTATTAGTTTTCGGTAGGAATTCACATTTCGATATACAGGGTGGGTCACTTCAAGTGTCGAGAATGGGAAGAACTCAATCGCCACGAGAGCCCGCCCTTTCAGCCAATCAACAACTAGAAGAATTTGGTCGACCGAAATTCTTACGAGAACACAAGATACCATTTCTTTGTGTAGAAAATAAACATCAACAACTGCTCAACTAGGCTGTTAGGTATAGCAGTCTGCAGGTAGAGAAGGCCAACAATTCGAATCGCTCCAGTGATCGTCGAAATAAATAAATATCTAATAGCCTGGTTGAGTCGTTGTTGCTTTTCTTCCCTATACCAAGAAATTGTATCTTGTGATTACGTGAGAATTTTGGTCGCCCAAATTCTTCTAGTTGTTGATTGGCTGAAGGGGCAGGGTCTTGTGCCGATTTAGTTCCTCCCATTTTCGACACTTGAAGTGACCCACCCTGTATACAATGTGCGTAACACGTAATAACATGCGACATACAAACTTATAAGAAAAGATCAATTAAAATTAAAGTTAGAAAAAACGAAAAAAATAAAAAAAATTTGGAGGCACTTGGCGGGCATTTTTGTAAAAATTAGAAGAAAATATAAATGCCCGTCAAGTACCACTACTTCCAAATTTATTTTTCTTTTCTTTGTTTTTTCCTAACTTTAATTTTAATTGATCTTTTCTTATGAGTTCGTATGTCGCATGTATTATGTGTTACGCACATTATATATATCGAAATGTAAATTCCTACCGAAAACTAATACTGGATCACATTCAGAAATTAATTGGGAGCAAATTTATTTGTACTTGGTAACGTCCATTGATTTCAATACTTTTGTAGATTAAATGGCTGCAAACTATTTTTGTGGAAATATCTTATACTTATATAGAAGCTAGTAAATAGTTGAGAGCAGTGCCGGATTCATACTCTTCTTAAGTATAGGCCACTTCAATTTGTGTCGCCCTTCCCTCCTTCCTACCTATCTTAATCACTCACTTGTATCCATAATTTATCTAGGCCTTTATTAGGTAACACACAATTTTACGAATTTAAGTAGGTAGGTTAGGTGGGTATTGAAAAGTGAAATAAACAAATAAATCAGTTATAAAATAGAAGTATAAAATGAAACGAGCGAGCGCCCTCCAAATTCTGCCACCTCTAGGCCGCGGCCTATGTAGTCTATTGGCAAATCCAGCACTGGTCGATGGCCTCAGTTTTTGCAATATATGTATCATAACTTCACAAAAGGTTAATCACGTTATTTGGGTGTGACTGACATTTTTACAATAGCAGAATTCATGTAGCTACTGCAGTGCTATTAATTATCGCCAACGACTAATCAAAGGAACGCATTATTCAAAGAGGTTTGGTATCTAATATCATAACCGATCTGATATTAGGGACAAAATAAATAAGAAATTCGAAAAGAATATAATTACGTTAATTTTTCATTACTGAATATGGTTACCGATAAAGCAAAATCGTCTTAGCGCAGGTGACAATTAGAAGCACATGCGGAACACCGCAAGGAAGAAAGGAGTTCCCGCCAAGATTGATGAAAAATTAGAAGTATATACTGCTTAAGCATGCTCACCAATAATAATAGCTTCATGCTTGTTGACTCTAATTCTACGACGGACGAGACAAGAAGACTGAGGATTTGGAATGATCTCTAGCTTTTATATACGAACAGGATCCTCCCAAATATTTCGTAATCCAATGGAATTATTAATAGAATAAGATTTTTTAACTTGATTTTTATGCCTAAGGTAGCCATTAAGAGCTTCAATATTTATGGGAACTCTACCGTCACCAACGAGTTTTGATACATCGCGAATAACCACGGAATATTCGCAAGCTAATTGATGAAATGGAATTTTCTATCATTATACTTAGAACCAATTGGCAGGGCGTTCATTATGAAAGTTTGAGTTACGACACAAAACAATATATTATTTTGTACAGGGCAGGGTGGGGCACAATGGACCCCTCAAGGAAATTTACGATTTTGACGACTTTTAATGCATATATCAGCTACGTTTCAACTCGACAACAAAACTACATAGCCAATATATCTCAGTTATGGACGGATAAGCATTTTCAAACCATGGGACAAAATTATGGACACCCCTCGGAAAATCATAATCAGAATTTTCATTCGGAACAGAATTTCATCTCTACATTACAATATGATTAGTATGTTTCACTAGTGCAATACATTTGTATGAATATCGCTATGCAATGAAAAATAATGTTTTCTTGCATTAATTTTTATAAAATCACAAATTTCTTTAGCGGTGTCCGTTGTGCCCCAGGGGTCCGTCGTGCTTCGCCTTTCCTATGTACTACACCCTTGCCTTCCGTATTGAGATGTGATAACGAATGTGAAGCTATGGAATCAAAACAACACACTAAAACTCAATGTTGAAATAATCTCTATCAATATCAAGAAATCGATAAGTTCCTTTATTTGGAATCTTCAGTCTAGAATATGTGTGATCTAGTGCAGATAGTGCATTTTGGTTTAAGCTAAGCAAAACTTGTTTAAAACGCGCAGCCAGTATTTTCAGTAAAGCACAAGACCTGCAGATCTTAGACCCAATTGTTGTATACAAACAGGTTCAATCTTGTAATGTTGCTGCGAAAGTTAGGTATGTACCGGGTGTAACAAAAAGTTTGGCCGCCACTTCACCGGGTGATTCTCCAGCTCGATATCGGTGAAGATCTATCAAAACTTGTAGCGGCAAAACTGACCTTGACCTTCAAAATCAAGGTCAAAATTTTTTATTATCTTGCAAAATCCTTCTCACTCAGCGGATTAAAAGTCTCAGAGGAACCATGAATCTAAATTGATTCTTTCCCATCGAAAGAGATCTGGAAAAATGAAAAAAAAATCGGTATAAATTATAACAGTAAAAATTATAATTGGTTGTCAGCCATAAGACTTCGGTTTCGTCTTGAATTTCTTTTTATATTTTTTTTTTCAATTTTTTCGCATTTTTTCTTACATTTTTTTTAATTCTCTTCAATTTTTTTTTCAGATTTTCACGGTACAAAAACAAATAGTCGTCATAGCTTCTGTTTTTTTTTGTATTCGGTCTCATGTTCAATACCGCCGCCTATTGTAACGGTCGCAAATCAATGTTAGGCATTTTTTATTTTAAACTTATATTGTTTTTATCAGGGTCTCTAGTGCACTTCCTCTACTACCAAAAGCCAGAACATATATCTCTGAGAGAATATCTCATATATCTCTGTCTTTAAGAGAACTTTTGTTACATTTCTACCGAGAGAAGTCTTGGACCAGGTGTCGTGGGTGGTCAGCCGACAGGGTTCCCTGGCGCGCTCATTCAGGGTTCTTGTTTTTGATTATAGGGCGAGTGCGCTAAGGACCCTGATATAAAGAATATAAGTTTGAAATATAAAATGCTTAATATTAATCTGCGATCGTTACAATAGGCAGTGGCATTGAACATAAGATTGAATACAAAAAAAAAAATAAAAAATAGAAGCTATAACGACTATTTTTTTCTTTACTGAAAAAGTCTAAAATAAAATTTAAGAGAATTCAAAAAAATGCAAAAAAAGTCCATAAAGTTGAAAAAAATGAAAAAAAATTACAAAAAGAAATTCAAGACGAGACCAAAGTCTTGTAGTTGCCAAGCAATTGGATTTTTGTTGTTATGATTATACCAAATCTTTTTCATCTTTCGAGTTTTTTTCGATAGGAAAAAATCAATTTAGACCCATGGTTCCTCTGAGACTTTTCATCCTCTGAGTTAGTAGGATTTTTTGAGGCAATCAAAAAGGTTGACCTTGATTTTGAAGGTGAAGGTCAGTTTTGCGGGCACAAGTTTTGATAGATTTTCATCGACCTTGAGCTGGAGAATCACCCGGTGAAGTGGCGACCAAACTTTTTGTTACACCCGGTACACTTTTATTTGCCAAGGCCTGAAGAATTAATTAATTATATTTTATTGTAGTCTATTTTCGATTAAGTGAGGTCATTGCCATTTTTCATATAGGAATTCTATTAATCCGTCATCGATAAAGAATCTCGCGTGTAAAGAGACTGTAAAAAGATTCAAAGTGATGCGACATGTAAGATTGCGGAAAACAAAAAAAGAATCAACTATAGCATACAACGCGTTTTACATCCATCATTTATTTCTCACTGGATGTGGCGACACGGCCGCGTATACTGTTAAATACATAGCTAAGGAATAATTGAAGAATATAGAACACATTGTATGCGGCAGTTGATTTTCATATTTTCCAGAATTCTACATGCAATGAGTATTCGAAAGCACAAATCACGATTTATTCTTTCATTTACAAAACTGATGTCCGCGGCGTTGCAATTGTTGACGTGAAAACGAAACAAGCGAAAAGTAGTTGGAAATAAATGGTATTACTGGTTGTAAAAAAATTCTAACAGCTTGTACCCTCCAAGGTCGAGGTATAAATTATAGGCAAAAAGTAAAAACACGAAATTCCTAAAATGGCATCGTCGCTTTGGATCAAGCGAATCACATCTTACATAATTTAATCTGTTCTCGGATGGGCTACGCATATTAAATGATGACTCCAGCCCATCTCCGAAAGTTAATGAATACAAGTGAAACATGAAATAATTATTCGGCTATCGGAACTCTTCAATTTTATCTGAAATCGCTGTCAAGGCCATAAGCAACTTGCTAATTTTACATATAAGTAAGTGGCATAATTTGATCAACAATGTCACTTCGTTTGGGCCTATGTTAACTTCCCTTACGCAAAAAATTTATAAATTAGAAAATAAAAAAATTTATATACCAATATATAAAAAATGTTTATGTAATATATAAATTTTATATATTTAGTTTGGCCCGGTGTAGATATATATACAGAGAAGTTATCTTGAAAGTTATCACTCGGTCATTGCCAACTCGGCGCTCCTCAAGTTTTTTGACTGTTTTTCGCAGGCTTGCCTGTATATGGGGAATTCCACGTCAACTCGATGAACCAAAAACAGTCACCCTCTTCGATTTCTTCAGCGAATTTTTATATGATAGTTCTTGGTTTAAAACTCGTCTCTGATTTTTTTCAAATTTTTTTATCTAACCGTTTTTGAGTTACGAATTTTTGAAAACTCGCAACAGCGCCGTAATTGATTTTTTTGAAAAAAATCTCAAAAATATTATGGCCAAAGACGCACATTTTTCGCTTTAAAAAAAAGTGGACAGATTTTTTTTTCTATTTTTTTTTCGATTTTTTTTTATGTTTTCAATTTTTTTTTTGCCATCACAAACATTATTTCATTCAAAACTTTATTTAGTGATTCATTTTGGATAGTCAACAGTGAAGGAAAACGAAAACCAGTTCAATATTGGAACAAAATTGTGTTTATAATTTATAAATAATTTTCTATGGTACATTTTTTCCACGAACAGTGTTTTTCTTCTGAATAAAATATGATCAACAAATATTCTATAGCATGTTCGTTTTGCTACACAGAACCATGGATACACTCAGAGGCAATAGAGTATAGAAGCTTCCATTGGTTTTTCGAATACGTGGTACTTGGCAGGCTGATTTTTAGAAAAACTATGAGAAAATACAAATTAAAACTTGTCAATGTTCTCTTAGTAATCTCTCTCTCTCTCTCTCTCTCTCTCTCTCTCTCTCTCTCTCTCTCTCTCTCTCTCTCTCTCTCTCTCTCTCTCTCTCTCTCTCTCTCTCTCTCTCTATATATATATATATATATATATATATATATATATATATATATATATATATATATATATATATATATATATATATATATATATATATATATATATATATATATATATATATATATATATATATATGGGCAAATCCAGAAAACTTTTAACTTTTGCGAAAAAAAAAAATTTTCCGTCATTTTGCGAGCACACACTCCAGGTTTGGTGTAGGCTTTCAAATGACTTTTGAGACGAATAGTTCACGTCCGTTAACTATTTTCAGGTGGGGGCGTAATAGTTGTGGTATTAACATTGAAAAAACGAGTTTCACGTGAAATGCATTTATTTCATATTGAACGTGACTTTGTAAGGATAATCTTGTAGCAATCTTATATATCATATACATTTAATATAACAATAATAAACGAAAAATTAAGAAAGGTATAAAATTTCGAACAAAAAATTCATTTTTCTGTTACTATTAGCATTTTGCTTTCTTCAAGAGAAGGCCTTTTCAAACATGAATTGGTATGGATAATATAATCGTCATTTCGTACAATACCATACATAATATTGAACGCACTATATATTGTCAAACAAGAAGTTTATACAGTGCATTTCATTCCAATTCGATACGGGCATATTTTCATTTTTTTTTTGTCATTGGCAAGAAACGCCCTATATATTGACATATACCAATTCTGTACGGTGCATCTCATCCCAATTAGATCTGGGTAGATTTGATTTTTTTTTTGTCGTTGCCAAGGAATGCCCTCTATACGTATATAAATTATTATACTATATTCAACAAAATGCGACCATGTATTTCAGAAAATTTTTTGTTTTCGCAAAGTTAGTCATTTTACACGTGCGCCCCTTGATGTATTGATAAATGAGCAATACTGATACATTCTCAATCACAAGATGGATTTTTCACGAGACGTCCCATAACTGTGCCACCAATATTTTTCATGCAGTATCAATTGGAAGATTATTATCAGAAACGAAAACTCTGTATGAAATTCAGTTTTTACAACGGCACAAGAGAAATTCTTCTTCGTTTTATATTTTCATGATTGTGAATTACTGTTTGCTATGTGTATCAACGGAAAAAAAAGGGCGCGTCTCAAATATACGTATGTATCAACTGTAATTTCATTAACAATATTGTTAGATCTCAACCAACGTAATACGAAAGTATTCTACTAACATTTACGGCATCTTATTCTGATTTTGATGAACAATTCATGTGGTATAGTTCATTTTCTGCAAGTTGCATTGAATATAGTATAATAATTTATATACGTATAGAGAGCATTCCTTGGCAACGACAAAAAAAAAATCAAATCTACCCAGATCTAATTGGAATGAGATGCACCGTACAGAATTGGTGTATGTCAATATATAGGGCGTTTCTTGCTAATGACAAAAAAAAAATAAAAATATGCCCGTATCGAATTGGAATGAAATGCACTGTATAAACTTCTTGTTTGACAATATATAGTGCGTTCAATATTATGTATGGTATTGTATGAAATGACGATTATATTATCCATACCAATTCATGTTTGAAAAGGCCTTCTCTTGAAGAAAGCAAAATGCTAATAGTAACAGAAAAATGAATTTTTTGTTTGAAATTTTATACCTTTCCTAATTTTTCGTTTATTATTGTTATATTAAATGTATATGATATATAAGATTACTACGAGATTATCCTTACAAAGTCACGTTCAATATGAAATAAATGCATTTCACGTGAAACTCGTTTTTCCAATGTTAATACCACAACTATTACGCCCCCACCTGAAAATAGTTAACGGACGTGAACTATTCGTCTCAAAAGTCATTTGAAAGCCTACACCAAACCTGGAGTGTGTGCTCGCAAAATGACGGAAAATTTTTTTTTTTTGCAAAAGTTAAAAGTTTTCTGGATTTGCCCATATATATATATATATATATATATATATATATATATATATATATATATATATATATATATATATATATATATATATGTGAGGTATTCCACGCCGTTTCGAACGGTCGAAAAGTTGACCGATCCCAAACAAATCATAATTTCGTCTTATCACACAAATATATCGAAAGAATTTATGTGAATTTTTTCAGAATTTTTGGATCACATTTTTTGAGTTTTTACAAATTCCAATTTCTTTCTACGAATCTCGGTGTGTCGATCGTACAAGAAAATTTATAAGACAAAAAAGTTGCAGTTTTGAGTCGACTTTTTGAAAAAAAATTTTTGGGAATTTCTCGAATCCCAAAAATACCAATTTTTATCAAAAATACACAAAAATACGTTTTTTCAACCAATACGTCACTTTTGATTTGCTTCAAAAATTTACAGAAAATACTCTCAAGTGTTTACAGCAACCATATATTTTCTTCAAGATGGTTGGCTTAATCGTTTGGAAGCTATGCTTTATTAATTCTTTTTTTTTCTCGAAAAATATATAGAATCAGAGAATTAATAAAGCATAGCTTCCAAACGATTGAGCCAACCATCTTAAAAAAAATATATGGTTGCTGTAAACACTTGAGAGTATTTTCTGTAAATTTTTGAAGTAAATCAAAAGTGACGTATTGGTTGAAAAAACGTATTTTTGTGTATTTTTGATAAAAATTGGTATTTTTGGGATTCGAGAAATTCCCAAAAATTTTTTTTCAAAAAGTTGACTTAAAACTGCAACTTTTTTGTCTTATAAATTTTCTTGTACGATCGACACACCGAGATTCGTAGAAAGAAATTGGAATTTGGAAAAACTCCAAAAATGTGATCCGAAAATTCTGAAAAAATTCACATAAATTCTTTCGATATATTTGTGTGATAAGACAAAATTATGATTTTTTTAGGATCGGTCAACTTTTCGACCGTTCGAAACGGCGTGGAATACCTCATATATACCTATATATATTAGGGTGGTCGTTAAAAATTAAATTTTTTGCGACGCCCCCTAAAAAGCTTCCTTTTGATGAAAAAACACTGGGAAAATTTTCTTTTTTTTTTAATTCAAAACAACACGTGCCTCTTGACGATCTAAGTTAATTTTTGGGTATAATCATTTTTTCTCTGAAAGTATCTTATTAAATTTGAAATAAGTATTTTTTTGAGATTTGAAAATAGTTAACAATAAAACTCCTTCAGTGTTATTATTTTAAGTTATGAATTTCAACTTAAAGCTTTATAAGAAGCTTAATATACTTCGTCATTCAAGCTCATGTTTCAATTTTTCTTCTATTTTTGGGCTTTTTATACGTCTGTGAGCAGTTACGTATGAGTTATTTTCATGAATATGCCTTAAAAAATACCAGATGATACAAGATGATTATACCCAAAAATTAAGTTAGATGGTCTAGAGGCACGTGTTGTTTTGAATTGAAAGAAAAAAAAAAAAATTCCCAGTGTTTTTTCATCAAAAGGAAGCTTTTTAGGGGGCGTCGCAAAAAATTTAATTTTTAACGACCACCCTAATATATATATGGGCAAATCCAGAAAACTTTTAACCCTTAGCGAATCGTGGTAAAATTAAGAATATTTCTGAAGATAACATTACTACGCACTTGTAAATTTTTGTGCTAGTTTTGCATAGTATTACGAAGGTATTTGCATAATTAGATCTACTAGAATATATATAGTTAAATTGCAGCATACTTTGAAAGAGAAGAAAACGTCGCAATCGTATGCGACCATCACGCAAATTCTTCAGCTCTTAACGATATCCCCCGTGCGCCCCTCCAGTTTCGATTTTAATTTAACGTGTTTCGGATTCTCCTCCGTACACCAGAACATCACCCACTTTCCCTGACATGTGCTCCTTTCATGAAAAAAGTTGTGTAGCTACAAAAATGCGACCATGTATTTCAGAAAATTTTTTGTTTTCGCAAAGTTAGTCATTTTACACGTGCGCCCCTTGATGTATCGATAAATGAGCAATACTGATACATTCTCAATCACAAGATGGATTTTTCACGAGACGTCCCATAACTGTGCCACCAATATTTTTCATGCAGTATCAATTGGAAGATTATTATCAGAAACGAAAACTCTGTATGAAATTCAGTTTTTACAACGGCACAAGAGAAATTCTTCTTCGTTTTATATTTTCATGATTGTGAATTACTGTTTGCCATGTGTATCAACGGAAAAAAAAGGGCGCGTCTCAAATATACGTATGTATCAACGGTAATTTCATTAACAATATTGTTAGATCTCAACCAACGTAATACGAAAGTATTCTACTAACATTTACGGCATCTTATTCTGATTTTGATGAACAATTCATGTGGTATAGTTCATTTTCTGCAAGTTGCATTGAATATAGTATGATAATTTATATACGTATAGAGGGCATTCCTTGGCAACGACAAAAAAAAAATCAAATCTACCCAGATCTAATTGGGATGAGATGCACCGTACAGAATTGGTATATGTCAATATATAGGGCGTTTCTTGCCAATGACAAAAAAAAAATGAAAATATGCCCGTATCGAATTGGAATGAAATGCACTGTATAAACTTCTTGTTTGACAATATATAGTGCGTTCAATATTATGTATGGTATTGTACGAAATGACGATTATATTATCCATACCAATTCATGTTTGAAAAGGCCTTCTCTTGAAGAAAGCAAAATGCTAATAGTAACAGAAAAATGAATTTTTTGTTTGAAATTTTATACCTTTCTTAATTTTTCGTTTATTATTGTTATATTAAATGTATATGATATATAAGATTGCTACAAGATTATCCTTACAAAGTCACGTTCAATATGAAATAAATGCATTTCACGTGAAACTCGTTTTTTCAATGTTAATACCACAACTATTACGCCCCCACCTGAAAATAGTTAACGGACGTGAACTATTCGTCTCAAAAGTCATTTGAAAGCCTACACCAAACCTGGAGTGTGTGCTCGCAAAATGACGGAAAATTTTTTTTTTTCGCAAAAGTTAAAAGTTTTCTGGATTTGCCCATATATATATATATATATATATATATATATATATATATATATATATATATATATATATATATATATATATATATATAAATATGTTATTCATATACATTGAGACCAGAGAGTATAGAAATTGTCTGATATATTGACTATTTCGGGGACACCTGGATACTTTGAGGACTGTCCCCAAACAATTCTCTCATCTAATGCATATTTCGAGGACATCGACCTGTTGATACGATGTTGGGGCCCCCGAAAATTTGGCATATACCAACCCAACCCAACCCAACAACGTGCTAGTACGCACCCGGGTGCTACGACAAACGGAGTATGGGCAGGATAGTAACTAGGCGCCCAAAAAGTCAGTGGTTCCAATCTATATATATATATATATATATATATATATATATATATATATATATATATATATATATATATATATATATATATATATATATATATATATATATATATATATATATATATATATATATATATATATATATATATATATATATATATATATATATATATATATATATATATATATATATATATATATATATATATATATATATATATATATGGGCAAATCCAGAAAACTTTTAACTTTTGCGAAAAAAAAAAATTTTCCGTCATTTTGCGAGCACACACTCCAGGTTTGGTGTAGGCTTTCAAATGACTTTTGAGACGAATAGTTCACGTCCGTTAACTATTTTCAGGTGGGGGCGTAATAGTTGTGGTATTAACATTGAAAAAACGAGTTTCACGTGAAATGCATTTATTTCATATTGAACGTGACTTTGTAAGGATAATCTTGTAGCAATCTTATATATCATATACATTTAATATAACAATAATAAACGAAAAATTAAGAAAGGTATAAAATTTCAAACAAAAAATTCATTTTTCTGTTACTATTAGCATTTTGCTTTCTTCAAGAGAAGGCCTTTTCAAACATGAATTGGTATGGATAATATAATCGTCATTTCGTACAATACCATACATAATATTGAACGCACTATATATTGTCAAACAAGAAGTTTATACAGTGCATTTCATTCCAATTCGATACGGGCATATTTTCATTTTTTTTTTGTCATTGGCAAGAAACGCCCTATATATTGACATATACCAATTCTGTACGGTGCATCTCATCCCAATTAGATCTGGGTAGATTTGATTTTTTTTTTGTCGTTGCCAAGGAATGCCCTCTATACGTATATAAATTATTATACTATATTCAATGCAACTTGCAGAAAATGAACTATACCACATGAATTGTTCATCAAAATCAGAATAAGATGCCGTAAATGTTAGTAGAATACTTTCGTATTACGTTGGTTGAGATCTAACAATATTGTTAATGAAATTACCGTTGATACATACGTATATTTGAGACGCGCCCTTTTTTTTCCGTTGATACACATGGCAAACAGTAATTCACAATCATGAAAATATGAAACGAAGAAGAATTTCTCTTGTGCCGTTGTAAAAACTGAATTTCATACAGAGTTTTCGTTTCTGATAATAATCTTCCAATTGATACTGCATGAAAAATATTGGTGGCACAGTTATGGGACGTCTCGTGAAAAATCCATCTTGTGATTGAGAATGTATCAGTATTGCTCATTTATCGATACATCAAGGGGCGCACGTGTAAAATGACTAACTTTGCGAAAACAAAAAATTTTCTGAAATACATGGTCGCATTTTTGTAGCTACACAACTTTTTTCATGAAAGGAGCACATGTCAGGGAAAGTGGGTGATGTTCTGGTGTACGGAGGAGAATCCGAAACACGTTAAATTAAAATCGAAACTGGAGGGGCGCACGGGGGATATCGTTAAGAGCTGAAGAATTTGCGTGATGGTCGCATACGATTGCGACGTTTTCTTCTCTTTCAAAGTATGCTGCAATTTAACTATATATATTCTAGTAGATCTAATTATGCAAATACCTTCGTAATACTATGCAAAACTAGCACAAAAATTTACAAGTGCGTAGTAATGTTATCTTCAGAAATATTCTTAATTTTACCACGATTCGCTAAGGGTTAAAAGTTTTCTGGATTTGCCCATATATATATTAGGGTGGTCGTTAAAAATTAAATTTTTTGCGACGCCCCCTAAAAAGCTTCCTTTTGATGAAAAAACACTGGGAATTTTTTTTTTTTTCTTTCAATTCAAAACAACACGTGCCTCTAGACCATCTAACTTAATTTTTGGGTATAATCATCTTGTATCATCTGGTATTTTTTAAGGCATATTCATGAAAATAACTCATACGTAACTGCTCACAGACGTATAAAAAGCCCAAAAATAGAAGAAAAATTGAAACATGAGCTTGAATGACGAAGTATATTAAGCTTCTTATAAAGCTTTAAGTTGAAATTCATAACTTAAAATAATAACACTGAAGGAGTTTTATTGTTAACTATTTTCAAATCTCAAAAAAATACTTATTTCAAATTTAATAAGATACTTTCAGAGAAAAAATGATTATACCCAAAAATTAACTTAGATCGTCAAGAGGCACGTGTTGTTTTGAATTAAAAAAAAAAGAAAATTTTCCCAGTGTTTTTTCATCAAAAGGAAGCTTTTTAGGGGGCGTCGCAAAAAATTTAATTTTTAACGACCACCCTAATATATATAGGTATATATGAGGTATTCCACGCCGTTTCGAACGGTCGAAAAGTTGACCGATCCTAAAAAAATCATAATTTTGTCTTATCACACAAATATATCGAAAGAATTTATGTGAATTTTTTCAGAATTTTCGGATCACATTTTTGGAGTTTTTCCAAATTCCAATTTCTTTCTACGAATCTCGGTGTGTCGATCGTACAAGAAAATTTATAAGACAAAAAAGTTGCAGTTTTAAGTCAACTTTTTGAAAAAAAATTTTTGGGAATTTCTCGAATCCCAAAAATACCAATTTTTATCAAAAATACACAAAAATACGTTTTTTCAACCAATACGTCACTTTTGATTTACTTCAAAAATTTACAGAAAATACTCTCAAGTGTTTACAGCAACCATATATTTTTTTTAAGATGGTTGGCTCAATCGTTTGGAAGCTATGCTTTATTAATTCTCTGATTCTATATATTTTTCGAGAAAAAAAAAGAATTAATAAAGCATAGCTTCCAAACGATTAAGCCAACCATCTTGAAGAAAATATATGGTTGCTGTAAACACTTGAGAGTATTTTCTGTAAATTTTTGAAGCAAATCAAAAGTGACGTATTGGTTGAAAAAACGTATTTTTGTGTATTTTTGATAAAAATTGGTATTTTTGGGATTCGAGAAATTCCCAAAAATTTTTTTTCAAAAAGTCGACTCAAAACTGCAACTTTTTTGTCTTATAAATTTTCTTGTACGATCGACACACCGAGATTCGTAGAAAGAAATTGGAATTTGTAAAAACTCAAAAAATGTGATCCAAAAATTCTGAAAAAATTCACATAAATTCTTTCGATATATTTGTGTGATAAGACGAAATTATGATTTGTTTGGGATCGGTCAACTTTTCGACCGTTCGAAACGGCGTGGAATACCTCACATATATATATATATATATATATATATATATATATATATATATATATATATATATATATATATATATATATATATATATATATATATATATATATATATATATATATGGGCAAATCCAGAAAACTTTTAACTTTTGCAAAAAAAAAAAATTTTCCGTCATTTTGCGAGCACACACTCCAGGTTTGGTGTAGGCTTTCAAATGACTTTTGAGACGAATAGTTCACGTCCGTTAACTATTTTCAGGTGGGGGCGTAATAGTTGTGGTATTAACATTGGAAAAACGAGTTTCACGTGAAATGCATTTATTTCATATTGAACGTGACTTTGTAAGGATAATCTCGTAGTAATCTTATATATCATATACATTTAATATAACAATAATAAACGAAAAATTAGGAAAGGTATAAAATTTCAAACAAAAAATTCATTTTTCTGTTACTATTAGCATTTTGCTTTCTTCAAGAGAAGGCCTTTTCAAACATGAATTGGTATGGATAATATAATCGTCATTTCATACAATACCATACATAATATTGAACGCACTATATATTGTCAAACAAGAAGTTTATACAGTGCATTTCATTCCAATTCGATACGGGCATATTTTTATTTTTTTTTTGTCATTAGCAAGAAACGCCCTATATATTGACATACACCAATTCTGTACGGTGCATCTCATTCCAATTAGATCTGGGTAGATTTGATTTTTTTTTTGTCGTTGCCAAGGAATGCTCTCTATACGTATATAAATTATTATACTATATTCAATGCAACTTGCAGAAAATGAACTATACCACATGAATTGTTCATCAAAATCAGAATAAGATGCCGTAAATGTTAGTAGAATACTTTCGTATTACGTTGGTTGAGATCTAACAATATTGTTAATGAAATTACAGTTGATACATACGTATATTTGAGACGCGCCCTTTTTTTTCCGTTGATACACATAGCAAACAGTAATTCACAATCATGAAAATATAAAACGAAGAAGAATTTCTCTTGTGCCGTTGTAAAAACTGAATTTCATACAGAGTTTTCGTTTCTGATAATAATCTTCCAATTGATACTGCATGAAAAATATTGGTGGCACAGTTATGGGACGTCTCGTGAAAAATCCATCTTGTGATTGAGAATGTATCAGTATTGCTCATTTATCAATACATCAAGGGGCGCACGTGTAAAATGACTAACTTTGCGAAAACAAAAAATTTTCTGAAATACATGGTCGCATTTTTGTAGCTACACAACTTTTTTTATGAAAGGAGCACATGTCAGGGAAAGTGGGTGATGTTCTGGTGTACGGAGGAGAATCCGAAACACGTTAAATTAAAATCGAAACTGGAGGGGCGCACGGGGGATATCGTTAAGAGCTGAAGAATTTGCGTGATGGTCGCATACGATTTCGACGTTTTCTTCTCTTTCAAAGTATGCTGCAATTAAACTATATATATTCTAGTAGATCTAATTATGCAAATACCTTCCTAATACTATGCAAAACTAGCACAAAAATGTACAAGTGCGTAGTAATTATATCTTCAGAAATATTCTTAATTTTACCACTATTCGCTAAGGGTTAAAAGTTTTCTGGATTTGCCCATATATATATATATATATATATATATATATATATATATATATATATATATATATATATATATATATATATATATATATATATATATATATATATATATATATATATATATATATATATATATATATATATATATATATATATATATATATATACATATATATATATATATTAGGGTAGCCCTTAATATAGGTCTGAAAAAAAATTAGTCGGGCCGCCCTCCAAAACGGTTCCAAATAATAAAAAAAAAATTCACGCAAAGTTCCAGCTATGTACTTCAAGAGAAAGGCGTGCCTGTAAGCATGAAATTTCCGTAATTTTAATGAAATTCATTATTCTTTCATGATCAGTGTCGTTGATTTTTTCAAGCTTATGTTGATGTGAAACTTTCTCTGCACCATAGTAACAACGATTCATATGTTAAAATTGAATTTATTTCGCTGATTTCCTTCAATCGATGCATAAATGAATAAAGACATCAACATTTCACTTCACTAGCTCAGAATAGCGCGCTTCGCGCGCTTCTTCAACCAGCCTTCTTCTTATGCGAGAGTAATTTCTCTTATTCAACTGCCAAATATTTGTCACGAATCACTGAATGACCCTTTTTCCGAATAAGGTTTCCAGTACATTTTCGAAAATTAACTAATAAAAGATGACCAACAATCCTCGAAAAATCTCCTGACATGACCACTCGAATAATACTCTGACTCAATAGCTGTGATCATTCTTCTCATTCCGATCAATTCTGAAAATCTGATCTGGACTAGAAACTGCTCCCTCAGACCGATTCTAAACCACGAAGTTCGCCCCGCGACGATCTCGAAAACCAATCAGAACGGGTCTTAAGCGATGACAATGGACTTCGAGATTAATCGTGACAAACCGATCTTTTATGAAGGGATTAAAATAAAAAAACAAAATATTTCTATTATTAATATTCTACATAATTTTCACGTTTTTTTCATTTGTAATTGACAATTTCAAATTTATATCCTTCGTACTTAATGGATATTTTTGGCAAGATGCAAATTGAAACTTTGACTTTGATGTGATTAAAAACATTCGACAACAGCTAAGTCATACTATTGTGCCAAAATAATAGGATGGTTGAACTGGACGCTCATCAAATCCAGTATTGAGGACCTTATCATTGGTTCTACATATTGTATACTAATATATAATAGCTTCGGAAAATAAAAAAAAAATGGACACATAAACTGGATTACAGAAAAAAAAATTTCTCCAATCATGAAGAAAAATTAATATTTAAATTTAAGTTCATGCTTACAGGCACGCCTTTCTCTTAAAGTACATAGCTGCGACTTGGCGTAGTTTTTTTTTTAATTATTTGGAACCGTTTTGAAGGGCGGCCCGACTAATTTTTTTTTACACCTATATTAAGGGCCACCCTAATATATATATATATATATATATATATATATATATATATATATATATATATATATATATATATATATATATATATATATATATATATATATATATATATATATATATATATATATATATATATATATATATATGGGGTATTCCAAAAAGTTTTGAACGGTTATTTACCCCGACCCCCATCGATTTCCGAATAAATTATTCACGTGGTAACCCTAGACTCAAGAATAGTTGCTGAATTTTTTTAGAATTTTTCGATTCCTTTTTCAGAAGTTACGATTTTTCGGAAATCGCACCTCTGGACAAGAGCTCACTTTTTACTTAATTCTCATTGGCAAGCAGAATATCTTAGGGAACAGTGAGTGGTACAGAATGAGCCAGGTTTTGACGCACTTTGACACGAAAAATTTTTTTGATTTTTCAGACACCGGAAGTGTCGAAATTTTCATTAAGAAAATTAATATCGTCAATTCTAAAAAGTCGCCGTAATCAATCTTTTTGAAATTTTGACACAAAATTCTACATCAAAAGACGGATTTTTTAAGACGTTTCCGAAACTGGGCCGAGAACGGGTTCAGGAGGTATGGTCATTTTGACCTCGCGAAAATTCACATTTCAGCGCATTTACGCGCTGATATACTATATTATTTTACCTAAACATTACAACTGAACATAAATTGAACATTATAACTGAACATACTACAATATCGCGTTACTAATGCCATAAGGTCGTAATCGCCAAAAATGCAATTTTAGTGCCAGAAGGTCGTATAATTTTTTTTTCTTCTAAATTCGCTTCAGAATCGAAAATTACGTGTGAATCGATTGGAATTGGGAAATTGGAAAATTAAAAGCAGAAGGTCGTATATGCTGAACACATATGACCCTCTGCCTTTATTTTCAGGAAAAAATCGAGAAAATTAAAGTCAGAAGATCGTATCTGCCTTTCTTTTTTTCTCTCGGATTTGCCATGAAATCGATGAAAACACGTAGATCCATCGAAAGCCGACAACAATTTTTTTTTGCAGGATACGACCCTCTGGCTTTAGTTTTACGAAAAAATCGCGAAAACTGAAGTCAGAAGGTCGTATCCGCCACTTTTTTTTTTCTTGTAATCGTCTTGAAATTGACGGAAACGCGTATTTCCGTTGGAATTAAGGTTTTTTTTTTCGGACGATACGACCTTTCTGGCTTCGGTTTTACGAAAAAATCATAAAAACTGAAGTCAGAAGGTCGTATCTTGCAAAAAATTTTTCTGTCGGCTTTCGATGGATATACGTGTTTTCATCGATTTCATGGCAAATCCGAGAGAAAAAAAGAAAGGCAGATACGACCTTCTGACTTTAATTTTCTCGATTTTTTCCTGAAAATAAAGCCGGAGGGTCGTATGTGTTCAGCATATACGCCCTTCTGCTTTTAATTTTCCAATTCCCCAATTTCAATCGATTCACACGTAATTTTCGATTCTAGAGCGAATTTAGAAGAAAAAACAAAATTATACGACCTTCTGACACTAAAATTGCATTTTTGGCGTTTACGACCTTATGGCATCAGTAACGCGATATTGTAGTATGTTTAGTTATGATGTTCAATTTATGTTTAGTTGTAATGTTTAGGTAAAATAATATAGTATATCAGCGCGTAAATGCGCTGAAATGTGAATTTTAGCGAGGTTAAAATGACCATACCTCCTGAACCCGTTCTCGGCCCAGTTTCGGAAACGTCTTGAAAAATCCGTCTTTTAATGTAGAATTTTGTGTCAAAATTTCAAAAAGATTGATTACGGCGACTTTTTGGAATTGACGATATTAATTTTCTTAATGAAAATTTCGACACTTCCGGTGTCTGAAAAATCGAAAAATATTTTCGTGTCAAAGTGCGCCGAAATACCGGCTCATTCTGTACCACTCACTTTCCCCTAAGATATCTTGCTTGCCAATGAGAATTGAGTAAAAAATGAGCTCTCGTCCTGAGGTGCGATTTTCGAAAAATCGTAACTTCTGAAAAAGGAATCGGAAAATTCTGAAAAAATTCAGCAACTTATCTTGAGTCTAGGGTTACCACGTGAATAATTTATTTAGAAATCGCAGGGGGTCGGGGTAAATAACCGTTCAAAACTATTTGGAATTCCCCATATATATATATATATATATATATATATATATATATATATATATATATATATATATATATATATATATATATATATATATATATATATATATATATATATAGATATATATATATATATATATATATAGATAGATAGATAGATATATATATATAGATATATACTGAAATTTATAAATTGAATATATAAAAAGTATATAATCATAGAGATATATAAAATAAATAAACTGAAATATACATGGGGTATTCCATGCCAATTCGACCAACCCATGACCCCGACCCCCTCAGATTTTGAAATCAATTTTTTATATGATTCCCCGGTCTTCAAAATGCAACGTTAATTTTTTTTAGATCTTTATTATTTTTGGTTATTTTTTTAGGTATTTTCAAAGCTAGACAAAAAACGCCGCGTTTCAAAAATGTGAAAAAAATGAATAAAATTCTACGAAATAAGACCATTTTTTCCATATTAATTTTATGGTGGTGTTTTCGAGAGGACACCCGGGATAGAACTAAGCCAAGGCAAAAAGTCCAAGTCGGATACTGTCTTTTTTTTTTCAGACGTCAATTTTTGTGCCTAAAATATAGTACCGCACAGTAGAAAATGAAATTAATTTTTTTTTTTTTTGTTTTCCTTTCTTTTCCACTTTCTTTTTGTTTGTTTTTTTTCTGAATGAACGTAAAAAAAAGGATTTTATTTTCAACTATGCGGTACTATTTTGAGCACAAAATTTGACGTCTGCAAAAAAAGACAGTCTCCGACTTTGACTTTTTCCTTGGTTTAGTGCTGCCCCAGGTGTCCCTTTGCGAACACCACTATAAAATTAATATGGAAAAAATGGTCTTATTTCGTAGAATTTTAATAATTTTTTTCAGATTTTTAAAACGTGGCGTTTTTTTTTCTAGCTTTGAAAATTCCTAAAAAAATATCCAAAAATAATAAAAGTCTGAAAAAAATGACGTTCCATTTTGAAGACCGCGAATCATATAAAAAATTGATTTTAAAATCTGAGGGGGCCGGGGTCATGGGTTGGTCGAATTGGCATGGAATACTTCACATATATAATGATTATAATCATAACTATATAGATATTAGAGGATGGAAATATATATAAATGAAAATTTATAATTTTTCTTATAAGAGTAATTTTTGATCTCATTAATCTATAATTTATTCATACACTTTTTATATTTTAAATTTATAAATTTCAGTGTATACCGTGAGCGCCAGGTGAAACGGGTCAGTGAAACGACGATGGCGCTAGCTTACTTGAAATTTGAAGGGAGAACGAATACACTAAGAATATCCCTAATTCAGTTGCAATTTCATATGCTTACTCCATGGTCCGCGGCGGCGGCCATTATATTTGGTTGACAGATGTCAGAAGTTTTTTCAGTGTTATGATAATGTGAAATTGTACACGCAATAGAGTGAAAGTACGTGATGAATGTTTCAGAAATTTAATAAGCAAGTTATAACAATGAATCAGCGGACTACAGAGTTTTAGTTAATCGTTAGTTATTGTAATGAATATGTAGTTGAATTTTCTTAATTTCACGTTAAGGGGATGGTCTAGTCGATTTTTACCGGCATAATTATTCTTTCGAATATCTTGGAAACGAAGGTCTCAAGCGGATTGTCCTTTTGGCAGCGGATGATTGACGAGCAGTAAGTTCGAGTTAGCATGAAAATTCAAGAAAATAGATTTTTTTTTTTTTTAGTCTCAGTTGTGAGTGTGTCACTTATGTCGACTTATATCAGAGGCTACGCATCCTTTTCGCAAAAACGAGCTTCGAAGCACCATTCTATAGGGAATTACGAACAGACCTATTAAAAAACATTTCTGTTTTATGCAGAAATGAGGTCTGATTCTGAAAACTCGCAGTTCGTTGTAATTAGCGGTTGTAAATTGTTGGGATCCCATGACCATTCTTAGTTCCTGCATTGCCCGAGCGGGAGAGCTCAGCGCGCGAATCGTTGCGTCTTCTTCTCACTCAGTAGCTATGCGAAGGAGATGACGATGCAACGATTCGCGAGCTGAGCGCTCTTCCTCGGGCAATGCCGGAACCTCGGCGCGAACCGAGAATTATCATGGCTTCCCAACAATTTACAACCGCTAATCACAACGAACTGCGAGTTTTCAGAATCAGACCTCATTTCTGCATAAAACAGAGATGTTTTTTGATGGGTGTGTTCGTAATTTCCTATAGAATGGTGCTTCGAAGCTCGTTTTTCCGAAAAGGATGCGTAGACTCTGATATAAGTCGACATGAGTGACACGCTCACACTAAACGATAAAATAAAAAAAATAAAAATATTCTATTTTCTTGAATTTTCATGCCAACTCGAACTTATTGCTTGTCGATCATCCGCTGCCAAAAGAACAATCCGATTGAGACCTCCGTTTGCGAGATATTCGAAAGACTAATTATGCCGGTAAAAATCGACTAGACCATCCCCTTAACTTTAACGAAATAAACATCACATAACCCCATGGCACCTCTCGCTGATTGGAAAAAAATGCTGGTCAGTAAAATACTCGTCTCGACTATTCTTACCATGTTAATTCACTTTATTTCGCATCAGTCAATTCCAAATCTTCATAACCTGCGAAACATAACCTGAACAAATATTTCGATCGTCGTCTAGCATATTTTATGGCGGTCTACGTCTACGCTTCGGCAGGCCTAGGGATATTTTTGCGATGAGAGTTAGTTCCCCTTTTGAATTCCCCAAAGCTAGCGCCATCGTCGTTTCACTGACCCGGGCCAAATAACACATCGGGCCAAACTAAATATAATTTATATATTGCATACACATTTTTTATATATTTATATATGAATTTTTTATCAATTTTTTATAGCCTAATCTATAAAATTTTTGCGTGAGGGTTACCTGTAAATAATTCTGCATTCGTATTGTGAACTTGACGAGATTGATTCTGACCAGTATGAAGTTGGCACCACAGTCTTCTGTCTCTTTCTTTGTTCATGTAACCACGATGGATAGAATGAGACAAGAGACTGTGGTGGCAACTTCATACTGGTCGGAATCAAACACGCTATGTGTACATATGAGACATTTCACAAATAGTGTCATGGGTGTCATGGGTTCATGGACCTCAAAATTTCGATTCCAAATTTTCGTTTATATTTTGTTGAACACATCAAAATGAATAAACTGTGAAAGTTTGAGACCTTTTGCTACGTAAGTAACAGAGAAACACCTATTTTTGCGTTTTTCTCATTTCTTTTGTTTTTGAAGAAAAAAAATCTTTTTCAAAATTTTGAATTTGAATTTTCACTATGAATCATGAGTTTAAAAGTTAAAAAGTGAAAAATGACAGCGTTCCCTAAATTTTTTTCGATTTTTTATTTTTGTTTTGAAAAGCTGAAACAATTTTACATGAAATCAATGCATAAGAAAAATCCGGGCACTGTGGGTTCAACTTTGACGACAATTAATGAAAACATGTAATATCGGCGGCAGTTTTATCAGAAATTAATTTCATTCGACACTACTTTCATCCATATTAATTAATTATTCAGTCTGACCAACTTGAAAAAACATACTTGAAAGACATACTTGAAAAAGATACGAGTGATCAATTAAAAAAGTATATCTCGACAAAAATGCATCATTTTGAAACATACTGCCAATTGATCCTTAATCGAGTAATGCATTAGCGAATCACAAGCCATTATATTTTCATTCAATAACGGAACTGTAGATAATTGTTCCTCACGTTGTCAATGAATCATAACGCAAACACAAGGATTATTTATTGCACACACCGGGGATTTCAACTTGATGTAATGTGCCTCAGATCTCGATGTTTCTAATCGTGCTAATCTAATCTCGGCAGATATACTGTTGCGTACAAAGCACGCTGCATAGTTTAATTAATTAGTCAACGTGTCTATACGATAAAGTCGCGAAAAGGAAGCGACAGTCATAAACGGAATAAGCAATTATTTTTATTTTAACAGTCAAATATTTTCGACCTAGGCTAAGTTTTATTACTATACAATATACTAACTTTCTAACATCTGGGGAAAAACCCAGGCATCGCGAATCCGTAGATTTTCCCTACGAAGCCTCATCTATTGTTTCCTATCACGTATTCCCAATGCATGTTTATTACCTACCAGTCCTTCAGGGGTGACCGCGCCTCGGTGACGAGGACCGCGGGTCTCCCCACCTCCCCTATCCTCGGTCAACTCGTACCTATCCTTTCCAAGAAATCCTATGTACAAAATTTCCACTTCCAAAAAAGTCATATCCGGTACGTATCCTTGACCAATCAGAAAAATCGAGCAATCCCATTAACTAGCCAATCAACTAACGAACTCCTACACCCTCCACCTTTCCAAGGTCTTCCAAATTCCGTCTTCTATTATGACCAGTCAATCAGTACCGATCAACTCATCAAATCGTCAACAACTAACTAGTCGTCAAGTATCAAAGTAGTCAATCAGTCAATTTAAGAACTCTAAGAAATTCGATTCAACCAGTTTCTAAAAACACTTGAACGTCATCGGCAATAAGTGAAATTCTGTAACCTTGCAATATAAATAATACTTCTGCGAATTGTAAGTATATGGTTTGTTATAACGCAATTATCGAGTCAACAATTGATTCTTCAAGCAAAACTACCCTCACTCCACCAACGTGTCGTGCGGGACAAAACATATTGTTAAGATTAATTACTTTAAACTGTATGTACAACTGAATTCAAACGTACTATTAAGCGCATGCGCACATTCTTGCGCACAGCGACTCTAGAAGAGAAGTCGTCGAAAAGTCAGCATGTCAGAGTCTGAAATGAAAGAGAAAAATAGTCCGTCTGAATCCAGTTATTAAAAGTAATTTTCTCTTTATATTAAATGATAAAACTGAAGAATGAATATTGTCTAAATTGGGCACACCGTCCGATTAAAGAAAGAAAAGGTAAAAATAATTATATTAAATATAAACGGAACAAGCATTCCACGTGAGATCGCCATGCAACATACTATGTTAAACTTTAATTGTTGCAGGCGCCTTTTTTGGTTTATTTCCAAATTTGTTTAATAAAGAAAACAAATTACTGCTAAACCGTCGTTATTAACCCTCTCACTCTCAACCTGCTTCCCAAAAGTCAACAGGTTATGGGCCCAGACATAACCAAGAAAGCAAGAGAGTGAAGGTTAAATAGCAAAAACGTCTGGAAACAACAAAGTCATGGACACAGTAAAATCACACCTGGAAAATCTCGCTGAGGACAGTCAGGGCGGAGTGAACTACGAGTCATGGAGGTTCAAACTGAACCTAACCTTAAAAACGAAGGATCTCTTTCTCGTCGCAACAGGCGTTGAGGTTAAACCACATGGAAACGACACGAACGCAAACGTCAAGGCCTGGTTGAAGAAAGACATCGAAGCGCAAACACTAATAGGTTTGAATGTAAGTAGCGATATAGCCAAGAAAATTTGTAACTGTACGTCGGCGACAACGATGCTTGCGAAGCTAGAAACGTACGAGAAAAAGTCAGACATTACCGTCGAAAGTTTGCAAAGATTGTTCTTCAGTTACAAGTATGATGAAAGTAAATCAGTAATCGAAAACTGTATGAAAATTCAGCAATATTCCGACAAATTAACAGTCGCAGGCGAGGAAATTAAAGAAAATTGGATCGTTTCGAGAATTCTGAATATGCTACCGCCAAAGTTACATCACTTCAGAACTTCTTGGGAGTGCATGAATAGTATAGACAAAAATCTGAACAAACTTTTTGAACTCCTACGTCTAGAAGAAGACAGATTAAACGAAAGTCAAAGCGAAAGTCAGAATCCTCGAAACGCTTTCATATCGAAACAGACAGGGAAAGACTATAAACCACAAGGTCAGAAAAACGAATGTTTTAAATGTGGAAAGACTGGTCACGTAAAGAAAGATTGTCGAGGTAAGCCATGCGTAAAGTATATAGAGTATTGTAAGGAAACTTACGGCTCTAATCTATGTAAGAAGAAGGGTCACTTTGCGAAAGATTGTAGGAGCAATAAAGAAAAGACTGAAAAATCTGATAAAGAAGAGTCGTCACATAATAGAAGCGATAGGCGAGCATTTGTAACGATCGGTCTATCAGCTGCGAACGTGAAACATATCAATTCTAAGCAGAACTGTAATGAGTTATGGTATCAAGACTGTGCTGCGACACAGCATATGACCTCGCATGTAGAATGGATGAGTGATTATGTAAGACTTGAAGAGCCTGTAATGGTTGTAATTGGTGATGCGACTCGAATTGAAGGCGTCGGTATAGGAAACGTTAAGTTAGAAGCGTTCGACGGTGAACGATGGTGCAAGATTGAGTTAAAGGATGTATTACATACACCAAAGATGCCTTTCAATTTGTGTTCAGTAACTAAAATTCTTGATAAAGGATATACTCAAACCGCAGACGCCGAAAATTCCATTTTCATGACCAAAGACACGAAAGAGACTGTAGCGATAGCAAATAGAGAAGGAAGTTTGTTCAAAATGATGTTTCGGATGGATGAATCAGAAAGTGTAGAGAGTGAGCAAGTCTATTCCGGAAGCTGTCTAGTCAGTATCTCTATTAAAAGGTGGCACGAACGAATGGCACACCAAAATGTCAAGTACGTTAAACATATGTTGGACAAACAGGGTGTAAAGTACATTGATGACTGTGGAGAGTATGTTTGTGAAGGATGTGTTTACGGAAAGCAACACAGAGTGTCTCATCCCAAAAATACCAAAGTAGCCTCGCAACCGCTAGATCTGATACACGTAGACTTAGGTGAAATGGACAGTAGATCTTTAGGAGGAGCGAAGTTTTTTCTCTTATTCAAAGATGATTTTACACACTACCGAACAGTGTACTTTCTCAAAACGAAAGACGAGGCAGTTGCCAAATTAGATATATTTGTGAAACTGGTGCAAAATCAATTTGGTAGAAATGTTAAAGTTCTCAAGTCAGATAACGGTACGGAGATCAAAAACTCCGACGGTAAGAAACTGTTAGAAAATGTGGGAGTTTTCCATAGTAAAACGAATGCCTACACGCCGGAACAAAACGGTAGAATTGAACGTGAAATGAGAACAATTGTCGAGGCAGCTAGAACTGCGATACAAGCTAAAAATTTAAATGAAAATCTGTGGGCTGAAGCAATAAACTATGCAGTATTTACAATAAATCAGACGGGCACAAGCTCGCAGAAAGGAAAGACGCCAGCAGAACTATGGTTCGGGCGAACGATTGATGTAAACAAGCTAAAAACTTTTGGCTGCGACTGTTATGTCTTACTACCCAAGCACAAACGTTCCAAAATCGGTAAAAAGTCAATAAAAGGGGTATTTGTGGGTTACGACTTAGACTCACCGAGTTACAGAATCTATGTCAATGACAAGAACGATGTGATAAGTTCTGAAAATGTAATCTTCGACGAAAAATTTGAAGCGAGTTAAATCGGCACAGAAGTGCAAATACCTTTAACTGTAAACGAAAACGAAGCCGAAGATGTCGATGAGAATGTAGAAGTAGAATCAGTAGACTTAGATTACGAAACACCCGACGATGATACGTCGGACGAAAGTCAAAACTCTGAAATAATCGAAGCCGATGATCGAAATGAACGTGGGAACCTACGAAATCGTCGCGAGTTAAGAATGCCTAGAAAATTTGCGGATCATGAAATGGGCTGGATAAATAGTGCAGATAATTTTGCAATGATAGGTGAGGTAGAAGATATATCAGTAACTGAAGCGTTAAAAGATAAAAATTGGCACAAAGCAATGGATAACGAATGCAAGAGTCTAGTCAAGATGAATACGTGGGAACTAGTAGAATTGCCAAAGAATGTTAAGCCATTGTCTTGTCGATGGGTTCTACGACAAAAGTCAGACGGTACCTTAAAAGCCAGACTAGTAGCGCGGGGGTTTGAACAGGAAAAGGGAATCGATTATTTTGAGACATTCAGTCTCGTCGCTCGACATGCATCGATTCGACTCTTGTTAAGTCTTGCCGCGTCAGACAAAATGAAGTTAATGACTTTCGATGTAAAAACGGCCTTCCTAAACGGCAAATTGGAAGAGAATATATATATGTATCAGCCGGAAGGATTTGATGACAATTCAGGACGAGTCTGCAAGCTCATTAAGAGTCTTTACGGTCTAAAACAATCGCCTAAAAATTGGAAGGAGAAAATCTCATCGTACCTGAAAACTCTAGGACTTGAAAACACCGATGATGATCCGTGCGTTTATTACAATAAAGACAGAAGTATTGTCATGATTCTCTTCGTTGATGACGGTATAATCGCAGGAGAAGACAGGTCTAAATTGATTCAAACCTTGAAAAGAATTAATCAAAAATTCGAAATCACATTTGACACCGCAGTAAGCAATTGTCTCATATCTAGGAATGAACATTCATGTCAAATCGGATGGTATTTTTGTAAACCAATCCCAGTATACCGAGAAAATTATCAAACGATTTAATTTTCGAAACTCAAACTCTGTATCCACACCGATGGAACGTGGTATGATAACCGACGAAGAAAAACTGGTAAATGATTCACCTCTCGACGGGTTGAATTCATACCGCGAAGCTATAGGTAGCTTACTCTATTTAGCCACGATCAGTCGTCCAGACATAAGTTTTGCCGTAAACTATCTCAGTAGGCAAATGGGTAAACCAATGATGAGTCATTGGAAAATGGCGAATCGTGTTTTTCGATACCTAAAAGGTACAGAAAATTTTGGAATCTTCTTCAACGGAGACGATAAAGTCATAGCGTACACAGACTCCGACTACGGAGGAGATTTAGTAACCGGTCAGTCGACGAGCGGTGTACTTATCTTAAGAGGAGGTCCTATAGTCTGGTATAAGCAAAAGCAACGTCTTGTAGCGAACTCGACAGCCGAAGCTGAGTATCGAGCCGCAGTATCGTCCATCGACGATATCTGTTGGATAAGACGTTTAGGAAACGAGTTAGGTCTTGCAAATCTTACTAAACCTACAACCTTGTATGTCGATAACAGATCGGCTATTTGCATGTTGCAAAACACCCATGAAGGGAAAATAACTAAGGGAAAGAAACATATTGATATATCTCGAAAGTTTATACAACAACATTTAGAGTCTACTATTACCTTGAAACATGTAAAGAGCTCTGAACAAATAGCTGATATATTAACAAAACCTTTATCTTGCACAATCTTTAAACAATTAAGAAGTAAAGTAATTAAGGAGGAGTGTTAAGATTAATTACTTTAAACTGTATGTACAACTGAATTCAAACGTACTATTAAGCGCATGCGCACATTCTTGCGCACAGCGACTCTAGAAGAGAAGTCGTCGAAAAGTCAGCATGTCAGAGTCTGAAATGAAAGAGAAAAATAGTCCGTCTGAATCCAGTTATTAAAAGTAATTTTCTCTTTGTATTAAATGATAAAACTGAAGAATGAATATTGTCTAAATTGGGCACACCGTCCGATTAAAGAAAGAAAAGGTAAAAATAATTATATTAAATATAAACGGAACAAGCATTCCACGTGAGATCGCCATGCAACATACTATGTTAAACTTTAATTGTTGCAGGCGCCTTTTTTGGTTTATTTCCAAATTTGTTTAATAAAGAAAACAAATTACTGCTAAACCGTCGTTATTAACCCTCTCACTCTCAACCTGCTTCCCAAAAGTCAACACATATACAGGGTGAGTTTACAGGGGATAGATAGATAGCAAAATTTATTATGCCATAACCGCTACGGGCCGAAAGGCAACAATTAGTACACCTTTTACAGAAAAGAAAGTTAACAGCAAAGAAAATTATAGTAAAAATATGACAAAAGAATAAAGAATACAACAACAGAAACACAGAGAATAGAGAGTACATACAATAAGAGATTAGCAATACGTACTTAGTAACTAGTAATAATAATAAGGTAAAACTAGCACGCTACAACTAGGGCCCAGTAGGAGACGAGCCCCATCTAACCGAAAACAAATTCACACATAGATAGGTCTCCAGTGAACGAAATTATTAGTTCAAATTTAAATACAATAAAAGTCAAATCAGTTCGCTCGATCGCTATCGATCAGACATGCGCACAATAACAATTTCAATGAATTGATACATTCACGCATGGACTAAGAAGCATGACTTAACTTAAATAAATGAATAAATAAATAGACCTGGATAAATAAATAGATAAGTATATAAGTAGACGCGATTAAATAACATAAATAAATAAATAAATAACTAGACATAAATAAGTATACCTATACGTAGACCTATATAAGCATCCAACGCCCAGATTCAGCCTGACGCCTCGATAATTATAGTTTCGACACCGGCGAGCAGGTGGGGCGATTCACCGAGGCCGATGACAAGTGAGCAGATAGCCTGACCTTAAAGAGGTCAAGGGATGACGAAGCCCTGATCGATAGGGGAAGACTATGCCATAGGTAAATGGCTGTAAAGGCGAATGAATTGCGATAAGCGGCAGTCCTGTGAATCGGGATACGGAACTCCTCTACCTGGTCAGAGTCCATAAGTCTGGTTGAGCGGCGAACAGTGGCATCAACCTCAACAAATAAGCCGCGAAGGTATGTGGGAGACGAGTTCGCAAGAACCTGATACAAGAGTGAGCCAAGCAGGTACAGGCGCCGTTCAGTAACCGATAACCACTTTAGCTGTGCACGATAGGGAGTGATGTGTACATCCCTTCTCAAACCAAAGATGAACCGAATGCCACAGTTCACAAGCCGCTGAAGCTTAAGATTCAGATAATCGGTTAGGTCAAGATACACCAGACTGCAATAGTCAATGTGCGGCAGCACTAAGGCAGAGACGAGCAGTGACTTTACGTTACGCGGTAGCGACCCACTATGAAATTTTAATTTGTGCAGCGTAGCATGCACCTTTCGCGAAACTAGTGCAACATGACTATTCCAGGTGAGATCAGAGGATAAATGAACACCAAGATTTCGGACAACATCGACGTACGGCAGAGACTGATTATTTATAATAATTCGGGGTAGGTCCGATTGCTTGAGCTGACGAACGAAAGCCGCGCTGCCCAATATAGTGGCTTTGGTCTTGCCAACATTTAACCGCAATCCATTGTCCTTCGCCCAGCCAGCGACAGCTGCCGCGTCCCTATTCAAATCATTTACAGCCGTGTGAAAGTCGCCCGGAGCTACATGCAGATAAATTTGTAGATCATCCGCGAAAATAACATGCTTGGTATGTCGCAGAGCCAGGCTTATAGTGTTTATAAAAAGCGAGAAGAGAAGAGGCCCAAGGACGTAGCCTTGCGGCACCCCTGAGCGGTTACATAAAAAATCAGAGTGCCCGCCACTAGATGGATCCTGTACCGCCTGGGCTCTGCCTATTAGGTGAGAGTGAAACCACGAATCTGCAGCCACGGAAAAACCGTAATGCCGCAGCCTAGATAAGAGTAACCTGTGGTTGATGCTGTCAAATGCCTTACTGAAATCGAATAATAACAGGATAGTGACGCATCTATCATCAACCGCTTTTTTAACATCGTCGAGCACCTTCACCAGCGCCGTTTGCGTACTATGACCCTTTCGAAAACCGGCTTGCACGGGATCCAGCAAGTTGTTCCGCTCTATGATGTTATTTGATCCGCTACGATACGCTCAAAAACCTTCGAAAGATGAGATAAGTTTGCTACCGGTCTAGTGTCGGAGGCAGAGGAAGGAGGATTGCATTTGTTCAGCGGTACGACATAGGCTCGCTTCCAGATTTCAGGGAAGACCGCGGTGCGTACGGACATATTAAACAGGTCTGCAAGGTGGGGTGCGAGCACAGGCACGATAGTTTCAAGATGACGCAGATGAATGCCGTCGGGGCTTCTCCCACGCGATTTGGTAATATAGGATGACAGGATGGACGAGACTTGATGAGACTGGATTGATGAAAAAGTGAACTCACACGGGACGGTTGGACGGTCCAAAAGGAGCAGCGATAAATCTTGCGAAGAGCAAGGCGGGTGAGCACTGGTGACCGAGACATAATGCAAATTCAACTGTTGTGCAGAAAAATGATTCAGCGGAGATGAGGAAACGGAGTTGACAATTCCATGTCGTCTGAGTTCGCCCTAGATGCTCGGTGCACTAGGTAGGTTGCTGAGACGATCCGTAACATATTCGCTCTTGGCCTGCCTGATTTTCCATTTGACAGACTTGCGGAAAGTACGATATTTTTTAAACATGATCACTGACCCAGCCCGCTTAGCTGATGTATATAACCTATTACGAAGTGCGATGCACCGCTCAATTTCAGGGGTCAACCAGGGGGCGCAAGGCCCTCTAAGTACGCGTGAAACGACTGGCGCCTGGCTATCTAGTGCTACTGTGATTGAATTACAAAGTGACTTAATTGGGGGATCTGAGAGAGAGTGGTTTAAATCGACCGAGATTCAACCCACACCCTCCTCTTATTCATACTTGTAATTATTAGAATAACAATTCTCACTCATTGTCAGCTACTATCTATTTGGCTCTAGTCGTGTATCTACAATATATGAGAATGTACGTAGCCTTGTCAAAACAACGAAATATGTAATACTGATTTAGACATAAAGGTATCTGTATCTAAATGGAGGGTATTGACCTGACAGTAACAAGTACGAGTAGAAGCAGGCGGAGTTTCAGCCGATTTAGGCTACACCCTCTCAGGACCCCGGATTTAATTCACCTTGTATTGTTTCCAGGTATTTGGATTGTTAAATAGCATCCTAATTATCGTAATCATAAATAATGACAGCAGAACTTGAACTGATAGCTGTATGTACATTCCGACTACAACCGAGCGGCCATTGCCTCGACATTATTTTCTCTTGTGACGCCGTTTTTTTCTCAGTACAGGTACTTTTTGACAAAAAAAGACATACGTATTTCTCCGAAAAAATTATATTCGCCGAGAGTGTATTCTCCGATTTTTCTCAAACAAATTTACTAAAAAGTACATTAAAAAACCGCTTATTTTGGTGGCCATCTCATCTTGAATATCATTTTTCGATTTTTTCTTTCCGGATGCAACTCTGTAAAATGTGTTTTTATTCATAGAAAAGGATTTAGTACATACATATTGACATACTGACTGCTTTTTTACGAATAATGTTGTCATTCATATTGTTAGGGATTCATTCATGATGAATGTTTTTCAACTTTTTTTACAATTCAGTCAGATTTAGAGGGTGTGCAATTCGTCGAGATTGCCTGGTATGGTAATGTGAATTTTTTGCCAGATAGTAGCATTGATGCCCACTAAAATCTCGCAGTAATAGATTCTTTTGAAAATTATTACTCTCACAATAAAATATATACTAAGAATATATCCGGAACACGTATATTTTAAATGGGGAAATCCACCCTCTTGGTGGGAAGGATTAGAGTTGAGATAAAAATCTGAAAAAATTAGGAAATTATTTCTGAATTACTTGGAGCTGATCTGGGGCGAGCCGGCTGAAAACATCGTTCGAACCCTAAATAAGGACCACCCTATAAATGATGACACTTATGATTGATGCATGTCAGGCAGTATTTATCAACCGGCCTACTTTTTTCACTCGACCTACCGGATTTTTTTTTTAAATTTGCTAGTTCGCAGTACTATAATTGAGAGAGATTTCTATGATTTTTTTCAAATTGTTAAGGGTCACCGTTCAGGATTTACCTCTTTACTTTTTATCACGAAGTGACAGGAAAGTATTGGTTTCGTGTCGAAAACGACTTTCGCCAATTCAAAAAAATGTCGATTTTCGGCCTCGAGCTAAAGTCATACATTTTGATCGTTACGATTTTGAACATACGTAATTGGTATGTCTGTTGGTCTGTCTCAAAATATAAATAAGTGCGTGTTCTGGAAAACATCTGGGCGCAAAAATCTGAAATTTTACATACTTATGGCTTATATGTTCTGACGATGATAAATTGCCATGTCCCATTAAGATCGATCGAATGGTTTGTCCGAAAAAAATTATTGAATTCTAAATCAAATAAAAATGAAATTGAGCAGTGATCGTGAGCATAGCCCGAAAGAAAAAATTGCATTCAAATATTTGAAAATAAATAGTGATGAAAAGTCTAGGGCAACCTGGTTGACCAATTTTTTTTGATTATATCAGTATATCTCAGAAAATATTGCTAGCTCAAAAAATTCATCAAAACGTTAATTTTTTACTATTTTTCATCTACTTAAAAATGATGTGGTCATCATTTTCCG
The DNA here is from genome assembly GCA_949628255.1 of Macrophya alboannulata. NCBI lineage: Eukaryota > Metazoa > Arthropoda > Insecta > Hymenoptera > Tenthredinidae > Macrophya > Macrophya alboannulata. Next base: position 12,164,939 of record OX451209.1, read on the forward strand.
ACTCGAAAAGATCAATTTTTCGCAAAAAAAAAAAAAAAAAACAAACATTGAAATGATTTTTTTCCGACTAAAAATACACCTTCGATTCCGGTACCAATTTTACAGGGTATTTGGCATCAAGATTCTGCAATAAAAATCTCAAATTGAAACCTACGATTCTTACGTAGTAGAAAAATAAACAAATTAAAAATTAAATTCATACAGATTCATATAAACTCAACATCGTTACACAGAAAAAATTTTTTTTTTCTCGCTGGAGATGAATATTCTTGATTCAAGAAAATAGTTAGGAAGATCGAAATCATTCCTGACAAAGTAAAAAATTTTCTTGAATTAAGAAAAATTTTTGGTTCAAGAAAATACTTACTTCGTCATGGATAATTTCGATTTTCCTAACTATCTTGTTGGTTCAAGTTAACTTTTTTTTCTGTGTAGGAAATTTGTTTTGAAATAGAGGCTTTTTCAATAAAGCTTTTTGTTAGTCTATTTCAGAACAAATTTCCCAACGATGTTGAGCTTATGTGAATCTATGTAAATTTAATTTCTTATTTGTTTATTTTTTTTTTACTACGTAAGAATCGTAGATCCTACTTTGAGGATTTTTTTGCAGAATCTTCATACCATGCCAAATACCCTGTCAAATTGGTACCGGAATCGAAGCTGTGCTTTGAGTCGACAAAATCATAAAGTTTTTTTTTTTTTTGCGAAAAATGAATCTTTCCTTTTTGGGCAAATTATGACTCTAACAACTTTTAAAAGTAGATGAAAAATTAAGAAGTTAATGTTTCGATGAATTTTTTGAGTGACCAATATTTTCTGAGATATACTGATACAAACAAAAGAAGTTAAATCCTGAATGGGGAGTTTCAAAAATCTGAAAAAAATCACAGAAGCCCTCCTCAAGTAGTACTACAAACTGGCAAATTTTCAAAACATCTGTTAGGGTGAGCAAAAAAAGTGGCCCGATCGATAAAGAATGCCTCATATACGAACGTATCTAATTAATTTTCCATAACTTCCGAATTCTTTGGTTAAAATTGCCGGCTAGAAGTACGTTTTATATCTGGGAAATAAAATTTCAGATGATAAATATGCGTCTGTGGTACGATTGGTCGATTATTTCATTGCATCAAGCGGTGGTTACATAATTCCTTTCGAATGTAAGGCAGTGCCGGATTGAGAAAACGAGAGGGCCTGGGCAGCGCAGTTGTGAAGGCCCACTACCCAGTGTGAATTTTCACCGTACCGAACTCAGTTATTTATCCATATAAGAAACTATTAAATCTATAAAAATAGGTTTTTTATGAATTCACTTCTAGAAGATACTGAAGACCAACATCAACAAAAACGTTTGTAACTAAAGATAACTTTGTTAACTTATAATTATTCCATTGCACACCACAAAATTATAAGCATCTAACACTTTTGTCGATGATTGTTGCAGGTCTCAAAGAGCAGGAACTTTTGGTGATTTGCGAAAAGCAAAATTGTCTATCAACTGGTCAAGGTCCATTTCCTGAAAAATATCGTTTTCAATCCTCATGATAATTGAGTTGTTGAGTACGAGCAAATGCGTACCCTGAGAAGTCACTAAATCGAAAGCCACTATATTCGTGTATATTTGAACAGATTATCTGCGCTTCAAGCACATGGGGAAAGATGGATTCATCAGATGAATACGCAAATCTTATACATACAACTCGACTGGTGATTAATTATTTGTGAAAGAATTCCACGTTGAAAAAATCCCTTGTTCTTATGCAAAAAAAGTGAAAATCGAAATTTTGTGAAGGCCTCATTTCTGTGCGGGGCCCTAGTGCAGCCGCCCCGTCTCCCCATACCTAAATCTGGCGCTGATGTGGGAATCATTTGTAATACTACTACGCTCACGTCACAATACTATCGCGTAAAAAAATAATACATGCACGTGGTATAGGAGCGAGTAATAAAACGGACGGTAAAAGTCATTGAGTGAGTTTTTTTTTAGAGATTATGCTCAAGGAAAAGATTGCGAATCATCGATTCTATCTTTCTTGATCTGATTCTGCGATTGCTTACTTCTTTCTCCTAATTTTCAATCATGGTACGATTTGGTTATTAGTTATGGCCTCAGCGTTGCGAAGCCTAGGATTATGTCGCTCGACTTTTTGATTGACAAACATACTATACTTGAGAATTATTATGGTGCCTTACGATGCAAGTAGGTGCGTGATGCTATAGCATTAGCAGCAATCACAATTTTATTATAAAATAATTAATACCGTATTGAATCTTTTAATGCTATGCGATTCTAATTGATTTGCTGACTAAACGCTGCATTAATCAGCTAAGACAGTACGTGTGAATACAGTAAGAGCGGTAATTGCTTTAATTAATGTACCATTTCGTAAGTATGATAAGAAGCGAAAATCTAATCTAAATAATGTATTCAGTAGGTATAAGATTATCTTTTCAACGAATGATGGACAACGACTAGTTCCTTTAACATTTACATGAAATGTATGAATGTACCGAATTAAATGACAAATATAATTTTTTTATGTAACTCTTGCAGTAATGTTCAAAACTATATACTTACTCCAAGCTTCCAAGCAGTTTCAATGTTTTGAACAGATTTTATAAGAGCAGCATCGACGCGCAGTTCAAATTTCCCTATTTCAATAGCATATTTCAGATTAAATGAAATTCGCATTTATAAATTCCAGGTCTGCACAAGGATTGGCCAAAAGTCGCTCGCGGAATATACGAGGGTACTTATAATACCCAAATGAAAATGGGAAGAGCCCCTGATGGAGAACCGATACTGAAATCTTGAAATAAGACATTTTTTCGTTTTTCGAAGGAAAGGTTTTCCGCTCATAGACTTTCGCGGCAGAGGGTTGAAATTATTTTTTAATGCACATACATACCAATATAATCCAAAAATTGTAAGAGACCTGTTTTGTTACAATTTTTTTTAGTCATTTAAGAAACAAAAACGGAAAAGTTTTTCTGTCAAAATTTCAGTGGGGCGTCTTCGCTTAACCGAGGCTTCGCACCGTGAAGAAGACTTCAGCATAGCATTGCATAATACACACGTTTGAATAAGTGCGGCGACGCTGAACAAACGTTACTGATTGTAATAGTATGCATCAATTTTTAAACTGTTAATTTTATGATCACGACAAATGTTACTTTAGAATTTATCTTTGATGGGTTTTTAGGTATAACGATTCCGGGCACAATCACCTCAAGGATAAAATTGAAAGGATACGTGAAAGGAAGACGACAAAAGCTGTTGGTCAAAACTATAGACGTCCAATAAAACGATTTGTATTCCTCGGCGTAGTTAGATTACAGTGTGGAAGATGAACTCATGTCGAAGATAGTTGTTGACCTTACTTTGATTAAGTATTCAACACCAGTTAAATCGTATTTGCATACTGGTTCAACGACAGATCAAGTAAATGCCGATTCTTTATGTATATCTTATACGCAATTACGAAATTGTATCGAGATTTAACTACCTTGCAGACTTTAAGTTGTCTTCTCGCAAAAAACAAGTAAAAAATCAGCTATGTACTCGTTAGGGGTTCCGCCTTAGAACTCCGTGCATAAGCACCTTACGATTTGTCATACAACAAGATTTATAACCTCGATATTTGCGGCGCTGAGAACTTTTTCTGTGTTATCTGACCAATTTTTAGCGATTCTAACTTGTCACACGCGTTGCCCCGTTGTGATAGGACTTGAGTGTGGGTATCATGGATCTTCTTAACATCCACCAATTGTTGAAACCATCAAGTTGGATAATAGAATACGCCTTGGGACTATGGAATGTGTAACAATTTATTGTTATTTACTTTGTTATATTTACTATTTATTCAGAAGTCCAAATCTAGTCACGTTGCAATGGAATGTATAGCAAAATTATACAGCGTCGAAGATATAGCCATAACAAAATTATTGCGACAACTAGTGGCAGGTGGACGCGACAAACGTCGAATACCTGCGATTTCAGACACACACAAGCACGCTAGAGCTGAAGAAGAGAGAAAAAAAAATGAAACTGGTACTTCTGGTAATATTCTTCGGGGGTGTGGCCTATCCGGTTTATGGAGTTCCGGGATAAGCCGGTTTTTCGAAAAAACCGAAAGTGAGTGAAGTGTCTTCATACGCGTTTCACAATCAGTTGATTACGGCAGTTCAATAGCCACTGTAGCTGTAGAATAACTTGGTATAGATATTGATGCATATACCATTACCGATAAACATCGTTCTAGATCAAAGCTAATAATAATTGCCGCAGATTTAAACACTGATCTGAATCTATGATACGGAACAGCTGTTTTGAAATTGTTAAACAGCTCGCTGGCATTTCTTCACCTTTTCAGGAGATCACTATAATTTGTTAGGCAAAGAGATGGCGTTAACGAGAATACTGGTAGAGTATCTATTAGGGTGGTTTGAAAAAAGTTGATATTTCTATTTTTTCTTCTGTTACGTGAAAAATGTTGATACATGGTGAAAGAAAAAGTTTTCCCAAATATGAACTTTATAGATAAATTTCGAAAGGTCGCTCAAGCGATTTCTAGTTTTAGCTTAATATCATGGTTTTGCACACTTTCAATAAAGAGAATCATTGTAAACTGTATAAAAAAATATTTCTTTTTGTTTGAAGATCTTCACATTTATTTAAAAATGAAAATAAACATCTTCTAACACATTTTTCAATGATTTTTTTTGTTGAAAATGTGAAAAACCATGATATTAAGCCAAAACTAGAAATCACTTGGGCGCTCTTTTGAAATCGATCTGTAAAGCTTATATTTGGGGAAAATTTTGTTGTCACTATGTAATAACATTTTTCACGTAATGAAAAAAAAAATGATAATATCGACTTTTTTTAAACCACCCTATTACCTTCACATGTGCACCGTGATTTTCCGTGTCGTAAGAGCCGCTCAAGCGCGGATACTCATAGGTAACGAAGCGTATATTGTATACGATAGAAAACATTGGTGAGATCGTGCTATATGGAGATTGTGGTACAGTTTCGAACTTATTCTTGGGTATCGATATTTTTGATCCCGTATCCACCTAACGGAGTTCGAGCGACTCCAACGTGTGCAGGTCCTTTTCATTTAATATTTTGGATATGTTTAATATATACCCCAAAAGCACCTCAGGTGCAAAAACCTTGCGCCAAGTACATCCATTGCGCCAAGTACATACATTAAAAGATAGTACATAATTATCAACAAAAATTTTTACACAAAATATTCGAAGAAGTAGCATTTGATCTACAAAAGTATTGAAATCAATGGACGTTCCCAAGCACAATTAAACTTTTTCACAATTGATTTCTGAATGTGACCTCGTATTGGTTGTCGTTAGGTATTTACATTTCAATATACATAGCATGCGTAACACGTGATAACATGCAACATACGTACTCATAAAAAAATATCAATTAAAATTAATATCGAGAAAACAAAGAACAGAAAAAAAAATTCGAGGTATTGGTATTTGGTGGGCGGATGTTTAAATTATTATAAGAATATTGAATCATTTCAATTTATATTTGCGTGGACTTATTACAAAAATGCCCGCCAAGTACCACTACCTCCAAATTTTTCTTCTTTTCTTTTTTTTTTCTCAATATTAATTTTAATTGATTATTTTTTATGAGTACGTATGTTGCATGTTATTACCTCTTACGCATGTTATGTATATTGAAATTCAAATACCTAACGACAACCAATACGAAGTCACATTCAGAAATCAATTGTGAAGAAGTTTAATTGTGCTTGGGAACGTCCATTGATTTCAATACTTTTGTAGATCAAATGCTACTTCTTCGAATATTTTGTTAAAAAGTTTTTGTTGATAATTACGTACTATCTTTTAATGTATGTACTTGGCGCAAAGTTTGTGCACCTGAGGTGCTTTTGGGGGATTTCATTACTTATTGTACACGTTATGATTTGCTTGACTGTTTCTGTGAGATGTTATTTTGCTCCGTGATGTTATTTTAAATCTCACTGTTATGAGTTGTGTTGTGACCTATGACTGAAAAATGAACTGTAATAAAAAGCCTCGACCCCGTAAGCGTTAGTTTTCATCGTATATATCATAGACTTACTTTTCCTACAAATTCAAAATCATGTTAATGTCATTATGTATTTAATAGCCTAATAGGGAGAGTATCAGACATCCGAGTCATAGATTTGGATCAAACTTCTAGAGGTGTTTCTTCGGATAAAACCATGAAACCCGTGCCATTCTATTCATTGTAATGAGCTCTCATTTTCTTCTTGAGCTCAAAGTGCTGGACCTACCAAGTTATTCCTGATTTCGTCTAATAATGTCAAAAAAAAAAAAAACCAATTCAAGTTCTGAAGGAATTAAAGTTATAATTTGGCTACCTAATTGTGATTATGTTATTAATTCAAGTTTGATCACCATTCCAGCCACCGATAATAGAATTAAAGGCCTTCGTAGCTTATGATTTTGGCTTTGAAACGTTCGCTGATTGCCTAAAGTTGTCCACAGAGCTTCAAACTGTTAAAACGACGTTGGCAGAATAGTGAAAAACTATTCACGAAGAGAATTTTGGAGAATTCAATTCAAGCAAATTTTCAAACAATTCATTGTAATTTTTAGTTGATGAATAATAAAACAAAAAAGTGAAAACTATTCTTCAGATTGCCTTATGTAGATGCTTTTTCAACGTCATTTCAAATGAGTACTGTCAAGTTTATACTCTACGGTCAACTTTTGGTATATGCAGCAAACCTTTCAAAGACAAAATCATAGGCTACGAAGGACTATAATTTTATCATCGAAGGGTCAAATGCTGATCAAATGACCTTGAACTAGTGAAATGAATATAATTACACAGCAAAATTACATCTTTAGTTCTTTTAACTGCTCGAACTTATTTTTTGTATCATTTTCAGCCAACTTTAAGAATTGCTCGGTAGTACCGGAACTTTAAGCTCAAGAAGAGAATGAAAGCTCATATTCTTCCCGAGGATACCACACAGTGAGAATTATAGATAATCCGAATGGGGTCATAGTCCTAGTGTCCAATATCAATCTAGTATTTAGCTACGGCAATATAATCACTGAAATTGACTGTTTATTAAAAAGGTAATAATTGAGCGCATGGAAATAAAAATTCAGAATCTTACTGACTGTTGGTATTATACCCGGCAAAAACATTGTAAATGCCAAAAATTACCGCCAAGTACAAAAATAGTTTCACCGTCTAAAAACTCAAAATCATCAGTCTCTTTTTCAACGACGGATCACATACATCTCCCTTTCATATAAAACAGTACAAAAACCTTGTACGTGCAATCAGACAACAAAGCCAAGCACTCTCATAGTTCATTTCCATATTTCGAATTCTGTTTTTCCAATGTTATTTAATCGCAATCGATGGAAAACCAATAGATCATTCGTTATCTTTGACAAAACAACATATTGGTGACGGGAAATATTGCTGAAGGAAGTTATCTCGGATGACGATACAAACTTGGCGGGCATAGATTGTTCTGAAAATGATCAATTGCTCTCTTTTTCTGGTCTATTCTTTCTAGCCACTCTGTGATGATCACACCCAAGACACTGTTCGGCACATGATCAAAGACTGTTTGTACTTTTATCACACTAATAATATGTATTAGTAACTGAAATTGAGATATAATTAAATTGAACTAATAAGTAATCAGTTGAATATCGATGTTAAATTAGACATACTCATCGTGCCAATACTTCTACATAACGTACGTCTTTCATAGCAAGAACTAATAAGTTCATGAACGGTGGTCTTGGAAATCGGAGTTTTTATTTTAAAGAATGGTTCGAATCCAAATCAGCATGACTAAAGTGCACCATCGCAGTCGAGAATCATGCATCTATCGTTCACCAGATTTCACCTATAGTTACATTATGCCAAAATATAAACATATGAAAGCCATGAAACGGTACATACCCTGGCCCAATCTATTATTGGTACAATGGGCTATTGCTTCTTCTAACGTCTCCTTTTCTGTTTTAACTGCAGTAAATGAAAATCAAATCGCATCAATTTTTTTGTTAGACAATAACGAAGAGAGTAAAGTGTATTCTCCATCCAAAGATACACTGATTTCCGATTTTATCCCACGCTGCAGCAATTGATCATTTTCAGAACAATCTATGCCCGCCAAGTTTGTATCGTCATCCGAGATAACTTCCTTCAGCAATATTTCCCGTCGCCAATATGCTGTTTTGTCAAAGGTAACGAATGATCTATTGGTTTTCCATCGATTGCCATTGAATGACATTGGAAAAACAGAATTCGAAATATGGAAATGAACTATGGGAGTGCTTGACTTAGTTGTCTGATTTCACGTACAAGGTTTTTGTACTGTTTTATATGAAAAAGAGATGTTTGTGCTCTGTCGCTAAAAACGAGACTGATGATTTTGAGTTTTTGGACGGTGAAACTATTTTTATACTTGGCGGTAATTTTTGACATTTACAATGTTTTAGCCGGGTATTTCATTACTTTTTGTATGTTACAAGATACACAACACTGAATTCTGCGTAGAGATGTATGCATAGACAACTATTACTAATAAGACACATACACCTATATTTGAAACATGCCAATTTCTGTAATGAATGACTCTGCTTTAATCACATTTCAAAATTTTCAAATTAAGTATGTAGTGTAAGAATTTCTTCAACTCTACATAAATTATACGCGCAAAACCGTACTTTCTGTGAAAATATTGACGATGTTTCGAAGATTTGGCTAGTAGTCTAGTTTCGCGTCCGATGCTTCGCACAATCCGAACCAGATCCATTCATTCGTTTTTGAAATATCGTACATACCTGCTAGTTTTTTTTTTGTCTTTTTTTTTGGGGGGGGGCGGGGGGGGGGGGGGGGGTGGCTACATTCTACGAAGAGAAAAATTCTCGCAAAGTGGCAAATTTTGTAGCTTCACTCCAAGTGGTCTCTCATTAATTTTTTTATCAAATATTTCATCAATATTAGAACCCTGAAAATTATTTCGCTTCGTGTAAAATAACATAACTACCGCAATAGCACAATAACCAATTCATGCCGACTATGCTTCTGTATTTGCAAGTCGTTAGGGCTGAGTAAAAAAATTATAATCATAGTGTTCGTTCGTTAAACTCGTGAATGAGCGGGAATAGATAGTTAGACAGCTCAAGAGAAGTTTAGATCCAAAACGCTTATGAGTAAAGCTTTTTCGCTTCTTGGTTTTGTCGGGATATTTATGTTCTTATTTTCCATGGGAATTGCAGTACTAATCGAAATAATCATGTATTAATAATAATTATAAAAAGCAAACGAAACTTTTAGTCTTATTAGATGAAGTATTTAAAAAATTTATGATGAACCATTCGAAGTCGAACTGAAAATTCTATGGCACGCCGTTTTGCTATTTAATGTAGTCATAAAAATTGAGGGTCAAAAAAATTACCTACGTGGAAATACATTTTTATTACGCCTAGACATAATTGTAATTCATTGAATGATTATGAAGTAGAAGCATATGTGACGAATGGAATTTAAATTATCTCTAGACATAAAATTAATTCTCCATTTCATTTTATCTTATAACATAAAAGAAATTCCCGAATTCGCATTATGCACATAATTTTAATCCCCGAATTTGCATTATGTACATAATTTTAATTCCGAATTCGCAGTATGTACATAATTTTAATCCCCGAATTCGCATTATGTACATAATTTTAATTCCGAATTCGCATTATGTACATAATTTTAATTCCGAATTCGCATTATGTACATAATTTTACTTCCTGAATTCAAATTATGTACATAATTTTAATCCCCGAATTCGCATTATGTACATAATTTTCATTCCCGAATTTCCATTATGTACATAATTTTAATTCTCGAATTCGCATTATGTAACTTAGCGAGGTTGATTCTGGGACGGAAGTGCAAAATCAGAAAAGTTACCAGGCTGGTAGTTACTAGGCAAGTAGTGAGACAGTCGTCGCGCTACCCTAAAGACGGCCGCGAAACCAGCACGAGGTGGTATCAACTTCGATGATTACATAATTTCTGGGGTAATCACAAACACCGAGTCACTTGGTAACGTTTCGAGTGTAGGTTATCTGTCACTCTTTTTGAAACTCAGCAGACGGCTCGTGCCGTCTCACTACTTGCCTAGTAAGTACCAGCCTGGTAACTTTTCTGATTTTGCACTTCCAGCCCAGAATCAACCTCGCCAAGTGTACAGTTGTGGAGCCGACAGGGTATAATAGATGTATTAATACACAGATGATCACTAAATCGTTGCTTACGAAACTAATCAATAATATTTATTGAATTCAACACTTTTATGAAGAAACTTTGAAAATCTTTGTCTGCTTCATTCGAAGTCTGGTCTCGGCGCTCTTTGTTGTCCCTAGACGAGTATACCTCAAAAGCCTTCACACTGAAGAAGTATGGAGAATTCAAATTATGTACATAATGCGAATTCGGAATTCGCATTATGTACATAATTTGGATTCCGGAATTAAAATTATGTAGATAATTTGAATTCCGGAATTAAAATTATGTACATAATTTTAATTCTCGAATTCGCATTATGTACATAATGTGAATTCCGGAATTTGCATCATGTACATAATGCAAATTCGGAAATTAAAATTATGTACATAATATGAATTCGGGAATTCAAATTATCTACATAATTTTAATTGGGAATTAAAATTATCTTGCGATATCATAAAAATTCATCCGATTGGATAGTCAACAATTTATCTGCAATTAAAATGACTGTAGTCCATCGTTGAAATTCTAAATTTTTATTTTGTCGAAGCCTAATTTCAATTCAAAAAATTTCAATGATTCCTCACGTAATTATAACGCATGAATTCATTTTATGTGGTACTATAATTTTAATTCACAGAATTAATATGAAGCTTGCTTTCTTTCGATTCGTGCATTTATTTTGATGGTCTACCTTCAACTAAATGCATTATTATTATCTTATGACTTTAGAAATGAATTCAAATTATCTTACAACATAAAAATAATTCGACTTTGTGTCCATCTCTCTACGTACATTTTGAATTAAAATTATGTTGTAACATAAAATTAATGAATTCTTTTGAAGCGTAGCTTCAAATAAATTCTATTGACACAATGCTTATATCATTTTTAATCAGCTTTTCCACTTCATTTTTGAAGTGGCAACCGTTGGTATTAAATAGCAAAACGGCGTGCCATAAAATTCGAACCTTCGCTAAAAGTTTTTTCTTCATGAAAACTAAATTTTAAGCAGGTAATGTCCGTGAAAAAAAAACATGGATAAAAAACACAATACTACGCACCGTGCACGTCTGTGCGATTTCATCATGATTCGCAGGCGCTCAAGTATCTCATATATTTATAGATTTTCATGCACCAAACCTGTCGCCGGGGAGTGTTTTGCACTAATATATTCTGAAAACACTAGTAAGATCTGCAATGTTGTATTAATGTACTTCATGATGAACTTAGGAATAAAAGAAAAAAAAAAGTAATAATAATAATAATGATGACGACGACGATGATGATAATTATTTGCAGATATCGTGGTCCCAAGACATATATGTACAGTAATGTTCAATGATGGAGTCCGCGGTGGCTCACTATTTTTTTGGACCAAACGTAGAACAAGTTCACAATCTTGCAATAATTTCATTTGCCTATGCTCAACGAAGCAGTAGCCAACAAACAACTGAAACCAATTGTTTGTTGGCTACTGTTTAGTTAGGCTTACTGTAAGCCACTGCGGACTCCATCAATGAACATTACTGTACCTATGTATCTCTATGCATATATAAAATAAGTAATATATTGTTAATAACTTTGGTATGCGTAGTCGATTATTGCTCAAAAACAATAGGGGGCGAGATTTCGGTGTCAAGAACACCCCCTCCAAATTGCAAGTTCATAAATGCAACGGTTCGATAGATATCGTGGTCTCAAGGAACACGTTCTGCAAGGAAGAAGAAGAAGAAGATTGTGTTTTTCGATCAACTTTGACGGTCAATATCTCAGGAACCGCTTGATCGATTTCGTGCAACTTTTGCTAGCACGGTCAAGTGGGGTCGACCTTACGCCTCTATAAATTTTATGACAAATTAATCGGTGGTTCAAAAGATATGACAAATTTTTTACAAAAACAAGAGCTTGCTCGGGTAAATGATTCGGAGTTGGCGCGCCGGCCCACGGGTACTTGGCGGCGATTCGCTGCCGCGAATCTTTATACCGAGAGTTTTCGGTGAATCCGCACGACCCCCTCCTATGACCAAACCAACACAGGTATGCACTGCGTGTATGAGTCTCGTTCAGGAGGGGATAGGCTACTAGTAGCATTGCTTATCCCCTCCCGAACGAGTCTTACACACGCGATGCCTGCCTGTGTTGGTTTGGTCGTCAGAGGGGGTCGTGCGGATTCACTGAATACTTTCGGTATATTACATCCTTGCTTATGCACTAGAAAAATGATATGGCCGCTAGCGCTAATCTTTTGAACTGAGCAATAGAATCATATTTCAACACTTCCTTTTTCTATAGTCAGTCCATTTTTTTCACTTTTAATCTAATACTGAGTTCAACTTATTTCTCTAATAGGAACTGAGTTTAAATCATTTCTCTAATAGGAACTATGTTTAATAACTTGCGGATATAATAGAATTGTTCTCTTTGCAGAGGTTTAGTGAATATATCTGCTTAAAAGCTGCTCCGAGTTAAATAAATCATCCTGGATTTTTTCTCGAGCGAAATAGTATTTTACATCTATACCTATATTTTGTACATTTATGAAAGGTAGGATTTTTCAAGAGTTCAATCGCGCTTTGGTTAGCTAGTCTTACAGTAGGTTTTTCTATTTTATATCCTATGATCTCATGCAATAAACGATCATAACCAAATCAATTCTTTTATTGTTTGAGGTGTAGTGATGAATTGAGATTCTGTTGTAGACGATGAAATTACTTTTTTGCGTAACTGCAAAAATAACAGCGGAATGATCAGAAGCAGCCAATGGTGTGATTGTTTCATTTGGAGCGGCATAGCTGCACCATAGCGCTATTCGTATTCTGTAACTTCAGCGTTACCGTATGTTTGAACAATTAATAACCGTTGCCATGCAACTTTCTCTTGACACATAGGTAATAAGAATATCACTTCGCTGTGTAAAGTGCTGTGAAAAAAGCATGTAAATAACGCGTTACTACGGTAACGGTTTCGATTGAATTATACCAAACTGCGCTGGAGGGTTGCATTGTCACTATAGCATCACCCGTCAAAGCAGCGGTACGAGGTGGCGGCGATATGCTCTTATTCACGCCGTTATATTAGGTGTAATTATTTTGACGCTATGAAATCGCAGTTATAGGTTTCAATATCTCCTGCATAGTCTGCATCGCTAAAGGCTAGTACATTAAGCTTTGCTCCTGCCTTGAACAATAATCTATAATCTACCGTCCCCTTCAAATATTCTAGAACTCTTTTGACAGCATTTCAGTGTATTTTGCCCGGAGACTCTAAATGTTGACTGACTGTACATACTTAGCGCGAAGGAAATGTCCGGCTTCGTACCTATTGCTAGGTACATTGGAGATCCTATTGCTTCTCTGTATGGTGCTCGTATTCCCTCAGGCTGCTGCTTGCCATGCACGAAGAGACTCAGCTCTCCGTGCTTGTCCATCAGAATGCTCACAGCGTTCGCCTCATCTACGTTAAAACGTTCCAGGACTCTAATGGCATAGCCAGTTTGATACGAGAATATTGAACCATCGGACCCACGTTCTATCTGTAAACCCAAAAACAGATTCAAGTTTTCAGTTGTTACCTCAAATTTCTTTTCGAGTTCGGCCAGCAACGCATCCACGGTTTCCTGATTCGTCGGTGCTATGAGCCCGTCGTCTATGTATATTACCAAAATCAATTTATTTTGCTGTTAATTGTTGGTGAATACACATGGATCAGATCTTGTAGGTTTCAGATTAAACCTTCGTATGGTGTCGATAAAGCGCTCGTGTCAAGGTCGTGATGCCTGTTTTAGCCCATATGAACTTCTTTCCAGTTTGCAGACATTATTCGCTGCTTCTTTGTAACCCTGCGGGTGCTCCATCAAAATTGTCTCCCTCAGTTTCCCATTGAGGAAGGCTGTCTTTATATTGAACTGTCGTAAGACCATTTTTTTTATGCTGCTAATGATAGTATTATTCGGATGGAGTCGAGTTGCATAACAGAGCTGAAAGCCTCATGATAATCGATGCCTTATTTTTCTGCATCGCCTTCAGCCGCCAATCTCGCCTTGAACCTATCAACGCCTCCATCTGGTTTTCTTTTTTTTTTATACACCCAACGATTTTCTAATTCCTTCGCGATGTCGGTTTTCTTAACAACACTCCACGTATTGTTTCTCTGCAACAAATCTATCTCGTAATCCATTGCCTTTTTCTATTGTTTAGCATAAGGACTGTTCATAGCTTCGTTGTAGTTTCGCGGTTCTTCCAGTTCCGCTATCAGAACAGTGTCAGGATCGCCGCTGTCCTGGTATTTGCTCGGCTTTCTGATTTCGCTTCTGTTCCTGAGAGCTCTTCTTCCCGGAGGTATGCATTCACATGCTTCTTCTGATTCTTGATGCTCGTCATCGAGTGAGTCATCAGCTGAGTTTCACTCATTTGTCTGGTCAGAATTTTCTTCCTTCTAATGTTCTTGTGGTTCTGGTTCTTGTGGCTGGTGATGTTGTGGCTCATTTTGGAGCTCTTCTTGAAATTCAAAGAATTGTTGGTGATCTCCATCCTCTGCTTCTTCTGAAACCTGTTGGATTTGATAATTTTCTGCGAAGATTACGTCTCTCCTTATGTCCACTCTATCTGTTTCAGGAAACCCAATCCAGTATGCTTGCACTTCGAGGTCATAACCAACAAAGTAGCCTTTCTCGGCTTTACTTTCAGGCTTTCTACGCTTTTCCTTGGGAATACGCACATACGCAGTTGCTCCAGAATTAGCTAGCTTTTATAGCGTAACTTCCCGTCCAAACCACATTTCGTACGAATTCTTGCCATGCATGGAGATCGAGGAGTGCGATTAAGAAGATGGACTGACGTATTGATAGCTTCAGCCTACAGCTTTAACGGTAAGGTTCTAGCATGTAACATGGACCTCGCAGCTTCAACTATCGTCCGGTTCTCCCTCTCTGCCGATACATTCTGTTCGGGTGTGTACGCTACGGTTCTTTGGTGCTGTATTTCAGGGCTTCTCAATGATTCCTTTACCGCTGATTTTAGGAACTCTAAATTTGTCTCTCCCTGGAGCCCTTATTTTGTTTCCACCATGATTCGTTATCATGACTATAAAGTCCTTTAGTCATCACAGTTTCAGCTTTTTTTCTGAGGAAATAAACAGTTCTATATCGTGAATAGTCAAAAGGGTGACCCGTTTTGACGGACTATTTTTTGATTTTGAGTCTTGTATGAAAATTTGTTGGTCTTTTGCATTTGAGGAGCCCTCCCCAAATTCTAGATCAGTTAAAAATTTTTTAGAGGTTGCTCACGAATTTTCAAAATTCCAGAAATGGTCAGAAATCGAATTATTTGTTTCTCCATTTTTTTTCTCGTGGCGGAAATTGTTTCGACATTGAAAAAACATGACATTCTGAAAATTACATTTTTATCCCCATCCTGCTTGAGTTGGCATCCTCTGGCAGCCGAGACTTGAGTTAATCCCTTATCTCGTGTTGACCCCGCTGAAAAAAGATTGTAACGAAGGTGAAGCACATAAAAGATCTGGGATAAATGTTTTTCCACCCATCGAACTCCGTCATAGGCCAAAATGTTTGTATCCCCTCTCTCTAAGGCACTTATTGTTTCGCCTTTTTTCGGCGGTTCCTTGAAAATGACAAGATTTACAAACCATTTTTGTTTGTTTGACATATGGTCAGTAGCGCCTGAATCCATGTACCAAATATCTGTTTTACCGTGACAGGCATCCATGGCGAGTACTGTTTGTGCAACGAGTGCTTGACCCTTAGCCTTGTGTGCCTGACCCTGATGTTGTGGTATTGCTCGACACCTTCTCGCCCCATGTGCGGGTTGGTTGCATTTGTAACAAACATTTGGATCTTGCTTGTTAGCCGATTCACTTTCTTTTAACGAATTTTAATCCCGCTTTCCATTGCGAATCTTCTTCCTTGTTTGTTTGATCGATGTGAGCGTCTCGTTCTGGCCTCGGTCTCGAGCTGAAAATCTTGTTGCTTCTTTCTAGGTTTTGAATGGTACAAGCCAGTGAAATAGGAATCAGTACGATTGAAAATAGCAAGGGTCGAACGTTTACGGAATTGGCTTGGAATGCCCCATATACAGAGTGTTTCGAAAAAAAATTCAGTTTTTATTTTTTTTTAAACTTAGATATTCATGATGGACCTGTGATGGTCCTGTTGATTTTTTTTTCACTCCTTATCGACAAAGATCATCAAGCAAATAGCTCTTCACATATTTCGGAGCAGAATTTGATTTTTTACAAACGAAGGACAATTGAAAATGGTACCTTCAATGTATTCCTTTCCAGATACAACTATAAAATTTTGACAGAATACTGGTTTTTTATATCCCATTACTCTCAATATTTTTCAATTTTAACAATTCGGTGCAACGTTGTGAAAAAACGACTGTTTTTTTCGTTTTGTTCCATTATTTCCACTTTTGTCACATGCATTTTATAGTTCACAAGAACTATAAAAACTGATACTAGAGTGGGCCGAATATCCGCTTTTTTCTAAATTAATTTGGTCTCAGCAAAAATCTTAATTTTTGAGGTGAATAAAGATTGTGTGCACAGGGTCAAAAATTCGGTCAACATCTTAGGCTCGCCAATTGCAATTACAAATTGAAAGTCGCAAAATAATTTTTTTCTTCAGGCTGTTTTTCAGGAAATTCGATTCTCTACAAAAAAGGTCTGTATGAATTATGGGGTGAATATTGTAGTTTCGAAGATAATAGCAATTTTATACAAAAATTGTGATTTTTTTGACAATATTTACTTATTTTACAAGTGAAAAATTTTTTTTTTGATATTTTTTGTTAGAAAATTTAATTCTTTACAAATTGGGTTTCTATTTATTATGACGTAAATATTGTAGTTGCGAAGATAATTGAAATCTTATCCGAAAATTATCATTGTTTGACCATTTTTTCTTATTTTATGGGTAAAAAATTTTTTTTTACTATATTTCGTTGATAAATTTAATTGTTTACAAAAAAAGTCCTTATCGATTATGACGTAAATATTGTAGTTTCGGAGAGAATCGCAATTTTATCCGAAAATTGTCATTTTTATAACAAAAGTTTGTTGTATCCTCTTTGTTAAAGGGGATAGGGAAAGAAGGATCCGTACCAGAGATGATAGAAAATCACTCTAAGTTGCAAAAATAGTAACCGTTTATTTGAGGATTTAAATATGTATGAGTTTCGTTTGACTGAGATGTCCCGTTGAATACAAAGTTGTTTGGTTGAGCACTTGCTCACGTTCAGTACTTGCGTATTACGGAATAGATCCGTGTGTTAAACCGAAGAGAATCTGCTCAAGACTGCCGGTGACCTGGTCTTCAGCCTAATTTATCAGTTACATATTGCTGATTCGGTTGGTGAGGCAATATACCTACAATGCAGATCCACTGCATTCCAGGTCACCTTGCTTATGCTAAACCTACTTTCACAATTATTCGCAATTATTGCAATATTGAATTCCAGCCTACAACAAGTTGTTAATGAGAAAATAGTTATTTAATGAGAAAATATAAATTATCTGTTTAATTATGCGAATAATTATCTTACGTTTCAATAAATTTTCTTATATTTTTATCTGTACGTAATCTGTATGAAATTTTAACGACAATTCTTTTATCCTGCCGATAGATACTTGGCGCAATATACAGGGTGGGTCATTTCAAGTGTCGAGAATGGGAGGAACTCAATCGCCACGAGAGCCCACCCTTTTAGCCAATCAACAACTAGAAAAATTTAGTCGACCGAAATTCTTACGAGAACACAAGATACCATTTCTTTCTGTAGAAAATAAATATCAACAACTGCTCAACTAGGCTGTTAGGTATAGCAGTCTGTAGGTAGAGAAGGCCAACAATTCGAATCGCTTCAGTGATCGCCGAAATGAATAAATATCTAATAGCCTGGTTGAGTCGTTGTTGCTTTTCTTTCCTATACCAAGAAATTGTATCTTGTGATTACGTGAGAATTTTGGTCGACCAAATTCTTCTAGTTGTTGATTGGCTGAAGGGGCAGGGTCTTGTGCCGATTTAGTTCCTCCCATTTTCGACACTTGAAGTGACCCACCCTGTATAATATAGGGGAGAGTCGGGTAAAACGGGGATGTTAGTGGGAGAAGCAATGTAACTAGGCTACTACAGTGAATTTGAAATTATCCACTCGTGTCTGCCATCTATGGGCCTCTATCTTGCTGCCACTTTGAGCAGGATTTTTAAATCCCTGCCATTATTCAAAAATAAATTATTTTTTTGTGCAGTGCACAAATCCCCATTTTGCCCGAACGTGCGGGTAAGACGGGGACCCCGGGCAAATGATCAATACGTCGATTTCTTTCAAGTTTATATCAAAGAATTTATTGCACAAACAAAAGTTATATTCAAAGCACACAAAAAGATATCAAAACGGTCGTTATTATTGATTACAATAATCACAAACATAATCCGTGCTGGTGTCGTCAACGCTAGAACACGCCTCATGGGCCCACAACTCGCAGCCTGTGCATTTAATCCAGCCTTCATCAGGCTGTGAATCTGAGAAAAGTTCGTTGCAAAAAATGCAAGCTGCAGGATTATCATTTTCTTTGTCATTCTCAGGCCCAGAACCTTCTTTATCTGTTATTTTCTTTCCAGCCTTTTTCTTTTTCCCTGAACTTTTATTTTTCTTGATCGTATTCTGCGCCTGCAGTGCTACTAATTTCCTTTTGGCGGGTGTTTTTGGTTTCGTATTGGCAATTAATTCATTTTTGTAGGGTGAACTGGTGATAACTGCTGTTTTGCCGCGACGTTTATCAGATTTTTCCGTCTGCGGCCTTTCGGCACGTGGGATGGGAAAGGCAAGTGTCGGAGGAATCTGAAAGGCTGACGATTCGGGAGGTGTAGATGCTCTAACTCTTCGTCGCTGCAGATCAGGTTCAGATTGATTCGATTGCACGCGTGAAAGTCCAGACGTCCCAGGTTGATCTGGATGCTCTTGCATAGGTGGAAGTCCTGAAGTTTCGGGTTGATTTGCATCTGCTTGCATCCTCGGAAGCCCCAAAGTAGTTTGCACATTCTGGTCTAGGGATCGTTCGGTTGTCTCCGATGGTTTGAACATCCAATCCGGATATACCGTAGGATCAAGTGGGAAAATTCCGGTCTTTCGAAAACCATTTACAGCGGTTTCATAAGACGCTGCTTTCATGAACGCTGTGCCAAAGAGTTTAGCGATTTGGTAAATTGTGATCGGTCGGCCAGGGTAGGCAGTAAGCCACCCCTTCGCTTGTACCGAATAGTATTGACTAACTGGAGCCATAAATGAGACATCAAGTGGTTGCATATGTGGAGGAGTACAATGTGGAGGAGAACACAATAGAATGACGTTGTTAGCGCGTGCCAGATCAATTAGTTCAATACTCTTCGTATGAGTCGCATGGCCATCTAGGAGAAGTAAAACTGGCTTTTCCTTTGTGGGTTTTGCGAATTCGAGGAAACGTTTGAACCATTTGACGAAAATATCCTTCTGCATCCAACCGCTGATGTGATATTCAGCAGAACTTCCTGGTGGCGCTTCATCCAATAACTCTGGCCTCGCTCTTTGACGAGGAAAAATGAACATCCGAGGCATGTAAGTTCCTGCGGCACTCATGCATGTTTCAACAGTTACTAGCGTACCCCTTTCTGCGGATGTGAGGGCCCCAACTTGACGCTTTCCTCGTAAGGCGAGAATTTTTGACTGTTTCTTGGGGACGGTTGTAATCCCTGTCTCATCCACATTGTAGATCCGTTCAGGCGAAAAGTTGTGTTTTTCATACAACTCGGTCAGTAGACGAAAGAACTGGTTCACAGCAGATCTATTGAAACCTATCGCGCGAGCAAGAGAAGTAGCTTCCGGTGAACGAAGCAAAACAATCCTCTAAAGTCGCTCAATAGATAGAGCTAGTGTCAGAGTGAAAATCAGCACATCCCCGTTTTACCCGACTCTCCCCTATCGTTAGCTAAATATAAAAGTCACGTAACTACCAACATTTCCACGTTTTCAAAATTTCAGTGATAATCACATAATTATTTTCTGGAGATATGTCATCGTTTTACCGACAAAATGTACTTTTTGGTAGCTTGACTTTGGAGCGTGACTTTTCTATATATATATAGCTAACGATATATTCCATACAGCCAAATATCCATCCGCAGAATAGAAAAATTGTCGTCAAAATTCATACACATTACGTACAAATAGAAATATAAGAAAATTTATTGAAACGTAAGATAATTTTTTACATAATTAGATAGATAATTTATATTTTCGCATTAAATAACTATTTTGTCATTGTAGAGTTTTTGTTATAAAAATTGCAATTTTCGGATGAAATTGCGATTATCTCCGAGACTACAATATTTACGACATAATCGATAAGGACTTTTTTTGTAGACAATTAAATTTACTAACGAAATATAACAAGAAAAAAATTTTACTCATAAAATAAGTAAAAATTGTCGGAGTTTCCGTACGGGAGCCGCACGAGATAGAGTAGAAGTGCCCTACAAAGGAAATTAAGGTAGTTGTCGTGTTACAATATTATCAAAAAGTTTTGGGGCGTATGCGTATCAAGAGTGGTGGGACTTATAGCAGAATAAGCTATAATTTTTGTCCAAGACTGTACGGGTAGGGACGTTACCCATACAATACTCGTATGTACAGTAATGTTCAATGATGGGGTCCCAGTGGCTCACTATTTTTTCTGGACCAAAACTAAAACGAGTTTTCACTCTGGCATATTTCATGTGCCAACGCTGAAAGAAACAGTAGCCAACAAACAATTGGGTTCAATTGTTTGTCGGCTGCTGCTTCGTTGGGCATAGGCACACGAAATTCGCGAAGATAGTAACTCGTTTTAGTTTTGGTCCAGAAAAAATAGTGAGCCACTGGGACCCCATCATTGAACATTACTGTACGTACACGGAGAGAAATTTATGCTCAAATCAACCAGAAAATTCGTGTTCTTCTCACAATAAAAGTATGGTAGTTTGAGGATAGACCGAAAATATCGTGTGACTCACAATAACAGTATGAGTATTTTACTTATAGGAACATCTGACATACCGTTTTGTGCGTGGTGCCATATGTTTTGGTCATAGCTTTCATACAGTATTGTAGGTTTCGCGCGACGTTGGTAAAGAACCAGTACTACCTTATGTCGTAAAATTTACTGAACTCTGATTCGAACTTATTACTATTATTATAGGAAGTTATGGTCATACAGTATTGTAGATTCGGTGTGACTGCATTCGAGATAGAGACATACCTTGCATAGCAGTGCCGACTTAAATGTTTATTAAATTGACCTCTACCTTTATAGCAAGTCTAAATATTTGTTTTCACCTCAGGCGCACGTATACGGGCTTTTACGTGCGGAGCACGCTGAATGTGAAAATAGGTTGCGTACGTTCGTGCGCTGCTACCTAGCCTCCTAGTCTGTATGGACGTCCTCCTAGACCGTATGCGTATGATTACTAGGAGAGGACCAGTCGCAATTTCCTATATTGTCGACCACTGAGCCCACCAGGCGTTCCTTTATCAAAGCGCATGTTAGCAGAACAGACAGTAGAAACAGTACGAAGGTCGAAGAGTCAATCGCATCATAACACGCTGTTAGTTATAGGTTTGTTCTTCTTCGCTATACTTCCTACACTTTTCTTACACTTTCCATACACTTTTTACACTCGCCCAATAAGAGGTGTAAATTTCTAGTGAAAAGCGTAAAATCGGGTAAAAGTGTAGAAAGTGTAGCTAAGAAGAACAAACCTCTTATGTCTCACCAAGCGACTGTTGGCGGTCGTGTCGTCGTGTCACAGAAAAGATTTCAAAATGAGCGAATTAAATATTTCAACTGATAACCGAAAAAATCATTCAAGCGATAGTAGTGATACTTAATATTAAAATTAAGTAAAATATTATATTATAAGAAAAAAATTATTCTAACCTATACATATTTGATGAAAACATCGTAAAAAATATGTTTGTAACTTAATAAACGATTGTTTCTTTGATAATCCATTAATTCGATTAAAAGCCCTCCCTACTAAAAAATGTCAGATAAAACTGACAGATTCGTATAAATACGGAAAAGATTCAGGTTTGAAAACCGTATAGAAAAGTCGGTTTTTGGGTACAAATCTCTTTCGGTTCTATCGGTTTCTATCGGGCTTTTTGTGTACGGCTTATACGTGCGCCAGAAGTGAAAATTTTTTTAAGTACCATGGACGAGCCTCGCAGGATTATGCTTTCAGCTTCTGTTTCTATCGTGGGATAGTAGAGCCTTGGTCGCTCGCTGCGCTCGCGACCGCGGCCTACTACCCCACGATGAAAACATAAGCTTCAAGCATAATCCTGCGAGGCTCGCCCAAAGTACATAAATAACTAATAAACAGTTAAAATCGTATTTGAGGAATTCAGTAATACAAATAATAATCCACTATAAAGAAAACACAATTGATATTAGTTTCAAAATTCTTAACTTATTAACTATATATTTATGCTAAGCTTAAAAATAACGTAAATAATAACTGATGGGATAATGAACAGGATTCATGAAGTTGCTTAAATTTCTATTTATTGAAATAATCAGGTCCAAAATAGGTACAGGTATCATAGTTCCACATTTATTTTAGATCCATTTTTTGGTAATGTAATAGAATCCGTCACCCAACGTATTAATGCGTTATGATTGCTGGCTCTAAATCTTTCATATGCAAGCACTGCCAATTAAAGCAATTCTGATCTATAGAATCACGTACGCTTGATAACGTTCATCAAAATATCAGTCGAGCAGCTTTTTCGCAACGATTGTAAAATCGCTTGCTTCAATTGATACAGTGATCAAATCGACAAGATAAAGTTCCGCTCACTTAGAGATTGGAAAAAAAAATTTATTCCAATTCCTAACTTATACCAAACAATGCAAAACCGAGAAAGTCTAGATTGAAAGTGTTATTTGCGAGCCATTTATTGAAGTACATAAAAATATATTTAATTAGCAAGAGCAAAGTTCCTTTGCAGAGGCTCGATTACTTAGTTTTAGGTTAGGCCGCCACGTGCGTTCAGTCACACAAAGTTAATCCTGCGTTCGACATCAACAAGTACAATTTTTACGGAACACAAATAATTGTAATATAATACTTGCGTATGGTACTAGCTACATACCAGAAAAAAAGTAATTGCACTTCTTATTTCTCCTATCTTCTTCTATGTATTTGCTTCACGTCGCAGTACAAGTTTCAACACTGATCTAAGGTAAAGTGAGATGGGTACTTGGGCGGCAGAAAAAGCTAAAGCCTTTCCCCCTCCACTAGCTGTATCGCCATGTACACTTTCGCCCTACAATACTGGTATGAGAGCGCGAAAAATATAAATTAGGAATACCTTATAGGAGTTATGGAACAAAACTTACGTAGTATGATGAAAGTAACGGAAAGATCTAGTTGAATACCGAATTACTGTTAGGCACACGTTCTTTCTATTGATGATTACTATACTGGTATCAAAAAAGCTCTAAAATGTTCTGTATATTCTACAAGACATTTTCGTAATGAATAAATACTTCCCTTGAAACGATCTACCAGATTGTATTGTAGATTTTCAGTGTAGAACTTTTACCATACAGTATTGTAAGTCATGTGCTGTATATATGATGGATTTTTACATTTTTTCTGCCTGTCCTCAATCTACCATACTTTTCTGGTCGTTTACACACTAAATTTCTCTCCGTGTATGTAACTTTTCTTACCGACTCCGTTGTTCAAGGCCATCTTCTTCTGAAATTGCAATCGTATCAACTTCCATAGACTTGCCAGATGTTATCGCATCTACCTTTTCACATTTTCTTTGTTCACAAGAAAATAAACTCTTTTTATTTATGTTTTCAATTTCCCAATTTGGGCCAATTAGTACTTCGGGTCTTATGGCATGGACTTTTCCAAAAATTTCTTCCAACTCACTATATAGATTAATTTAAAAGGTGTTAATTTGAAGAGCACTCAAAATATACGTGATAATAGCTGTACTAGACTTAAGGTAACGTTAATTTTTGTAGATATAACTCCATCGTAATGAATCCTACCGTTCGTATGGTATATTTAATCTCCCACGCCCCGTTTGTTTTGGTCCTTTATTGTCAACCTTTTTCTTAAACCGACGTTCGAAACCCTTAATTTTATTTTCAATCTGTATGACTGTATACTTGTGGTCATATCGTTGCATGTGTACTGATACCCTTTTATAGATGTGCTTCTCCGTTAAAAGTTTTCTATCATCGAATAACTTTTTGTACTTCGGATACAAGCTCAATAGATCTCTTATGGCATTGTCAGGCCATAGATTACTGTGCATTACATTTTCATCGACTTCATCGTCAATACTTATATGTCCTGAAATTGTATTAGGCTTTTCTTTTCGTTCTCGGTCACTTTCTGATAATTCTAAATTTTTGTATATACTCTGTATTTTCCTATTCTCAGGTGGTTCTGCATAACTCTGCAGAGTATCGTCTAATTCTTCAGACTCTACAGCTAATGATGAACTAGTAGTCACCTAGCCATGCATAAAGACGTTAAATCAACCCATTTTATAAGCATCATGTCATACGATAAACTATCGACGATCATATAAAAAAAACACATTGTGTTTGATTACACGCTCAATAAATTACGATGCTAGAATGCTATAATCGCCCAACACTTTCTTAATTTAAATTGTGTATTAAATTCACAGAGGAAATGGAAAATGAGAATATGGATATAATGAAACACAATACGTGTATATTATCATTTTTCGAACAGTTTTATTTCAGCATACTCTTATAATTTTGGAAATGGAAATTGGAATGTGGAAAATGAACATATGGATATTAATGAACAATGATACTTGGAAAATGAGAATATGGATATAATGAACTTGTACATTATCATTCTTCAAACAGTTTTATTTTAGCGTACTTTTATAATTTCTGAAATGAAAATTGGGATATGGAAAATGAGAATATGGATATAATAAACAACAATACTTGTATATTATCATTTTCCAAAGTTTCATTTTAGCATACTTTTATAATTTCAAAATGTATGCCAAGTATTAGTAAGTTTAAACGTGACCAAGAGTAGGATGCAGTAAGTTTTCGTAGGTGTTGGTCAAAGATTTTATTGTTTTGGTAGACTGTGTGACTGAACTACCAAAACAATAACATCTTTGACCAACACCGACGAATACTTACTATATGCCAAGTACATCCCAAAGAGTTTTCAACCGCACGGTGCGAGGCTTGACCGAGTCACTATGCTTGCTTACCTGCGTTCTGTGATTTGATGTAACCCATCTTCCTTCAAGCTCCAAGTTTCCCGAATCTGCGTAATCTTCTAAACAATGGTGGGTATACACGCATCCAATTTGGCTAATTCGGTGTCCGCATTCTCCGCAGTTAAAAATGTCTTGTAATTGGAATTTCATAGTAGCCTGTTCAAGTTTTCACACAGGCTAGATATACGAATACAAGAATCCAATTAACAAATATACATATAGAAGTTCGTGAGATTTATTTTTTGCTTTTATCCGTTATTATGTATTTTTTTGACTATAATATTCAAATATGTATGTACATTATTTTAGAGCACAATAATTTGTATGTTGAATAACCAGTCGAAAAAATATTATATCGTTAGCTATATAGAAAAGTCACGTAACTACCAAAAAGTGAAAAAGTTCAGAAGAAGCATGACGTATCTCCAGAAAATAATTATTTGATTATTACTGAAATTTTCAAAACGTGAAAATGTTAGTAGTTACGTGAGTTTTCTATTTAGCTAACGATATGTATGTATGATCACATTTGATTTTTCCCGCGACATAGCGGCCTTCTTAACCTAAAAGTAAAATTAAAATAACCAAAATAATAGCTATACAGCACTCGCTATCCCAACTACACGGCAGTGCAGTGTAGAACGGAACAGTCTAGAAGCTGTTAAAACGAACACTTCCGGATAAACGAACATGCGACGGGCACCTCGGCGCAAACCTATTGTAAGTACAGCAAAAGAGGAAGAAACGAGAAAAGAGAAGGGAGAAATATACTTGTTCTTTGCAGACATGAAAGGTGCATTCGACAAGCTAAGGAGAAAGAAGATATGGAACATGATGGAGAATCTAAAAGTAAATAAAAAGTTGACAGAACGGATCAAGAGACTCGGTAGAGTCTCGCGCCAAGTACATTAAAAAGAATTTTGAAGCGCGCGGCGTGAGGCTCGAACGAGTCAAGAGACTCGGTAGAGTCTCGCGCCAAGTACATTAAAAAGAATTTCTTAGCACGCGGCGTGAGGCTCAAACGAGTCTCTGTACCGGAGAGACTGCACTCCGGCGGAGTGGGGGTAATCATTGGCGTAACTAGGTTTTTTCTCGGGAGGGGGGGCCTGGCCCCCATGCTTCATTTTATTTCACGCAAATATGTGCCCGAATTTTACGGTCCACGAAACAAAAGTACACACATATTATATTATATACATATATTGAGAGAAAAACTCACCACACTTTGGAAAAATATTTTCATTTTTTCGTCAAAGAAAAAAAAAACAAGTATATATATTAGGCCCAGTAATTGTTCATTAAATGACAAAGCATGATTACAACAATTTTAATTTTCGGTTTTTTTTTCCAAAAATATTTAAAATATCATGGGCTGTAATTTCTTTTTTAACTATATCGTTCTCTATGTTAAGAAGAGCCAGATTTGAAAATCGCTCCTGGCACATCGTCGCTCGTAGCCATGTTTTAATACGACGCATGGCGGAAAAGCTTCGCTCACAGCCAGCCGAGCTTACCGGAAGAACTATAGCTGCTTGCAACAATTTGTATAAATTCGGGCAGAAGTCTTTCTTTACCTCCGTCTTCAAATTTTCTAGATCAATTTCGCCTTTTTTATTTTCGATCATGCTCCTAATGATTAAAGATTCAGCTTGTGATGAAGTCGTGTCGATTGTTAGAACGTCTTTGAAATTTTTGATGAAAGCTTCTCTGTGGGTTTGTGCCAAGGGTAAGTTATCAAATCTCTTTCTCCAATTACTTAGAATATTGTCCATAACTTGGTTATAAATATTGATTTTCCAATATTCGCATGCGTTGGTATCAGATGGCAAATCTATGAAGCTACTTTTCCCTAGTGTCGACTCTATTATAAAGTCATTTGATTTTTCTGGTGGCTGCCGTCTCCTTTTAGAGATTCGAGTAGGTTCGAGAGAAATTTCGTGTTGTTCAGCAAATCCTTCGATCTTCTTCCAAAGACCATCGAACTGGTTCCTATTCTTCTCAAAGGTGCTCATGGTGCCTGTTATTATGTTACTCGCTCGACCAAGTGTTGCATTTTTACCTTGGAAATATTTGCTCAGTATATTTACTACTGATAGTACTGAATGAAAGACGTGTAAAGAGACAACGAACTCTGGTTTTTGAATACACGATAATAAGCCGAGCGCTTCTACTGAATTCTTATCTTGATTCTTGTTGACTTCATCTTCCAGAACTGTTTTTATCGCTTCGTAATTCGTTAAAACTGCTCTACAGTTTTCAAAACGGCAACTCCATCTAGTGGTGCTCAAGCTGCCTATTTCTCGACCAACTTTGATACCAAGAGTTTCATTCATTTTTTTTAGACGGGCATGGTTTCCAGGTTGCGCGAAATGGATGTATAAGGCCTCCAGGGTATTAAAAAAAGCAGTTGCTCCAGAAACTCTTGTGCACGAGTCCACAACAACTAAATTAAGCTTATGCGCCAAGCAATGGATGTATATTGCCTGAGGGTGTGTTTCTTTTATAATTGCTTGAAGACCTCGGTGCTTCCCAGACATGACGCTAGCTCCATCGTATGATTGTGCGAGGATAGGAAGATCAGCTAAATTATACTTTTTTAAAAAGTCTAAGATAAGTGTGGCTAAGCTCTTAGCGTCTCTAGAGGTAGAGCAATCTATAAAACCCATGAATCGTTCTTCGGTGTCTAAATCCTTTGCATATCTAATTGAAATGGATAATTGCTCTTCTTTATAGAATCTGGCTTCGTCCACCATTATAGAAAAGAATCCACATGCTTTGACTTCCGTTACGATTTTCTCCAGAGTAAGCTGCGCTATTATGTCAACAATTTCATTTTGAATTTTTGGACTGGTGTAACTAGTATGTTTCTCTAAATGATTTGAAAAATTTGTATCGTATTTAGCCAGAAGCTGACTAATTTCTAAAAAAATTCCCCCTATTTGTAGAAGAAAGGTTCTCACGGTGTCCTCTGAAGGGTAAACCTTGACATACGAGTAACAAGATAACGTCAATAAGCTTCATTAAGTGTTCCCTGTTTTGGACAACTTCTTCTTGATGTTGTTGAGCGATTTGTTGCTGAACGTCTCCTGATATAACCGATTTCTTGTAAGATACATACATTTGGGCACACTGAGAGTGGACAGATGACAGTGCGTGTTTTTTTAGAGCCTCTGTAGTTTTTTTCCAATTTTTGAATCCGTTTTTGGAAAACGTTTCATTTTGATCCCGTATACTATCTGTCGAGAACTGCCTGCATACGAAGCAGTAAATTTTATCTTCTTTAACGCTATACTCGATCCAGCTATAATCTCCGTAATATTTGACTGAAAATGAGCGTAATTTGTCGCCAGATTTTGTTTGCGGAAAATTTAAGCGAGGTTGAGATGGTCCTGTCGAAAGTGTGCCAAGATCGTTTCCGCTTCTTGCGTCTACAGGTTCACTATCAATTTCTGCAACCGAGACAACGTTATCCACGGTCGACGATGTTGTTGGCAAGGCAAATTTTATTGATAAATCATGTTGTTCTTTAGTAGCCTCTGCTTCGATAATTTTATTTGAGCAAGACACAGTACCCGAAATTGCTTCGAGTTTGGTATTAAGTTTTCTACCGCTGCTTATCTCATTGTCATTATTTGTGTCTTTGAATTAAAAGTTTTAAAAAACGTCCGGATGTCCTGGAACTTCTTCATGTTTTACCTTGAAATTAAAGACACAAATGTCAACTAAAAAAAGTTGTCGCCAAGTTGATAGGTAAGATACACCTTCTTTCGAATTCCAATAATTCCATCCAAAAGAAACAATATATTTAAAAAAAAGTCTACTATGTAATAAATAATTGATTATATCCCACTTTTGATTATGTGCAAATACCTGTCAAATTTTTTTTCCCAAGCTCGTCGCTTCTTCATATTCTAGTAAGTAGTTTGAATAAAAAGTAATTTGTGCAATATCGTAACCATAACGTTCGTGAATAAGCTTATTGAAATTGAAAAAAAAAAACATAGTATGATAGCATATAATCAAAAAATGGGTTGGGTAACAGGTATATGTTATACCTAAACGATATATCGACTAATCGTAAAATAAAAATTAATTTTACTATCTCACCTGCAGTAAATACTCTGGGGCTCAATACGATTATAGAGTAATATCACAATCACAATACACAATACGGGACTAGTCAAGTAACCAAAAAATTGGTAAATAAACGAATCGTTTCAAGTTGAAACTGGATTGCCGCTTGCCGCTGCGCTCTGCGCTGACCTCCCCACCAGTCCACGCGTTCACGTTACGGTTACAGGGGTGCGATTCCATAACTTTTATCACTGCTATCACTGTCGATAGATATCATAAGATTGATACGTGCGATGACTTCACGTCGTACATATACGAGTGATACAGCGAAATGTGTGCGTGTGTGTGTGACAGTGATAGCAGTAATAAAAGTTATGGAATCGCACCCCAGAGTCTGACATAGGCACTCTCGTTTGCCCACTCAAGTCCTTGCAGCGTGGCAGTAGCGCATACCTATATATCGCGTATACAATGTATACATATTGTATTATTGTAGCGGGCGCACTGGCCAGCGTATGTTTACCTCGTACAACTTACACCTTACAGTGTGTGAGAGCGGGTGTGTCATATAGCGTGCCATATAGACCGAAATACGTTTCTAGCGAAGGGCCGTTTTGGCCCCTTTGACTATATATTATAAATTGCTAATTTCGATACTTCATGTTGTTTGAAATTTCAAAAAGAAGATATAATATATTGAGAAGGTTTCAATCTCTTATTTTTGGACTTTCTGGGGTGGGCACTCAACATCCTGGGTGGGCCGTGCCCCCCCCAGGCCCCCCCGTAGTTACGCCAATGGGGGTAATATTAGTATAATGTTTTTAATATTTCGCCGTATTCTGTACCATCCTGGAGACTATCAATTGATCTATAGAATGAGGGTCTAAGCAGCTTTTATTCAACACCAAGATCAATGCGATCGGTGCACGGTGACTGATATTATGATTTTTCTAGAAATTACAAGCACTCAGTTCGACCAAGAATTTTCGTCTTCCCATATGTGTTCTCCGCGATACTCGATGTATTTTATGACTATACAAATAACATAGAAAGGCGTCCCTTCTTTTCTTGGCCACTGGAAAAGGGGAACTGTGCATACAAACACACCTTATAGCGTAGCGGCTTGGGCTGCCGTGTATGTATACAAAAATTTCGTTACAGCGAATGAAGGCAGATGGCGCAGACAACAATTATCATGCTTACGTAGATCATTGTAAGCAAAGTCTCGCTGGTCTAGCCACGAATATAATAGTCTACGGGCGTTGTATAAACATTTCGTCTGCGTGATGATTTCAATTTTTAAACCATAGGTAGTCATACCGAAAATTTATTCAGCTATTTGTTATTCAAACGCCTGATAATTAAACTGTAAAATTTATATCAAGTTGCCCTATTTTTTCCTGACGTGAAATTGCAAGTTTTCAGGTTATGAAGAGTAACTATCAAACTGTCAGATGTGTGTCTTGTGGCTCTATACATTATAAGTGTAAATCAGATATTGTGCACCGTGTAGGATGCGTGGGCCATGGTACGAGTTTTTATGTTTCAGCTACTAATTATCATGCGATCATGCAGCAATAGGAGGCAAATAGTAGTACGATACGAATAAATAGTTGACTGAGATTCGTGCGAATATAGGTATACCTTGATTGAAGACTACGCATAGCACCTAATATTTGAAAATTTAAAAATGCAACCTGCCACAGTACATGTGTGACTCTATACATGTGTATAACCATTGAAGTTGTGTGTATTATTTTTTGCATCGATCATGATTATCGATAACATACATTTTTTATACATTTTTCAAGTCCGGCTCGCAGTAAACACTATTTTTACCGACTGTATATTTATATATTTATTTGAAGACTATAAATGGATTTGTTGTAGCGGAATTTTTTCCAATTTATATGATAGCTTTATGATCTATAGAAATTGAGCTTCACACAAAATTCAATTGAGTTGCGAGAGGAATGTTTATATCTTCCAATCAAAGAAACACTATTTTCAGACCGTTCCACACGTTTCAGATGTAGGTAGTATGTACATTCGAGCTTGGTGACGCTCGGTCTGATATAGGTTCAGATTTCTGTCAATTTATATTGATCATTCTCTCGTTTTCACTACATGTTTTCTGTAATTTTTCAGTAACTAAATGCTAGAGCCGTTGTAGTCTACTTTGCCTTTCGATCAATGGGACAGTCAATGAACACTGCGCTTGCAATTGCTGAGTTTACAAATATATTGCCCCTTCACAAGTCACAATTCAGAACTCGTAAGTAAATGAGGAAGCAGAAGATAATACCGTTTGATTCTGTTAAAATCACATGACTTTGTACTATTATTATAACATCACCGTGCTAGGTGAACCGTTCATATCCAGTGACAAGAATAGTTTATAAGAATCCAAAAATGTGAATTATGATCCGATAGTACGACAAGGTATAAAGTTCTAGGGGCTATCCTGAGTGCTATGTATTTCCATTGAAGCCAGCGATCAACTGTCTTTTGTCTCTAATATTTTGATGTAATGAATATCAGAAGTATATAGATAATTTTTCATTGTTACCAGTAGACCAAGATTCATGAATGAATTCATAAACACTATTTACCACATTATAATTTCTGATTTGATATAGAATCGTCGCCGTAGTTTCTTCATGTTGAAACTAATTTTTGGCCAAATTTCGTTTCAATTCTACATTCATATAAGGCTGATCTTCAGATATTCCCTGCATCACAGTTACAGAGTGATTGATTCTACCTAGATTTCGAATCCACAGAGTTCAGAAGTATAGTGCATATTTGTTATAAAGAAAAGCTACTTTTAGCCAGTACCGCATTATAACTGCCAATATGGTGATTTTCTTGTTCATATTTACGCATGGCTTATCAAAACGTATAGCAATGAAACATACAAGCCCAGGTTTGTAGCTGGCATAACGTTCTAAGCGGCATCATATGACCATTTGCCCTTTTCAAATTCAAAATGTATAATTTTTTCTTTTGTATAAATTATACAATTCTGCATACAATTCATCATGAACAAGACTTGGTACGAATCGAGATGATACAAAAAGTAATGAAATCCCCCCCAAAAGCACCTCTGGTGCTAAAACCTTTCGCCAAGTACATCATACAAAAATGTCTTCATACAAAAAAGTATTGAAATCAGATCTTATTGCCAAGTAGGTGATATGAATGTGGAAAAATGTCGTCTGCATACAAGAAAGTATTGAAATCAGATCTTATTGCCAAGTAGGTGATATGAATTTGAGAGAATGACATTTACTTTAACTTGAATTATTAATAATTAGGCCTCAAAAATTTTTTTTATAGCATTTTCATTCTGCTACATGGAACCATGATGGATACGGTCAGAAGCAATGGAAGCTTCCATTGATTTTTTGAAAAGAAAAAAATTTGGAGGTAGTGGTACTTGGCGGGCATTTTTGTAAATAAAAGATATATGGGGAAATCTCCGTTAGAACGTACGGGAATAATAATTCGAAATTTTGATTTCATCGAAATTTTTATGGGTGATTACACCTAATGAGAGGAGCTTTCATGATTTTTTTCGATTTTTTGCGTTCTTCTGTTCTTGAGATATGAATTTTTGAATTTTTTTTTTCGAAAATTTATAACTTCTTGAAAAATTGACCAAATCAGGTGTTTTTTTTTTGGAAAATTTTTGTTCTTAACTATACTTTGAGAAAAAATATACAAAAAACGTGATTTTTGTCAATTGCGGTATGATTTTTCCATTCATAGCTCAAACTTCACGATTTCGAGAGGTTGGACACTTTTTTTTTAAATTCTCATAAAAAACATTGTTTTTTCTACAAATTATGCCGTCGGATTTATCGTGGGGTCACATTTCATTCTATTCTTTTATTTCTGATTCAAAATTTTTTTGCGTAAATTTAATTGCTCTAAATTTCTAAAAAGATTCAAAATAGCAATTTCGTTGATTCTGGAAGCCTATGGCTTCACTTTGAATATAAAAATATAGAATTATTAGAATTTATGTAGTCATCAATTACGATATCGGGACCAATAATTTTATATTTTTATATTTAAAGCGAAGCCATAGGCTTCCAGAATCAACGGAATTGCTATTTTGAATCTTTATAGAAATTTAGAACGATTAAATTTACGCAAAAAGATTTTGAATCAGAAATAAAAAAATAGAATAAGATGTGACCCCACGATAAATCCGACGGCATAATTTGTAGAAAAAACAATGTTTTTTATGAGAATTTTTTCACAAAAAAAAAAGTGTCCAACCTCTCGAAATCGTGAAGTTTGAGCTATAAATGAAAAAATCATACCACAATTGACAAAAATCACGGTTTCTATATTTTTTTCCCAAAGTATAGTTAAGAACAGAAATTTTCCAAAGAAAAACACCTGATTTGGGCAATTTTTCAAGAAGTTATGAATTTTCGAAAAAAAAAATTCGCAAATTCATATCTAAAGAACAGCTGAACGAAAAAAATCGAAAAAAATCATGAAAGCTCCTCTCATTAAGTGCAATCACCCATACAAATTTCGATGAAATCAAAATTTCGAATTATTATTCCCGTACGTTCTGACGGAGAGTTTCCCATATATAAAAGCACAAGATTCAAAATTAGAGTAGGGGATAGATAAGATCGCAGAAGAAATAGAAACAAAAGAAGGAGTAAAACAAGGATGTGCACTGAGCGCTGCGCTGTTCAATCTAATCTTTAGCAACTTAGAAAAGATAATGAGCAACATACAACGAGGCAGAGTAGTAATTGGAAACAAAAAAGTGTGGACAGTATCCTATGCGGACGACGTAGTGTTGATGGCGAACAACGAACAAGGAATGAAGTTAATGATGGAAAGATTCTGAAAATACATTGAAGACAGAGGACTAGAACTCAACGTCGAAAAGTCGAAAATAATGATCGAAAGAAAGGCCGAAGGCAGAAGAAAATCGACGAAATTCACATGGAATAAAAGGGAACTAGAAGAAGTGAACGAAATTAACTATCTAGGCTACGTACTACAGAAAAGCGATGGAGAAAAAGCGCACATTAGAAACCTAAGGAAAAAAGCAATCGCAGCACTGGGGAAGGTATGGAGTGTGGCAGAGATAAATTTTAGAGACAACTGGAACACAAGAATGTTTCTTTTCGAAGTCCTAGTTGAAAGCATTATGGTGTATGGATCAAAGATTTGGGGATGGAGAGAGCACAAAGAACTGGAGAAAATGCAAGAGAAATACATAAAATGGACACTGAAACTAGAAAGGACAACCCCACAGCACATGATATTCCTCGCAACCAAAAGAGACAAGATAGCAACAAGAACAGGAAAGAGAGCGCTGAAATACGAAGAAAAAATAATGAATGGAAAAAACGAGCTACTAAAAGAATGCATAAAGGTAAAAGACAGAATAACGAGTACAAAAAAGTCAGGGGAGAAGTGGAAGAAATCGAGGAGGTAATATCTTCGAAACAGAGGCTGGTCACTGGATTTCTACAAAGAAAAAATTACGAGAAAGGAAAGCACATGGAAGGAACTAGAATCAGTAAGCAAAGACATAGACTTACAAAAATGGACAGAAAAGATCAACAACTCAAAATATGCAGCAGAGTACAAAGAGATAATGGAGGAATCCACAGAAAAACCTGAATACCTGACAAAAGCAAAAGGAATGCTAGAAACAATAGCAATATACAGACCAGGAAGCGAAACAAGAGCGAATAAGTACTGGATGAAGAAAGAATACATGAAGTGCAGAATTTGTGAAAAAGAACCGGAAATACTGGAGCATGTACTGCAAACATGTGTGGCAACTGGAATAAAGAAGCTAAACTGGAAACAACAAATGAAGAGCGAAGACACACGAAAGAGGCTAGACGAAATAAACAGGATAAGAAAAAAAAGAGAGGCTAATAAAAACGGGGGCTTGGACCAGATACCAAATGAAACAGATGAATAAATGAATAAGAATAATCAAATTAAGAAAAAATAACTAAGCGTACACTAGCAATAAAACAGAAAACACACTCACACCATATCACGATACAAGTCAAACATACAGGGTGTTTTTTTTTTAATCGCCCCAGGCCGATATCTCGAAAACTAATCACGATAGAAAAAAATACTTTGAACGAAACTTGTAGGATATCGAAGGGGAAAGAACATGGTGCAGCATCATTTTCAGTAGGTGATGATGCCAAGGCCGGGGGAAGGTCAGGTTTGTTTTTTTAAATAGAAACCCATATTTTTCACAACGCAATTTTGTTCTACTTGAAAATTCAAACGACTTTTGTATGAAACATTTTCTTGTGAGACATCAATTTTTCTTGCTATTCAGATGACCAACTAGAGATTTTTGAACTTTTCAGAACATTTCACCTCTAAACTATCAAGTTTGGAGAAAAATTGTAGGAGACAAAAAGGGCGTGATTCCATGTGAAAATTCTTGGAGAATCATTGCAGAATTTTTCCCAATAACTTTTTATTGCAGCCTCTTGAATTGCGTGAAAAAAATCAAAAATTGTTGGAAAAAAATCTGCAATTATTCTACAAGAATCTTTGCATGAAATTACGCACTTTTTGTCTCTAACAATTTTTCTCCAAGCTTGATAGTTTAGAGGTGAAATGTTCTGAAAAGTTCAAAAATCTCTAGTTGGTCAGCTGAATAGCAAGGAAAATTGATGTCTCACGAAAAAATGTTTCATACAAAAGTCGTTTGAATTCTAGTAATAAGTAGAAATCTTGACCTCGTGAATTATGTGAGATAGGTTTCATGGATATGAAGGTCAGAAAGAAAAAAGTCACTAGTAATGTAACGTTTCGGCCCAAGTTGAGGGCCCTCCTTAGACAGAAGTTTTATTCACTGTTAAATAAACACAAATTACGATAGTATAAACAACTCCAATAGTTCACTTGAAAAAAATTTGTTTGATACATATAAAGCAAAGGAACAAACCTTAAAAATACGTGTAAAACAAAAGTGTGCATAGTGACAATTGCACTGGGATACGCAACTCCTAACTAAACATCTTTAAGATTAAAAATTTAAAGAGACAGAAACAAAGCAACGGATGAGTAATCTAATCATCGACGCTCGGTGCGAAACTGACTGTAGACAACCTATTATAACCTATTATCGTTTGAATTCTCAAGTAGAACAAAATTGCGTTGTGAAAAATACGGGTTTCCATTTAACAAAACAAACCTGACCTTTCCCCGGCCTTGGCATCACCACCTACTGAAAATGATGCTGCACCATGTTCTTTCCCCTTCGATATCCTACAAGTTTCATCCGAAGTATTTTTTCGTATCGTGATCAGTTCTCGAGATATCGGCCTGGCGCGATTAAAAAAAAACACCCTGTATAACAAATGTATATAACCGATGGTTAATAAAGCTATTATTATTATTATTATTATTATTATTATTATTATTATTATTATTATTATTATTATTATTATTATTATTATTATTATTATTATTATTATTATTATTATTATTATATATGTATGAATTCATGTATGATCATATACAGGGTGATTCAGTTTGACCGGGCCATTTGATCTGGGTAGACTCCTCTCGGAATTCTAAGACTAAATTTCCTTTTCCAAAAATTCGAGGGGCTAATAGTTTCCGAGCTACGGAAGATCTTAGTTGACCAATCACAGAGCCTGCAGCTGATCAAGTTAGTGACGGGTCAAAAGTATAAGATTGGCAGTGCCCGTGGCGAATCGATTCTCATCAAAATAAAAATGAATTATTTAAACCACTTATAAAATTTTTCCACCATATGACATTAGAGTTACAGGTCTTTATGAATATTATAACGGTGCTGCTGCCAGGAGTTGTCTTCGTACAACGTATGCTTTTGTTCTCGGTGTCCAGGTCCACCGCTACGTGGTTTTTGTACTCCAGGTTTTCCGCTTCATAGTTTTCTCCGGCCAGCTTCTCCGCTTTGCTCTTTTCATCCCCCAGGTCTACTGGTGCGCAGTTCTCATCCTCCAGGTCCACCACTTTGTAGTTTTCGTCCTCCAGGTCTATCGCTACGTAGTCTTCTTACTCCAAGTCCTCCTCTTTGTGGTTTTTGTCCTTCAGGTCTACCGCTTCGTAGTTTTCGTCCTCCAGGTCCACTGCTGCGCAGTTCGCGTCTGCCAGGTCCACCACTTCGTAGTCTGCGTCCCCCAGGTCCACCGCTACGTAGTTTCCGTCCTCCACGTCCTCCTCTTCGTGGTTTTCGTTCTCCAGATCCACTGCTACGTTGTTTTTGTCCTCCAGGTCCTTTTCTTTATGGTTTTCGTACTCCAGGTTTATCGCTACGTAGTTTTTGTCCTTCAGGTCAACCGCTGTGCAGTTCTCGTCTTCCAGGTCCACCGCCTCGTGGTTTTCGCCCCCTAGGTCTACCGTTACGCAGTTTTACATCGTCCAGGTCTATTGCTACACAGTTTCCGTCGTCCAGGTCCACCGCTTCATAGTTTTTGTCGTTGATGTTTATCACTTGAGCAGTGAATATTGATGATTAACCGACATTCAAGAAATAAACTTCACTCACTCAATTTTCTTTTGCAACTTTTTATTATACCTAATCGATGATGATCATCTACAGTTAGTACTAAAAATCTAGCATGTATAAAAAATAACATTATTTCTCATTTGAGTACCCGTAAGCTTTTGAAACTTCTCGCTTTTAGCTGAAGGGAAGTTATTAATTAAAAGTTGAGTTTTCGCTAGATCTTCACGTCTCAAGGTTGAGAGAATCACGGATGTATGTATGTATGCCTGTGTGCGGTTCGTTTTGTCGTCGTACGATATCTTGCAAACGAATTATCGGATTTTGATGAATTTGGTATAAATCAACGTGGCTTTTTCAGAGCTTTGAACTTACTAGATTTTGGATTTGATCGGTCCAGTATTTCGAGTGACATTCGAAGAACAAAACAAATAATAAATAAAAATAATAAATCAATTGACGTTATCTCGAGAAAGGATTGGCGAATTCAAATGAGGATTTGAATCTCAAGGTTGTTGGGATCGTTGATCACGAATACAAGGACAGATTCTTTCTACTCCTATCATCTGAGAATTGCCCATAATTGATTCGAGAAAATTTCTACACATTAGGGTGGTTCAAAATAACCCGACCCCCGATTTTTTTTCGGGGCACCCCCTGAAAAGCTTCAGGACGATAAAAAAAAGATATTTCCCACTCGATGAGCGCAAATGGATAAGATTTAGAGGTCGCGCAAACGTGTTTTCTGCCTAAATTCGTCGTTTTTCTCGTTTTCGCGTTTTTATCTAAAAAAAAAAGGTTTTCAATTGGAAATATTTTGAATAAAGGGCTGCCGATTTTTTTCCCAATCAAATACACCATAGAGACATGGGACAAAATTCCAAAACCGTTCCCGAAACCATGGGTGATGCGATAAAAAATCTTTTGCGTCATTTTTTTGTGATTTTCACTTTATTTTCAAGAAATTCCAGCTGGCATGATCTTCAAGGGATTCAACTTTCAAGGGTCTAGGTTTGTTCATCAAGACCTATACTTTCATTCAAAAAAATTAAGAAATAATAGGATACTCCATTCGCGAATTCCCATGACCTCAAACTCACCTACCTTTTTATCTCCGAAAATTATGAGAATCTAAAAATCAGTTATCTAATGGATTAATTCTTGATTTATTTCATTGAATATAAAAATAGTATATTATGCACCAAGGGGCTACAGCAAGCCAGTTTGGCATACGTGTGGTTAGCGCCCGAGCGCAGCGAGGGCGCCACACACGCAGGCCCGCTGGCTTGCATTAGCCCCGTGTGCAATATACACTTTTATATTATACCCAGCGGAAAGTTCGTTACAATAATTTTCTACAGCATTGCATAAATATACTCTACATTCGTTTTTTCTTTCTTGTTTATAAAACTGACATTACACAGTAGGAAGTGGTAGTAAACAGCACCGGTACAGCTTTGACATCTAATAATCCGGATCTATAAAACTAACCTACAAAACTAAAGCCACGTTCGTCTCCACAATCTCGACATTTGTTGATTCGTTTCTCTTGTTTGTTTTGATTTGAAAGATCATGGAATCTACTGAGTCATCTGACGAAGAAAATTTTGATATGGACAAAATAATTGAAGGCCGAGATTTTGAAGCTGAAAAAAGAGTGATAGTCAACAATTTATTTCTAAATAAGTCTCGAGCATCGTATGAATTTGCATATGCAAAATTTCTAAAGTGGAGACATGATAACGATGTTCGTAACATAAATGAAGATGTTGTTCTAGTCTATTTTAAAGAATTATCTACTAATTGGAAACCATCTACTATGTGGAGTCACTGGTCCAAATTGAGGACTACTTCAAGTGTTAGACATAATATTAATCTGAACAATTATGATTTATTAAAATCATTCTTAAAAAAAATATCAAAAGGGTACAAACCTAAAAAATCACTCGTTTTCACCTGGGCTGAAATAAAAAAATTTTTATAAACTAGTGATGATTATATTTATTTAGCAGCGAAGGTATGTTCATATGTATTTGTATTACTGTTAATAAGTAATTAAACGCAATATACTTTATTTTCTTACTGTTTGTGTATGCACGTTCCAGGTATTACTCATTTTCGGAGTTTTTGGTGCTCTAAGGTGCAATGAAATGATTGATATTCATACTACTGATGTTTTAGATACATCTAGTTTAGATAATACTACTAATCAGTTTCTGATCACAGTTCAAGATTCTAAAAATGACTGCCCTAGACAATTCGTTGTTGGAGGAGAATACTATGATATTGTTAAAAAATATAAATTATTGAGACCAGATTGTATGCCAGGAACAAGATTCTTTGTTACGTATCAGAACGGAAGATGCACTAGACAGTTTATTGGAAAAAATAAGATAAGTGGCACACCGAAAATTATCGCTTTATATTTAAATTTGGACAATCCATCTGCCTACACTGGGCACTGCTTCAGACGAAGTTCAGCAACTGCTGCTGCAAATGCTCGATTAGATTTTACTAAAATCAAACATTTAGGTGGCTGGAAGTCCGATACAGTAGCCCAAGGCTATATTGAACATTCGATGGCTAATAGAGAGGATATTTTCAATACAATATCCCATTTAGATAAAGTCCAAAGTTC
Source organism: Macrophya alboannulata (assembly GCA_949628255.1). Classification (NCBI taxonomy): domain Eukaryota; kingdom Metazoa; phylum Arthropoda; class Insecta; order Hymenoptera; family Tenthredinidae; genus Macrophya; species Macrophya alboannulata. The sequence goes on from OX451209.1 coordinate 12,205,822, forward strand.
AACTGTACGTACAGAACAAGCTTCTGCTACTGTAACGAGTAACGCGGAAAGATCTAATATAACTAATGAAAATGTTACTTCAAGTGATTTTGCTGTTTTTGATTCAGATTTTGATTCCGATTTTAATTCTGACCCTCATATTCCATCTACTAGTAAGAAAAATTTATAGGCTACGCCATTTAAGAATCCCACGTCATCAAATAAACTAACTTACAACACTAATCAAAACATCTAAATTGATGCGCATAAATTTAATTTTACCACGCCTTTGAATAAGACACAGTCAACGCCATTTAAAAAACCAGTGCCATTGAATCCTATAAATTGGAGTAATCAAAACGAGGATATTTTCAATACAATATCCCATTTAGATAAAGTCCAAAGTTCAACTGTACGTACAGAACAAGCTTCTGCTACTGTAACGAGTAACGAGGAAAGATCTAATATAACTAATGAAAATGTTACTTCAAGTGATTTTGCTGTTTTTGATTCAGATTTTGATTCCGATTTTAATTCTGACCCTCATATTCCATCTACTAGTAAGAAAAATTTATAGGCTACGCCATTTAAGAATCCCACGTCATCAAATAAACTAACTTACAACACTAATCAAAACATCTCAATTGATGCGCATAAATTTAATTTTACCACGCCTTTGAATAAGACACAGTCAACGCCATTTAAAAAACCAGTGCCATTGAATCCTATAAATTGGAGTAATCAAAACGTTAACATTGATCCACCTACATCAAAAAAACGAAAAAGATTTCTTATTCATAATGATGAAGAAAATGAAATTCCATGTGAATCATCTTCCGTCATTTTTCAAAACTGTGAAAATCATCAAATCCCAATAAATAATTATTATTATTATTATCATTCAAATCAGAATTCATCAGCAAAGGATTCATAAAAAAAATCATAAAAAACAATCTTATATTTTTCTGAATATTTTAATGAATGTTCTACATATGTCTTAAATATTTGTAATAAATTTGAATATTAACTGACTTGTTTTCTATTTGATTCCTTGTTTCACATGACAACAGTCTATCTCACTCGTTCTGTGGTAACATACATCTATTATGATACTAGCCCATGCGCACAACACAGGGGCTACAGTAAAAGCAGAGCAGAAATGACTTACTGTACTCCTTGCTAGTAGGGACTAAAGTGCGAACTTTACGTTAAGGTATGATATAAAGATATCTACAGAGGACCGCTTCAAACCTTAACCCAATCCAGAGACGTCGCTGAAGCGATATATACATGTTCATAAATAGATGCAAAAATTGTATTTGGCGGGTGCTGTGCCGTGCGAGGTATAGCTTTGGCGTGCCGCCACGAGATCGCGCCCCCGTTTTCTGACCGAGTGCCTCAGCCACTGATCGCGTACGGAAACTTTGAGATTAACGATAAATTTGTATTTTTGGGCACAGTGAAACCAATTTTTCACCTGGATATTTGTGAGACAGAGATTCTTTGAAGTAAGTTAAACATTCAAACATTCTAATAACAATTTCAAATTACCTAAATTGACTTTCTTATGAGTGTGTTTTTCTTTCTGTTTACAGGCTATATTTGAATATTTTCTATTTCGGCGGGGCAATAATGCCTAAAAAAAAGAAAAACGGATTTCTGGCTTGTTGGACCAGAACTACCAAACTTTGCAACAACTGAACTTCCAAATAACCGAAACGTTCTTGCTGCATTTTTATACCATCATGTGAGTAAAAGGGACACTGTGTCTCAGGCTGCGTCTATTGTAGCTGATATGATAGGGGAAGTTTGGAAAAGTTTTTTGAAGTGAAACTTCTTTTCAGCCGGTTGGTAGGGTAAGCGGAGCGCGAGCGTAACGAAAAATGCAACGGAAGCGGGGTCCAGGGGCGAAGCCCCTGGGGGGGTTCGGGGGACAGAGCCCCCCGAATAAGATTTTTTTTTTTTTTTTTGGCAGCATGCATGAAATTCCAAAATGATAGGTATATATATGGGGTAGTCCATGCCGTTTCGACCAACCCATGACCCCGACCCCCTCCGATTTTGGAATAAATTTTTCATACGATTTGCCGGTCTTCAAAATGCAACGTCAATTTTTCTCAGATTTTTATTATTTTTGGTTATTTGTTTAAAAATTTCCAAAGTCAAAAAAAAAAATGCCATGTTTTAAAAATCTGAAAAAATTCAATAAAATTCTACGAAATAAGATAATTTTTTCCATATTAATTTTCTAGTGGTGTTCTCGAGGGGACACCCGGGACGGGACTAAGCCAAGGGAAAAAGTCCAAGTCGGATGCTGTATTTTTTTTTTCAGACGTCAATTTTTGTGCCTAAAATAATACCGCATAGTTGAAAATGAAATTAATTTTTTTTTTATTTTTGTTTTTCTATTTTTTTTTCACTTTAAAAAAATTTTTTTTTCTGAATGAACGTAAATAAAAAGGAATTTATTTTCAACTATGTGGTACTATTTTGGGCACAAAAATTGACGTCTGCAAAAAATAAGACTTGGACTTTTTTCCTTGGCTTAGTCCTGCCCCGGGTGTCCCTTCGAGAACACCACTATAAAATTCATATGGAAAAAATTATCTTATTTCGTAGAATTTTATTGAATTTTTTCAGATTTTTAAAACATGGCGTTCTTTGGTTGACTTTGGAAATTTAAAAAAAAATAACCAAAACTAATAAAAATCTGAAAAAAATTGACGTTGCATTTTGAAGACCGGCAAATGATATAAAAAATTTATTTCAAAATCCGAGGGGGTCGGGGTCATGGGTTGGTCGAAACGGCATGGACTACCCCATATGTAAATATACAGGTATATCTCTCTATATTATATTGATAATACCGCCGCCGCCGCCGCTGTTCAAGACCTAGATTGCCATGACGACCCGCTCGATTTTTCCTTGGTTACCCGATCTAGGTTGCCATAGTAACTTAGGCTTTCCCAGAATTCCGTGGGTTTTCCCAGAATTCCGTGGGTTTTCCCAGAATTCCCTGGGGTTTACCCAGAATTCCATGGGTTTTTTCCAGAATTCCCTGGGGTTTACCCAGAATTCCCTGGGGTTTAACCAGAATTCCCTGGGTTTTTCCCAAAATTCCCTGGGGTTTTCCCAGAATTCCCTGGGTCTTTCCCAGAATTCCCTGGGGTTTTCCCAGAATTTCCATGGTTACCCGATCTAGGTTGCCATGGTAACCTAGGTTCCTCCAGAATTCCGTGGGTTTTCCCAGAATTTACTCTGGGTTGCCATGGTAACCCAGGTTTTCCCAGAATTCCGTGGGGTTTCCCAAAATTCCCTGGGTTTTCCCAGAATTCCTTGGGGTTTTCCCAGAATTCCCTCGGGGTTGCCATGGTTACCCGATCTGGGTTGCCATGGTGACCTAGGTTTTCCCAGAATTCCGTGGGGTTTCCCAGAATCCCGTGGGTTTTTCCAGAATTCCCTGGGGTTTTCCCAGAATTTCCTTGGGGTTGCCATGGTTACCCGATCTGGGTTGCCATGGTAACCTAGGTTTTCCCAGAATTCCGTGGGGTTTCCCAGAATCCCGTGGGGTTTCCCAGAATCCCGTGGGTTTTCCCAGAATTCCCTGGGGTTTTCCCAGAATTCCCTGGGGTTTTCCCAGAATTCTCTCGGGGTTGCCATGGTTACCTGATCTAAGTTGCCGCGGTAACCTAGGTTTTCCCACAATTCCGTGGGGTTCCCCAGAATCCCGTGGGTTTTCCCAAAATTGCCTGGGGTTTTCCCAGAATTCCCTCGGGGCTGACATGGTTACCCGATTTAGGTTGCCATGGTAACCTAGGTTTTTCCAGAATTTCCTCAGGGTTGCCATGGTAACCCGATCTGGGTTGCCATGGTAACCTAGGTTTTCCCAGAATTCCGTGGGATTTCCCAGAATTCCCCGAGTTTTCCCAGAATTCTCTAGGTATTCTCAGAATTCCCTAGGATTTCCCAGAATTCCATGGGGTTTTCGCAGAATTTCCGCGAGGTTGCCATGGTTACCCGATCTAGGTTGCCATGGTTACCCGATATAGGTTGCCATGGTTACCATGGTAATCTATGTATTCCCAGAATTTCGTGGGTTTTCCCAGAATTCCCTGAAGTTTTCCCAGAATTCCCTCGGGGTTGCCATGGTTACCCGTGGCTCACTGACTTAGGTTGTATGGGATGTCAGATATAAGATGTCGGACGCAGGATGTGTGGCACTTTATTCAATAACTTTTTAGCCTAGCCTAGGATTTGGTTATTATGATTACCTGAGCTTTCAAGTCTTTCAGTGTTTTGCAAGGTGTTGGACGTTGAAATTCCGAGTTGGAAATGCAAGAAATATTCAGATTTAAATGGTTCATCAATATTCGTATCTCAATCACCGTATACCACTCACTTGTAGAAAACAAAAAACAACTGAGGTTGTTACACATTCACTCATCACGAATGACGTTTTGAAGTATATATTTTTCTCGAAAAAATCAAATCTAATTCTGAGTTAATATCAATGATTTTGGTTTGTATATATCTGTTTTGTATTAGTTGTTTATTAGTTATGGTAGAAATAAATCTTGGAAGTAGGTCAGTAATGTATCACTCAAATATCTTAGCGTGACGTTTCAGCCCTGATGAGGGCCCTCTTCAGACGAAACCAAATTTTTATTTATATTCAATCTGTTAACAAAAGTTATTCTTAAGTCTACTATCACAAGGATAATCTTAGCTAGAGTAATCCTAATCCAAACAGAACCATTTAACAAAGGTGTATCTAGTGATCAGAGGTATCTAGTTCAGTCTTACATGACATCAACAAGTTAGCAAATCAGTTACCCGGAGTTCATTATGCACTAACCTTTAACAAAACACAATAAGGAGAAGTCCATGAGAAAGCTAGGTTGTCGTAAAAAATCCATAACCAGGGTTGACATCAAAGGGGAACACGTAATTCCCATTTATCCATCACAAAACCGTTTTAAAAGCTGAGATTTTAAAGAGCTAAAATGATGACTAGTCAGCTCTTAGGAAGACAGAGGACAGAGCGAGTTGGGAGTCGGCCGCGAACCAAAACAAACATACAGGTGGAACGATGATAGCTTCCATAGGCATTATCTTAGTAACTAGATTAGCATGACAGTTTAACAGTCTATAGAGGTTTCCTTATTACCGACTTATACACGTCACTCAGCTTCTCTACATCTTGCCTAAGATTTACAGAATTAGAATGGCTTACGATATTGCACATCTCTAGGATCAATCTTTTATAGAAGTGAGGTTCTTCCTGTAAAATCTTAACGTTCTTGTAATCAAATAGGTGGTCAGAACTAATCATATGTTGGGTGAGAGCGGTATATCGATCTTGACTCTCATTAATGTTTTTCTTATGTTCGTTGACCCGTGTGTGTAGGTGTCTGCTCGTTTGGCCTATATAGACTTGGTTGCAGTCCTTACAAGGAATACTATAGATAACGTTGGATCTTTTTTCCATAGGAAGAAGATCTTTACCTGAATCAAAGAGAGCGCTCAAATCTCTGTCCGATTTGCCTACAAACTTGATGTTACATTTTTTAAACATGCGGTTCAAAGATTCGAAAAGTTCTGCTACATACGGTATAGAAATGAACGATCTCTGAGAGGTGAGGTTTACATTAAGTGATCCCCCGTTATTGTTAGGAATATCTAAGATCTTCTTCTTCCTGGATTCTATATGTTTACTCAGGAAACCAGAAGGGTAACCGTTATCCCGCAATACATTGAAAATTAGATGTAGATTTTTTTCCTGGAATTCCTGATTGGACAGTTTCACACCTCTATCTACTAAGTTTCTGATCGTACCGATCTTGTAGGATATAGGGTGGTGTGCGTTGAAGTGTAGGTACCTTTGTGACCAAGTTGTTTTGTGGTACCAGTCAGTTTTAATACCAGAAGAAGAGTTAATCACCAAAACATCCAAAAAGCTGATTTTGTTGTCCACCTCTCTCTCTATCGTGAATTGTAGTCTGGGATGGAATTGATTAAAGGTGTCCAAGATCTGGTTAACTTTGTCTGTTGGAACCGCTGTTAGAATGTCGTTGACATACCGAACATAAAAAGGTAAAGCAAAGTCTAGTTGGTTAATGCAATGAGACTCTAAGTCATCCATAACAAGATCTGAAAGGATGGGAGATAGTGGTGAACTCATGGGTAAACCGAAACCCTGAGAGTATGTGGTGTTGTTGTATTTGAAGATAGCAGCATCAAAACACAAATTCAAAGCCTTGACCAATTCATCGAAGGGGATAGGAATTTTATCCTTGAGTTCTGCCCACCGATTTTGAACAGAAGTTATCGCCGAGTCTTTAGGTACATTTGTGAATAAAGATACCACATCTAAAGAGACCAAAATATAGTCTGGAGGTAACCGGAAGTCTCTAATGCGTTCTACCAGGGTGAAACTGTCTTTTACACGAGAATTCGGGGGTCTAACATTCGACTTAATCCAATAGTTCAACGATTTGGCTAAGAAGTACGTCGGACTATTGATGAAGGAGACAATTATCCTCAGAGGAGTGCCCTGTTTATGGATCTTGGGCAACCCATACGCTCTAGCCGGAACACTATGATTGGTAGCAATGTTTCTTTTTTCAGATTCTGTAATGAATTTCTTCAAGAGCCATGACCCCGCTAGTCTATTAGTCCTTAGTTGTAGCGAATATGTTAAATCGTATTTAGAAACTCTATAAGTATTATTATCTGAAAGTTGTTCTAACATTTTTTGGTTGTAGGATTGTTTTGAGATAGCTACAGTGGTGTTACCTTTGTCAGCTTTTAAGAACATAATGTCTTGGTTAGACTTTCGGAAGTTTTTTGTCTCTGAAACGTTAGGAATTTTCTAGATTTTGTTGGTTTGTGTTTGAAACTCCGTATTTTGTTGGCAAACTCAATCCTAGCTTGGTTCCTCAACTCAGAAGGAATCCGACTTATGTTGGATTCAAAATGCGAAATCAAATTGTTAACCGGGATCTTATCATTAGCGACAGGAAGAGCAAACTTAGGACCTAACTGTATAGTTGCAGTAACATTGTTCGGAATACCAGTGTCCGTCAGATTAACTAACCACTTGTTCGGCGTTGTAGAGAATTGGTTAATTGATTTTTGTGAACCCAGAGACATCAATTTTTCAAGTTTGGCGACATTGGAAGCCCTCGTCTTTTTGAACAAGGATTCTAATTTTACCGATTGGGACCTAAAAAACTTATCACACATCTTATACGGTAAGACGGATCTAATCAGAACATCGAGGTTGGCGAGTTTTTTGTTTAACTTAACGATAGACGCATGAGCGTCACTAATCTCTAGATTCAGTAAAAGTTGTTGAAATTTAGCCAGGCTGTTTTTGAATTTACTCTTAAATTTAGGTAGATTGAAATTGAAATTGTTCGAAAGTTGTTTCGAGAACATCAAATGTTTAGGCAACATGTCCAGCTTCTTACAACGGAGAAGAAAAATCCTATGGTTCTTCAACGAAGTAAGTTTCTTTGACGTGGAAGCCCAACTGCGAAGATGATTAGACACCTTCTTCCCGAAAGACAGCGACACGTCGTGGAAAAAGTGTTTATTAGTTATGTATCTGTTGTTTATTCAGTTATTTCAACTGAATGAGTGGCACTGTACGGCTGCTTTGCGCTAAGATTTGTATTGTGAAAGGCTACCTGGCGCCGTCAAATTTGAGGCTGTTTGAGGGTCCTATAATATCTAAAGGCTGCTGAGCGCCTATAAAATCTCTTGATATTATATATCAATAATTGAGATCAAAAACGTGTCAGTGTAGCATTGAATTGTATTATACACAGTAAATTCTTATAGATTCATAAAGAATTTATATACAAACCATAACCTCATCATATAATACTTTCTAATTATTATTTCTCAGATGAACGTGTGAATTTGATTTATTATGTTCTCAAATATTGTATTGCGGTCGATTGACGCAACAATATATAATTCAGGCTTATATAGTTATCGAAAGTAACAGATTAAATTTTCTAAGGTACCATCAAAAAAATGACTAATATCATGTTATCAGGGCATTATCGACAACATAACTGGAAGTGCTGCTAATAATTCCAATAATTTTTTGTGTAAGGAACGTTTAGGTAACGTCTTTGTTTTGCCATCCACTTATCAAGGAAGTCCCAGGTATATGAATCAAATACATATATCAAGATGCTTTGTCTATTATGCGAAATTTTGGGAGACCAGATTTATTTATCACCTTTACCTGTAACCCTAAATGGCCAGAAATCACAAGACTGTTAGAAAATTTTCCTCCTGGCACTTGCGCTAACGATATTCCAACGTTTTTAGTCAGAATATTTAATACCAACCTTCGTATGTTCATAACAGAGCTTTTATATGGAAAAATGTTTGGTGATATAATGACATGCTTGGTTTAGGTTGAATCATGGAAGTTTTCATTTTATTTAATGTATGTACGTAACTATTATTAGTACGTGAAATTATTCTAAATCCAAACTATTTTTACATCAATACGTACATAATTTTGTCCTCAGGCTTAATTTTTTCCTTCAAAAACTCGGTAGTGGTGAACGGAAGAATAGAGTCGCGGAACTTTTCGATCGCTTATTACGATATTGACTACGGGAACGATGCCTTGAAGATTTTCGCTAAAACGCATACAAATATTACAGTGTGACTGACAGCTTGGATCCCATCTACAAAGAACATACCTTTAAAGTATGTTTTGATAATTTATTGTGTGAAAAATCAGCGTTTTTAGACATGATTTGAAGTATACTTCAAAAATGTAGATCAAAAGGAATAAAAACAAAAGTTTATACAACCAAATAAATAATTAAATATAAATAAATGCAAAAATGTGTCAAACGCTACAAAAATTTGTCACAAAAAAAAATAATGATTTAATGGGCTAAATTCATATCAATCGGTTTCATTTGTTCAAGATCGCTTCAATTCTTTACCATTGCTTTCTATGAAATTTTATAGAAATTATTTTAAATTGATTAAAAAAGAGTACGAGTTATAGTACACTATAACCCTTCATAGTATTGTGACCTGGTCGTAGTTGGGGGGTTGGCGCGCGTAGCGCGCAGGGGGGCATAGCCCCCCTAGTATAGGTATATGTATGTATTGTGACGTTGCATTTTCGCAACTCGTCACAAGGGACATGATTCGCGGCTGAAAGTCGTGGAGTCGGAAGTTCCGAAGAGTATGCGACAGATCATAGGTTAAAAGTAAGGCTCAATTAGTAGAATATTTATTATTATTTTTCTTTTGTCGAGTTTCTTTCATGTAATTGTAAATCTCGGAACTTGGGAAGAAGACAACGCAAGGACGTCGAGGGACTTCGACGTCTAGGGACCAAATTCTTCCCGAAGAACCGAGTTCTGCTAAAGATCATCCCGTATTCATTATTTTCTGGGTATTGCTTCTCTGTACTTCCGGTTGTGGATGTTACCGGAGCGGTGGAATAAGGACATCTCCCGAAGACAATCCTCCCGTTCCCGAAGACTCACCAGCCTGGTGCTGGACCACTCCCGTCATCAATTTCTGGACGTCTCGGCGATGGATGAATAAAGCAGGGTGAACTAAGTAGCTCGTACATGCTTCCCATCGCCGATGACTTAGCGACCTGGTGTCGAGCCAGACTACACCATCGGCTTTCCCGGCATCATCCCGCTATCGGTGTTACTCCCGAAAAGTCCCGATAGTAGAACTGCAGTCGTGTGATGCAAGCCTGCCTGTAAGCTTTCCACACCGTAAATGGGGGATCTTTGGATGCAGATCCGGTACCTGGAGCATCAAGATTTCGCCAGACCCTCTGACTGGTCCGTTTTTCCCGTTGAAACGCAGCCAGGGTGCACTTCGTCAGATGATGTTTCCGGGGAGTCCTCCGACGAGAACCAGGAGTTACGAGAAACCCAGAAATACGTCGAATAAGTCGAGCCAACAGCGTTCGAATCTTCCCGCAAAATCCCGAGCGCCAAGTAATGCCAAGCTGACACCCTCTGCCATCAGCCAACCAAAATTGGAACTTCTGACCACCGAACGAGGCCTCAACCAAATTCAAAAACCAAAGGATTAGCGAACCTATAAAAGCGAGGACGACGCTCGGCTCGACCTACTTCTACGCTCGTCCGTCTTCCTGACTACAGCTTGAGATTGTGATCCCGAAAACTTCCCGAACGAACTCATCGTCCCGAAAGTTCCCGAGAGAGATTATTGTGTTTTGTTATTTTGGATTATTGTTATTAGTTTTGTATCGAGTCAGTTTTGAACATTTAAGTGTAAATTTTGTGCGATTCAGCGTATTTTTCATCTTTAAGGTAAGACCTTTTTCTTGTACGACCACGAGTCGATCCCGATTCCCGTTTAGTTTATTCTGGTTAAAATTTGGTGTGACGTAGGTCACGATTATGGAACGTTAAGTCCTTAGACTTCGTCCCGGTATTTTTGTATAGTTTTTAGTCTGATTAAAAACGGAGATTCTGGATTGACTCACGGTTAGCGAATTCTTTGTGGGTTTTTCTTGCTTGATTATGGTATAAATTCTTCTAGAATCTTTTCTTTGCTTATTTTTCTTTGTAGTAAACTGCGTAAATTTCTCTAATTTGAGCATGTGATTTAGTAATCTTTAGTTAAGTTCTATCATTTTTGGTATCGATTGATCTGTCGAACGTAACTCCCGGAGCTAGCGAGCGTAGAAGCAAGCCTTTGTTACTTAGTTTGTAATTTATTTAGTTAAGATTCCATTTTTGATATATTTTTCTGTATTTTTCTTGCGGGGAATTAATTTCCTAGACTTTAAATAGTCTATATCCCGTAAATTCACGTTAACATGATATCGAGCCTAACAGCTATAAATTCTATGTCATATTTGATTGTATTTTTCATGAATCTGATTTTTCGTATATGATTTATTTCTCTCCCGAATTTTATCTGAATTTGTTTGACTTATCTTTTGTATTGTATAGCTTCTTTTCTGATATATGATTTGTTAATTAAAACCATTCCCGCATTGTTACTTTTGATCTGAGGCTTATCCCGAAAAATATTAATAAATTGGTGTTACAGTTGTTACATATTATTTGTTGCTAATTATTTGGTGAATCCAGCCACTCTACCATTTTTAGTCGAGTATAGTCTGAGCTAACTGGCAATTTCCGCCGCAATCTCTAATTATTTAGTATATTTCTTAGTATATTTGTCTTGAGTGACGTGAAAACGTCTGGCGCCCAATAAAATCATTTCTGTTATATTTCTCGTTGAATTAGAGTAAACGCCGAAGGGCACGGTTTTTGAGATTAAACATCTAAAATCGAAACCACCGTCGCAGTATATATAGGTATATACAGGAAAGATTTCAGTTTTGGACTCCTCACCAAAATCTAAGAATAAAGTTCCTTAACGAAAATGTCGAGGGTTCAGTCGCTCTGGAGTTACAGAAGGTTTTGTTCTCCCAATCAGAGGGCCGTGTTATGCCTCGCTCAGTCACGTATTAAGCCTGTAAAATAAACGGTGCCTCCCGCATATGACCTTTCACTGTGTAAATTCGACGTACACGATTTTGAGGTATCTTCTAATCTCAATCGTCGTCTCCACTCCGTAGTTTTCTCTGTCCAGGTCATCCAATTGGTGATTCTCTTGCCCCATGACTTTTGCTCCGTAGACGACGTTGTGCAGGTGGTCAGAATGGCGGATCTCGTCATGCAGCTCGTTCTCTCCGTAGTTTTCCCTATACCGGTCGTTAGCTTGGTAACTCCCGTGCCCCAAGTGTCCAATGCTCTGTAGACGACGTTGTCCAGGTAGTCAGGATGACGATTCTCGTCATCCAGCTTGTTCTCTTCGTAGTTTTTCCTATTCCAGTCCTCAGTTCAGTAGTTCCCATGCCCCACGTGTCCAACGCTCTGTAGACGACGTTGTCCAGGTAGTCAGACTGACGATTCTCGTCATACAGATCGTTCGCTCCGTAGTTTTCGCTATTTCTGTCATCAGTTTGGTATTTCGCTGGTCCCACGTGTCTAACGCTCCGTGGACGATCTGGTCAGCCTGACCACCTGAACAACGTCATCCACAGAGCGTTAGATACGTGAAACCCGTGGACTACTAAACTCAGGACCGGAATAGGAAAAACTACGAAGAGAACGAGCTGGATAACGAGAATCGTCAGCCTGACTACCTGGACAACGTCGTCTACAGGGCGTTGGACACGCGGGGCCAGCGAATTTTGACACAGTCTAATCTATATGTATATATCCCTCTATCTGTGAAGTTTCACTTCTAACGCGCGTGGCGGCCACACACCCATTTTTTTTTATATCAACGCAGATTAAAAACATGTCAAAGCTAAGATTGTAACTTTGTTTAACAAGTGGAAGAAAATGAAAACAAGTGTCAATAGAAATACAGGGCGTGAAATCCTCCATCGATCAATTTTCAAAAATAGCCTGGACAAACTTTTCGATATTGGCAGTGCTGGTTGTCCAGCTATACACAGCGATGATGCGAAAATGATTCTCTCAAAACAACGAAATTCGCGTAACATTCGAAAAATCATCAGTAATATGAAGAAAACAACGGCGCCCGAGAACAGTTCCGTGAGCGATGTACCTCCAGAACGAGGATCTAGCGATTCAGAAATTGATATACCGAATTCTCAAAACTCCCATGTCACTTCAAAGTCTGCTTCAAGTGATCAAAATGATCCAGCATTTCCATCTCCACAGCAATCAACATCGCACGCCGCAAAAAAACCAAAACGCATTCAAATTGTCGATACCGGTAATACCAGCATAGCTTCTGTATTAGACCGAACCAAAATGAGTGACAGAAACGGTGCTTTAAAGAATTAAAGCACCGTTCATGCAGGCTTTGAAAACATCTTCCAGGACTATCTCCAGAATATGGTGCCGACAACTCAGATGAAGGAGTTGTTTTCCGAGAAACAACTCAATATAGGCAGTTGCTCCATTTTTACTCCCAGTGTTTGATGCAGTCGTATCAAAACACATAGCTTAAACTTTTTCCTGTAAATTCCAGTCCAATAGCGAGTCCTTTACAGCAGTACCTATCGTTTTACCACAGCCATTTTCAAGTTTCGGAACAGCAAGGAGCTGTCTTCACCACTGCAAGTTACTAAAATGGGTAGCCTGTCTACTTTTTTCATTCCAGTCATTTCGGGCAGAATCTTTCCATCCCAATGAACAGTGAGGGGATCAGTTGGATGCAATGATTCTTTAATTTTCGCTGTTATGTGTACCTCAACTGATCCCCTCACTGTTACCGCGAAAAAATAAGATCGTTTGCAACAGAGATGCTACAATCTGGACAGCCTAGGGACGATTATAAAGAACTGCTACAACTGGTCATCATGTTTCTCGGCAGCTCTGAATTTACTCTAAAAGCACCAGGAGCTACTCACAGGGCTCGGTGGATGGCTAAAGCAATATATGCTCTTAAAATTTGGATGTTCCAGGATCATTTTCATCTCACTCCCAGAGAGTTAAAAGGAATTCAAAGGATCTGCATTTTTGTATCGGTAACTCATATCAGGTTTTGGTACTCAGCAAATAGCTCCACATCGGCTCCAAGAAATGACTTAGAGTTTTTACAAGTGTTGATCGCATATAAAAATACGGACGAAGAAGTTGCAACCAGAGCTATTAATAAATTCAGAGGACACCTGTGGTACTTGTCAGATGTACTTATATGCTTAACTCTTTTTGACGATCAAGTTTCTGTTTGTATAAAAAAAAGAATTGTACAAGCTTTCAAACGACCAGAACATCAAAGTCGCACTTTTAAGGCATCAATTGCGGAAATGTTACTACACAAAATGCATTTGGAAGATTTTGCGTCTGAAGCAAGTATGACGTTCTTCAAAATTCTAAAACTTGATACCTCATTTTTGGTGAAGGATCCACTACTATGGGGAGCTGATTCAACTTTTTTGGACGCAAAAAGAATTTGCCGGGAATTGAGAGTCGTCAACGATGTTGCCGAACGAGGCGTTGCACTGATTCAAGAATATAATTCCTTGCATACGGCCAACGAGGAACTCGCAAACTTTTACCCACTATGACGAAGAAAGCGATAAAGACCGCACTCTGAACATATAATAGAATATAAACTCATTATATATAATATATTATATAATATATTCATATTGTAAACTATGAAATACTATATTTTCTGAATAGTCACTTTCAGTTTGTTTCATTTGTGAATTGACAGTTACAATAGCTTATACCTACCCCTCCTTGCTCTTTTATATTATCCCTTTCTTCGGATTGTACTTTTTCGGTACACGGACTCAGCATTATTGGTAATCAGGCTACACGGAGAAAAATCACTGGCCCAACATACCATAATCGAGGCAACTTTTACCCAACTCGCAGGTGCGTATGTGGATAGAATGTCTGTCCGGTAATTCTTACTCATTTCTCCTGGTCAGCAGAGAAATCGGAATCTGGTAAGCGGAGCAAGTTCCAATCGTCAGAATTATCAAAATGTACGGCAAACTTCTCAATTAATACAGTTCGTTTACTAATGAAGCGGTAACTAGTACTGTATATGAACGAATAATTTACTAGTGCCTGTAGTTGAATAACTTGTCGAAGAGTGGGTCGTACGGCAAGTTCTAAGAGTCAGAATTACCAAAAACTACAGTACATCACTCAGTTAATTTACTGGTGGGCGCGATAAGTGGTACGGGAAATCAAGGATCAGTTTACTAGTGCCTGTAGGTCAGATACCTAATCGACTATATTCTTTTAACCAGAACATTTGATACAATTAATCATACGCACACTCTATCCATATAGGCACTTGCGCTACAGGTAAAACTTACCGGAATCACACTAAATATTAACTGTACTATGCGAGGTAGGTATATAAATAATAAGGCTGTATATATGGTTAATAATTTTATAAATTTATTTATAAAATGACAGATATTTACACGTAGGTATACTAGCACATTTATTTATGATGGATTATGGGGGTTTTGAATAATCGTGACCAGCCTTTCAAGTTTTATATTTAGTTTTATTTCCTCTCGTGTCTGTTCTCTATGAGACCTCGTCGTAGACTGGTGGGACACGCGGTGGGCCCGCCAGTCTAGTTTTAGAGAAGACCGGGAGATGGCGCATTAGTACCACTATTCTAACAATTTAAGTAATTAAACTTTATTATTCATACACAGAATGTATGTGGATTATAATTAATCATTTATATTTTGTAACGTGTGGTTACGTACAGTTTTGAACCCTTTACAAGTAATAAATTGCACATGCGTGAATCAGGTAACATGTTGAACGATATCATACTTTTATTCAAATTCATATTCACGGAGTTGACTATTTTGTAACCCCAAAAATGACGGTCAAATGCGCAAGATTGTAAACGAACAACTAAAAAATAAGGGATGTCTCCAACCGTAAATATATCTGTGACTTTACCAAAAACAGGATGCACCGAACTTTTATCGATGAGTAATATCGAATCTCTCGAATACTTAGTACCTTGAACATCTATCCACGAGACGTGTTGTATTAAATTTTCCGGCACAATGCATGTAAAGTATTTACTGTAAGTAATCCCATCAATTGGTCTTACAGTATCGAGTTTTGTGGTTTGAGACAAATGACAATTACGAACAAAATTACAACTTTGCAATTGGTGTTTGACAGCAAGCGTGTGAATTATATTGACACGACTACAAGAAACGCTTGCTGTAAGTTTTGAGAGACGATGCCTACTTTCATATCTTATGGTTGAATAATATATTGGAGGCCCTACTGCTCGGATTACCCGTGGATAATGAGTTGCAAAGTGAAATTTAGGTGTAAGTGTTTTCCCAGGAAAAAGTCTACAGTACAACTGATGATGTTCAGTGATTAAATTACCCAATATATCTATCTGTGCAGATGTTAAATGAGGAGCTGTTATCAAATCGATGATTTGTCTTAACAAAATATACAAATGCCAGAATTGATTATTCCTATCAAGCACTAAATCGCCTATCATAAAACAAAAATACCTTACAAAACACAAAGTTTCAGATCCAGACATTTTGAGACGAACTTCGTGCGCTTTATGCAAAATTATGGGAGGTGGTTTATTTGATAACTCTAAACGTCCGTAATCAAAGACCTGCATTCTAAAATTTAAAGTGTCGAGAGTGAATGCTTTTAACTCAAATATAAAATAATTAACTAATGCTGGCATTACGTATTCAAAAATGCCTTCAGAAAAATCATGTAACAGATCTACCGAAATATTATCACATACATGAAAATCTCCAAGTCTATTCCATATGCAACGCTCTTTTATTCCTGTTTGTTTCGTATCATTAAGTTCTAAATCAATTTCGTAATTATGCGGAGTCCGTATCAAACTGGGATCTTCTGCAGACAAGCCCTGACATTGCTCTTTTGATGCTTTGCAGAACCTACAATAAAATCGACTTGAAAAGCTTTCAGTAAGACCTAACATACTATTCAACCCAAGATTGTCTCCTAAAAGTATACCGATACAGAAATATATGGTTTCTTCGCCATTCTCCGTCAGAACAGTCACCCCTTCGTTTTTTAATAAATTCAATTCGTCAATTAATGGTTTGAAAACAGCATCGTTCCCATAATCTTTCCTATCTTGGGCAAAGAAAAGTAGTGACAAGTATATGCTTTCTAAAGACGACGCGTACTTTGGTGGCATACACGCAATGGATGTATAGACAGCACCTAATTTGTTAACCCCAGCATGTGACCCAAGTGGGTTGCCCGTTTCACATTCGTCAAAATAGATGTACAGTGGTAACACAGTTTTATTACCAAACTGTTTCAATTTTTCATGCCACAAGGTGCCTCGAACAAAATTGCTGAGTCTCGAATTATCGTTTATAGATCGTGCACGTATTGTTTAATTTCTTTTAGTAATCCAGGTATCTCCAAAACAGATGTTAATTGATGTCTAAGTGAGATTTTTTTACCAGTAACACGTACCGGCCTAACAATCTCTCTTCCACAATTTTTCTTTTCTGATACAACTTCAGAAATCGTGTATGTCTCAGGTGGAGTATACCTATATTTATTCTCCATCATTTGAAACCGCTTATACTCAGAAGATATGTCTTCAAAAGGATTTTTAATGGAATCTATGATATTATCGATTTGTTCGAGCATTTCAGTTGCCTGAAAGCTTTCCGAAGACCGAAGATTTGTGCTTAACTTTTCTTTTATTGATGGAATGACAGCATTTTCAAAAAACGATGATACCCCAGACAGCATGAAAATCATAAAGATATCCGCAAGAATTCTCGCAAAGGATCACTTTCGGAATGATGAAAAAGACATCTTTAAGATATCTTTGTTAAGAAGCCTGTTCCAAGAAATCAGAAAGGCATTATTTTTCGGAATTTTCTTGAATAAAAAATCCACAAGATATCTTTTATGAGATATCTCATGAATCTCATTTATTTGGTATCAGAAAGTCGTCTTTTTGAAGACATGAGAGAGATGTCTTTTTTAATGTCTTGATTACTTATAGTCCGCACATGCGTAGTTACGTTTATTTTTGCTTCATGATCATAATGGCTGTGATTATCATATGTATAACAGTGAATATTATAGCCACGTAATTTTTTATACGATAATAATCACATCTTTCGCTAGGTAAGTGACGATTCTAATAATTAAACATAATCAGTTGCTTGCTCGTTGATAAATAATTAATGAATGCCTTCGAAAAATTAGTTTGACACAACGAAAAGATTGATGTTTTCGCTCAAGAAAGGTTATGGTTGTATTAATCATTGCAAAAGGAAAATTTGGAAACATTACTCGAGGAAGATAAGACAGCTCGTTTACAATATGTGAGTCGTTTAGTTACAGCATTTCGAGAAATATTTTTGAAAATAATTTCTTTGAATTTTTGTACGACCAAAGAGATTGAAAACTCAAGATGTATTTCTCCAATTCACAGAAAAAGATGGTTAAAATTACCGGTGGTCAAAATTATAAGAAACATGTACGTAACGTATTGAAAGACGTTTTAGATGACAACGTTGCCTATAAGTTGTCATGGACAGGCCGAAAAAAACCGTCATGGTTAAAAACAAAGAATTTATAGACCTATCCATCGGTTCGTGTTCTTCTTTATATTGGTATTATATTGACATTATTGCTGTCAAATGCTTGATCAAATGTATTACTCCTGAATTAAAATAAAACATAAGTATATTTATGATATCGATTTTATTTCCAAATACTCTTTCCTTTCCAAAATAACGAAAATATATATGTGCCTTCCAGTTAGAATTACCTTGCCATGTGTACTGTATTATTGAATCATCAATGAATCATCATCATTCAAAATTTTTTATTGCCAGTAGCTCAATCTGAGATATTATATTGAAAGTGATTATTAAGCTTGTTTAACGTCTTTTAAAATGGTAATCTCTTATAAATTTCCGTCTTCGAAATATGTTTTACAAACGGTCTTACTGAAGTTTGAGGCTACTTTTCAAAATAAGAGATTGAAAAAGTTTTATTGTCACTTTCAAATTATAGTTTCACCAATGACGAATAAATTTGATTCGTTGAATAACTTATTATTCACTGATTTAGAAATTGCATTTTGAAACCGGAAATGTCCTTCTATTTTCCGATGAAAGTACGTTTTCAATGTAAAAATGCAATTCCTAAATCAGTGAATAAAGTTATTCAACGGATCAAAGTTACTCGTCGTTCGTGGAACCGGCCATAACTATAGTTCTCATAAGAGATAACTCTTAGATATCTTATGCGGGAAGTCATGAAAGAGATGTCCTCGGGACATCCCTAATAAGAACTCTGCAAGAAGAGAGCTTTCTGACGTCCGAAAGAAGTTGACTCAGAAATGTTGTCTTTTTGACATCATTTTGAAGAAGTCTTATTTATTTCCAATGGTGGCGCATTGGAGTTCTTTCTGAACTCTTTATGTTTTCTTTCGTAAGCTACTTTAAGAAGTCCAACTCTTTGACCAGGCTTCTTTAAGCGTTCTTTATGATATCTTAATGCTTTCTGGGACGTTATCTGTTACAAGCTGGACTATTCTTCTGGGAACAAGTGGTTCATTATATAAAGTCATGATCAGAGATTCAGCTTCTAGTTGCAAGGTAATATTCATTACGATTTTTTTTGAATTATTCAAATCTGAATCTATTTCTGTAATAACTGCCGAGTCAGGTTCAGTATGTTGAAGTTGAGGAAATTCACTGTCACTACAAACAACGTGTTGGTTAACATAAATGATGTTATCGTTAGGAACAACAACTTCATTAGAATGAATAGAATTCAAATGTTTGCGGTAAGAATTTAGGGAATTATATTTACGTCTACATTTATCACCCATGCACTAATAATAATCGGTAGGTTTCAAATGATGGTCGTGTTTTAAATGTAGAATCAAATAATTAGATTTTTGGAACCGCAAATTACATTTGAAGCACTTCATATCTAAGCTTCATGTAATAAAATATAATATCGCAGACCCTCAAATTTTTATAATATCAAATGAACATTCTATTCGAACAACACCTCTTAAAATTCTCTATATAACTATACAAAAAACTACATATAAGTATATATGTATATATAAGAAAAAAGTAACCGTCTCTTTTTTATCATAAAAGCACAGTATAGATATGTTTATATAAAAGTTTTATCAAACTATATTTCAAACTAACGAAACAATATTAATTCTTTGGATTATCACTTTGTCTGACTGAACTTAGTATATAACTATTAAAATAATAAGTCTTAATGATCTCAGGAATCAGTACCGATTGAAAATATACGTATCTATTTTTCATGGTTCGCGAAGTAAACATTAAGCGAACAAATTAGTTTGTTGACACACGCGTACTTTTTTGATTTACGATTCATTCCGTAAACATAATTCTCAATGAATGCCCAACAATGACTCGTTTCTGCTTGATACTTTGCATGTAATGCAAAGAACGATTTAAAGCAAGAGTCGACTGCTTTTACAGGAGAACATGGATAATATATTCAACAGTATTTATCGTAACGCGTGCGCTTACCAAATTGTCAATGGAACCAATCAATGTGGGAAATGGTTGAATAGTTTGTGCGCTTGCTACCGGTCTTTCTGTTCGAGCCTGCAAGATTGGTTGAAGATTCTCCAGGGTCTGAAATTTTATAAATGTAAAATAATTTGTTGGACACGTGAATAATTTATTGATAATTACTGGAATCTTTTGATCGAACCTCATTTTTTGCTATTTGTAATTCGATATAAATAATATACACAGTATTATTTATTTATAATTGCACAGTTAGGAATCACATAAAACTCCTATATTTACTTCAACATGCAGGATGAATAAATTTTGTATCTCAACTCTTGAAGGCTTTCGATTGCCTGTTAATTTTTTCACAGTCACTGAACCGATTAGCAGTGGTAAAAGTAAAAACCCCAGTACCTCTATATTACCTGTAATTGAATTAGTACACGAATCATACCTAATATCATACATTACACAAGATTTAATGTCATAGTGCA
Source organism: Macrophya alboannulata (assembly GCA_949628255.1). Classification (NCBI taxonomy): domain Eukaryota; kingdom Metazoa; phylum Arthropoda; class Insecta; order Hymenoptera; family Tenthredinidae; genus Macrophya; species Macrophya alboannulata. The sequence goes on from OX451209.1 coordinate 12,226,387, forward strand.
ATATATTAATAATTTCGGTATACCTCGATCAATCATCTCACGATGCGTGTGTAAAAAATTCAGTACTTCTGGGCTGGTTGATTTTTTTGCAACGTAGAAAAGCCCTTCAGCAGTACGGCTTCATGTCGTGAAAAGCTTGTCTTTACAACCTGGGTACAAGCTGTCGAAGTCCATATCAAGCTACAATTATCGTGTAAATTGATTTATGTTACTTTGATTATGCGGGTGTAACTTGTAACGTTGCAGTTTACGGCAAGTTACAGTAGATTAAAACGAAGGGAAAGACGCGAGAGAGAGTACGGTCACCGCGGCGCGTCTGGCTGCGAATGCCCTCGGGAAAATTAGGCGACACACCTAGGTAGGGATTTCCTTAGGATTTGACTAATTTGAAGTGTTTTTTTGTTAATGTGACGATGTCAATGAGCGAGAGAGAGAGAGAGAAAGAACAGAAAGAAGGGTATCGCTACGAAGACTCCCGTGGAGAAGAGGAAATGGGGAAAACCTACCGCTAACCAGACCTCAGGGTATGCAGCCCGGGACATGCACCTTCGAAAGTGCCGGGGGTAGTGCCGCTGCATGAGAAGGAAGTACGGCGACCTAGGGGAAACCTACGGAGGTGAGCAGGTGAATAGGGTCCGCATACGACCTCCTTGCCGCTGACGAAATATCTTCCGCTACGTGAACACCGTAACAACGGCGTATAGGGTGGCACGAACAAAACGTCGTCACCTCCCGTTACCGCTGTTGTCTTTCATCTATCGCTCCTGCTGCTATCATCGACGCTATAAAGCAGAATCGTTACGGACCAAAGAGGAGCCGCGTGAGACGGGCGTGGATATCGCCCCACGTGCGAACGGCGGATCGACACAGGTGTGGTTCCATACAGGAGCACCTGGGTCCAGCCAGGAGGAGCCTGGTGGACCAAAAAGGTGCGGGTCCATTCGAAATGAGTCTGCCGTCGTAGAGTAAATCTGAGGGAAGTTAGCAGCGCCAGGACGATACAACGACGAAGAACCCCTGGTCACGTTTTCCTACCCGACATCCCGCTACACAGGATTGCCTATACCGCTGGATAAAGCAGAACACTGTCGAGCAGCAACTAACGCACCCCGATACCCCGCGTGCGACGGCTGACGAGTTGTCCACGCGGAACGAAAATCGGACGAACAACGAACGCAATTTGAAGACACCAATCAGCTAATGAGGTGTACCTCATAGGTTCCCCACCCCTAGGGTGTAAGGAACGACGAGGAGACGACCGAAGAACAGGACTAGACTCGTCACTTCTACGTTCAAGCTGAGTGAAATCAGACGTGTCTCGCTAATTCCGCAATACATCATACCGCTCTCTCGCACTCTTTCTACCAAGTTAATAATAAATCGTATCGCTAGTCCTTTGTTGTTTCCGCTAAAGTTATTGTTAACAGTAGTTAGTAAAATAGTGTTAAGTGAGTGCCACGTGCAGCTCTACTGTAAGGTAAGATCTTTTGTTCTTGTGGAGCCACGAACTCGCTGAGTACGATCCGTAGATTTTTGAGGAAGTTAAGGTATCTTTCAGGTAGCGTGTAGCCTTCGGGCCACGTGAATTGATAATTTAGGTAATTATTGAGAAAAAGGATCTTGAAAAGCGATTTCGTGACTGACTACGGCCATTTTGCCTTGCTAGAATTTTGGGTAGATTGATTGAATAAGTTAGTAGCCTGCTTATGCTTATTTGATAGCTTGTTTCTCTAATTCTCTGCTTTTCTTATTGCTCTGACTTTTCTTTGTAATTTTTGGCATGATATAATTTATGTGATTTTTGCTATATTTAATTTGTATTTCTGATATCGCTTATATTTCTTATATTATCGTATGGTGTGTCGCTAATTAATTTCCAACCTCCCGAGGGTTGGCTGAACGTAGGAGTCAGTAGGTTAAGTTGTTTAGTTATAAGCTTTATTCAATTATCTCCTTCACGTGATATTTTTGATCTATTTCTGTGTAATTTGCCGCTTCCTTGATAATTTCGAGTCATAGTAAAATCTCGCCTGTTTCTTGTAAATTTAGTAATATCTCTGATTCTCTATATCGCCAATTAATATCTAATACCGCTAGCGTGTCGTCTATATTAGTTCTTTGCTTGAGTATCGTATCGCTCGGTGATACGCAGTCTAAACTGTAGTATAATAGTTTGTATTATATCGCTTCACTTGACGCTCGCTAGTAAGGTCATACATTATTTTTCTCTCTAATACCGCTGCGTAGATAATTAGAATTCTGAGCATTTTGTCATTGTAGAGTATTTATGTTATATTACGCTTCACATTGGTTGTTTTTGGAACACTACCTGTTATCGCTGAATAGTTTTATTCCTAAAAGTGTCATAATAAAAGGAATAATAATTCCATTGAAGGATTTATCTGGTGTTCAAAACGTTATTTCATAAAATAGGTGAACCCTCGCACTCTACCATTACCGCTTAACTAAATTTTACTGAGCTAACTGTGCTTTCAAGGCCGCCGTTCCGCTTAACTATTTCTTCTGATTATTTCTCTTGCTAATCTCGTACGTATTACGTATCGCATTAAGTATCGTATTATCTTAGATATCTTTAATTGACGCATTTAGCGTCTGGCGCCCAACAACATCTTAAGTTAGTGATTCAGTTGCACTTGATCATTTCTAGTAGTTTTGTGATTTGATAAGAGTTCGGTAAGTCGAAAATTAGGAAGGGCGTAGGGCGCGGTGTTAGCCTAGTAATACCGTTGCAAACTATATAAACGAATTATTTTATAAACAACTATTTCTCACCAATAGTATCCACCTGCGCGTTTCAAGGCTTTGAATTTTTCGGAATCAACCTGAATACCCACGGTCTCGATGATATCGAACCGATGAGATTGGGTTCTGCTCCATTTGCCGACTACTTCTTCACGATTCTCATCGTTATTTTCAAGCCATCTTATCTGGTCGATAATTCCAAGTGGTGGGCTGATATTTGATGCTGTATGAAGTTTGAAATATGCCATATATATGTATATATATGTACCAAAAATACTGTTCGGTATTGCAATAAAAATTCAGCAAATAATAATAGTGAGTAACAAATTGGAGTAATAATCATAGGATACGCATGAACTGGCAATTCGTTCGATGAATGGTGTTCGTCAAATCAGTTGTAGGCATATATACATTATACATTTCGATTGAAAATCTGGATTTCTATCAAGATCTGCCTCGTAAATTGAATATTTATTGACAGATAATATATTTTGAAAATAGAATAAGGTAAAGTGACCGATGATAGGCGAATGCAAACTTTAGTTCACAAAATAACCCTGCACAAGTTGAGTAGTACAAAAATGAAATTTACCAGGACACTTTTTCTTCTTAGTTTCTAGTAGCCCAATTTTTCTATAATTCTTGCGCATATTATTGTATTTTTCATACAAGACGCCACCTGCTGATTGTCCTCGACCATTCATGCCTGTCGATCCATTATACGGCCTATACCAAAGCTCAACATTGCTGGTTGGAATTAAAATGACTAAATCGTGAGCCCAGTCTAGGAATGAACTCCTTGAAATTCTGTCACAAAATGTAAAAATAATGAAAACGATGTAATTGAAATGTATAATGAGGCCATAATGATAGAATAATCCTGTTCTGTTAGGGTGATATAGGATAGTGCAGTGTAAAAATACCTTTTATCAGGATTATCTTTTAATTCGCTCTCGATTATTATCCGCGATATTAAGGATTGATCAATCTTTTTCAAGTTGTAGTACGTATATAAAAATTCTCGGCCTCTTATGTCGTCGATTAATAATTCCTTCAGATTACTTCTAAATCTTTGGGCTGCTGATTTTAAATAATCCCAAACGTCTGGGCTACCCGTGTAGAAATTTCGGCCGGGCTGTAACCAGGACCCGAATATTTGGCCTGATTTAGCATTAGGGCCCTGATCAGGAATTTCGACTGGGGCCTGTTAGGAAATGTAACGTTTCGCAGACCAAGCCCTGATCAGGTCAATTTATCAGGCCCTGGTTAGGAGAATACATCAGGACCTGATCAGGAATATGACATTACACGAATAGTTACGTGGAAAAAAATAAATTCAGATACTCAAAATGAATTAATTACAACGTATGAAGCGTTGATCGACACCTACTAATCGCAAACAATCGCACTTAGGTACAAAGTAAGAATTTTAAGATGAGAAAATTTTCGCATTATTGTGCCGGGATTCGATCTGGGGACGCTCGCATTCGCTTGTATTACTAGTCGCACGCTCTACTAACTACGCCAAACTTCCTATTGACAAAGTAAGTCACTTTCTTGTAATTGTTTTGAATTTTGCATCTGTCTCAATGATTTTAGTGTTTCAATGCGGTTAAGATATCTTAACTAAACATCCGAGTTGCAAATATGTTTTTAATTTAATTTCTTGCCTAGAGTTCCACAAGCTCTCACTCGATCTAACGCTTACAATAGATATTTAATAATATATCTATAATATTGAAAAAATATTTATTTCTACAATAGTCTGATATTTTAAGATCCATCGTAGAAACTCCAATCTACAGATCTCTTTGAAAATTGTTATTAAAATATCCTATCGGATTTCACTTTTTTCTACCAAGTATCATGATATTTTTAAGACCAATCACAACTTAATTACGGAGAATCACATTTTGTCTGTATGTGTGATCGTTATTTTATTTAATATTTTCAATATTTGAATCTCTGGTCAAGATATCAAACGCAAAAGTTTCCTTCTGTACAGGGTGTCCGTCAATTCACGCTAACTGAGTAGTATAACGTAATGTCCCCTGTCGTTCCCTATGAACAACTAAGGCAGGAAAGTGTAGATGAAATTTTTGGGGTCTACAGGTACTCCATACTCGTTCGAACCTCAACATGTATTTTCGATGGAGTCCTAATATTGCCCGATCAAGTCCCAATCTGTTGGCCTTGTCAGAATCTCAACGTTAATTTCCGGCGAAGTCCTCTACTATTGCCCGACCAGGCCCCGACGTGTTGGCCTTGTAAGAACCTTAACGTTTATTTTCGATGAAGTCCTACTATTGCCCGATCAGGCCCCTATCTGTTGGCCTTGTCAGAACCTCAAAATTTATTCTCGATGAAGTCCTACTATTGCTCGATCAGGCCCCGATCTGTTGGCCTTGTCAGAACCTCAACATTTATTCTCGATGAAGTCCTCCTATTGCCCGATCAGGCCCTGATCGGGCAGTAATGAGGATTTATTATTTATTTATTTTCGAGGGGGTCTGAATATCACCCGAACAGGCCCTGATCGGGCAGTGATAGGGATCTATTATTATGGAATCCACAACTGATCCTGATAGGGGCCTTTGTGTTGTCAAGGCCTTCCCGAACTAAATTCTGCACGGGTAGTTTCGATGTGTTGTCTCGGTTGAGATTCATTTACTTGCGATGAAACTATATTTTCCCTTGTATTTAAGTTCGTAATTTCTAAGACATCAAGAATTTGTGCACGGTCTGTTTCCAGCACTGCCGGTTTGGGAAGAATATACTGACCCAGTGTAACATGAAAGTTCAGAAGCTATGATTACAAGAAAACAACGCGGATAATTACGAAATGAATTAATAATAATTTCACTTACCAGATCCTAGCTGCATGAAAGATTGCACAAAACACGGAGCGCCATTCTCCTGGTTCTCTGCAGTGAGGTCACTCGTTAATTCCAACGAATTCATGGTGCTAACACCTCAAACCGGGCACTCCTACTCGTAGAATTGTAAACTTTCTGCCGATTCAACCACCCTCTTGGGTAAATTTCGCGCCAACGAGCGAAACTAGCAACTCTTACTAGAGTAGCGCGTAGGCTGGACCGATGCTACGGTATTCGTACCAGGTTCCCGGCCAATCAAACAACAAAGTATGGTATTTTTCCCGCCAGTGCGCGGAACAATCTCGAACTAAAAAACATAGCCAGAGTAGCGCGTAGGCTACACTGATGCTATCAAACTATGGTATTTTGCCCGCCACTGCGCGGAATAAGCTTGAACTAATAAGCATAGCCACAGTAGTGCACACGCTACACCGACGCTACAGTAGTCTAACAGACGTAATTAGTACGATTCCCCATGCTGTGTGACAGACACTACCTATCTAGGTAGTGCTGCATACACTTCTCCCTGACTGGTAAATTTGACCATAGTAATATACAAACAATACCAGAATACCGGTAAAATCTACCGTAATGGCATCAGAAATTATGACCTGAATTTTATTGTAGTTCTTGCTTTCTCACGGACAATGTAAGCTGTACACATCTGTGCCTATAGCCAAAACTGCAGTACCTATTACCGTAAAATTTGTACTGGAGCACTATTGTAATTTGAACCAAGGGATTTTTTCTCCGTGTATGGTGACTGTAAAGAATGTTGTCGAATGAATTACGAAAATAAATTCACTTTGAATGCGGATTTTCATGATTTTAGGAGATGAGAAGGTAGGTGAGTTTGAGGTCATGGGAATTCGCGAATGGAGTAGCCTATTATTTCTTAATTTTTTGAATGAAAGTATAGGTCTTGATGAACAAACCTAGACCCTTGAAAGTTGAATCCCTTGAAGATCATGCCAGCTGGAATTTCTTGAAAATAAAGTGAAAATCACAAAAAAATGACGCAAAAGATTTTTTACCGCATCACCTATGGTTTCGGGAACGGTTTTGGAATGTTGTCCCATGTCTCTATGGTATATTTGATTGGGAAAAAAATCAGCAGCCCCTTATTCAAAATATTTCCAATTGAAAACCTTTTTTTTTAAATATAAACGCGAAAACGAGAAAAACGACGAATTTAGGCAGAAAACACGTTTGCGCAACCTCTAAATCTTATCCATTTGCGCTCATCGAGTGGGAAATATCTTTTTTCATCGTCCTGAAGCTTTTCAGGGGGTGCCCCGAAAAAAATTCGAGGGTCGGGTTATTTTGAACCACCCTACTACACATGTCTTTTTGTTTGTAATTGAATGATCCGGGAGGGAAGTTTTAGGTCTGGCCCATCGTAAACGGCCGATTCGTCTGCTTACTTTTTTTGTCTGCGTTCCATAATTTTATGAAATGTACGTACATACATACCTGAATGGCTATCCGGCAAATGAGCTGCGTCGTGGATTATCTAAAATCATGATTGAGTCGAAAACACTTTCGTTAATTATTTTTTCTAAAGAAGCACAAATTATTCAAAATAGCGTAATGATCATTTCATGAATTACATCGTACACAAATAGTACTATCAACAATCGCAATGGTCATATCGTTAGAAATTTATTGCCAATAATTATGATTTTCCTCTTTGGAGGTCAGGGTATAAGTGAATTGACCGGAAGTGTAATTTTGTAACTGTCCTCACGTTCATCGTAGTAATAATTACAAAATTTTAATGAAAACGCTTCGATCTTAGAATATAACAAATAAATCAGTCTTTATTAATGATAAAAATATGAAGGTATAATGGTAAAAATGATAATGAGAGTGATATTGATAGTGACATTGATAAAAACAAAAACAACAACAACAACAACGACAACGATGACGATGACGATGACGATGACGATGATAATAATAATTCCGATAGCAAGTATTATTTTTATTATTATTATTAGCACTATTATTACTATACCAATAATATGGATAAAAATCATCGGAGTATCGCATTTTGATAAAATTTCATATTCGGATTACCGATAAAATAAGGCTTTGCCTAAAGAAGATGCTCAAAGTGTGCCCCCCCCCCCCCCCCCCCCCCCGCCGCCGCCGCGCATTTGAATGCAACAGTTTGCACGTGTAAGTAGATGTTTTTGCGAACTTCGGAGCATCACAGGAGTTACAGTTACAATTGCTGCGTCAATCGCAGCTCGTAGCTGCTCGATCGCATGGATCGGGACTCAGTATACAAGTTCTTTTATGTGACCCCATAAAAAATAGTCAAGCGGGTTAAGATTGGGGGATCTACGTGGCCATGCGACGGTGCCACCACAGCCAATCCAGGCGGGTGCCTTTCAAAGTCACGAATGATTTTTGTCCCGAATACCCCAAAGTCCCGAACGGACAAAGTCGCGACCGTTCGTTATCCCGAACGGGGAAAGTCGTGACCAGTGTTGGGCGAATTTGTAATTAATTAATTATAAATTACAAATTACAATTGTAATTTGTGATTGAAAGTCAAATCAATTACAAATTACAAATGTAATTGACATCTTTTTTCGAATCAATTACAAATTACAAATGTAACTGAACTGTTTTTTCGAATTAATTACAAATGTAATTGACATCTTTTTTCGAATCAATTACAAATTACAAATGTAATTGGAATGTTTTTTCGAATCAATTACAAATTACAATTGTAATTGAAATGTTTTTTCGAATCAATTACAAATTACAAATGTAATTGAAATGTTTTTTCGAATCAATTACAAATTACAAATGTAATTGACATATTTTTCCGAATCAATTACAAATTACAAATGTAATTGAACTGTTTTTTCGAATCAATTACAAATTACAAATGTAATTGAAATGTTTTTTCGAATCTATTACAAATTTCAAATGTAATTGACACCTTTTTTCGAATCAATTACAAATTATGAATGTAATTGAAATGTTTTTTCGAATCAATTACAAATTACAAGTGTAACTGAAATGTTTTTTCGAATCAATTACAAATTACAAATGTAATTGACACCTTTTTTCGAATCCATTACAAATAGAAAATGTAATTGACACCCTTTTTTCGAATCAATTACAAGTTACAAATGTAATTGATACCTTTTCTCGAATCAATTACAATTTCTAAACGGCATTTTCAAAAAAAAATCGAAAATTGCGAACCAATTTGCAGAATGTTTTGATTTAATGACACTTGAATTCCTTGTGAAAAACCACTACAGAAATAAATTGGTCATTCCTGCAAGTCTAGTACATCATGTAGCTGGAAAGTTAGGGGTACCCTTTCCTCAAGTTCACTAAATTACAATTAATGTTGATTTATACTCGTACCGGGACTTCCGGATCGTTAGCGATAGTGACAGGTGCACGATTATAAGGGAGCCGAAAGTCAAAGGATAAAAAGCAAGCAGTGAGTGTATGTAAGGAAGGAAAAGAATATAGAAAGCAAAAGTGGAAAGGAGGGAAGGTGCTTACAGAAAGTCAGGAAAGAAAGCGGAGGAAGGTAAGCAAAGAAAGGGTAGATAAGATAAACCTATAAAGAGAAAGGCGGGAAGAGGGCATAGAGAGACAGCGGGGACAGGAATACGCGAGTCAAAGTAACGATAGCAGACGATAAGCATGCCGTCTATATCGGCGACAGCGGGAGAGGCGGAGAGGGAGGAGGCGCTCATAGAGTTAGGCGAGGCAGTGAGGGAAGAATGGGGGACGCCAAGCGGCTTACCCAAAGCTAAGCGGCGAGGTAGAAAGACAAACGCAGAGAGACTCGGAGCAGAGAGAGCTATGTCACTAGGGTCGCTGGGATCGCTGACGGAGCTGTGGAAAACAAAAAGACAGGGGGCGGAGGAAAAGGGGGACAGCGAGTCAGAATCAGAGGAAGACGAAGGAAGGGCTTTCAAAAGAAGTGACAAAACCAGGAGGTCACCTAAAGACAACGATCCGACGGGAAGGGAGGTTACAAAAGAGTGGATAAGGGAGGGGGTAAAGGAAGGAATAGAGGAAGTGATGAACGAAATCAAAAAGATGAGGGAGGAAGCAGAGAGGGGAAGGAGAGAGCTGAAGGAGGAAATATCAAAGGCACACGAGAAGATAGATGAGGTAAAAGACGAAGGGGAGAGAGAGAGAAAGAAGCTAGAGGAGAGGATACAGGAGCTGGAAAGAAGGGAAGAGGAGAGGGCAAGAAAACGAGAGGAGGAAGACAAGAAGACGAGGGAGGAGGAGCAGAGAGAGATAGAGAGAAAGGTGAAGGAAGAAGTAGAGAAAAAGGCGGCAGAGAGGTCGGCGGCAGAAGAAGAGAGGGAGGAAAGGATAAAAAGAGCGGAGGAATCCGTGGAGGTAGGAATGAGAGAGGTAGAAAGGAGGATGGAAATAAAGGAGAGATGGGAGAGAAGGAACAAAATAGTGATCAGAGGGATGTAAGCGAAAGCGGGGGAAGAGGAGGAGGTGGTAAGGAAGTTAGCAGAGGAGCTGACAGGCTGCAAGATCAAGGTGTGCAGCGCGAGAAAAGAAGGCAAGGAGGGGGGGGGGGGGGGATGATAGTTGCTGAGCTAGGGTCATGGGAGGAAAAACGAAGCGTCATGGAGAATAAATACAAACTGGGGATAAGAAGAGTGTTTGTAGATAACGACCTGACGAGGGCAGAGAGAGAGACACAGAGGCATCTGGTGAAGATTGCGAAGGAGAAGAGAGAAAAGGGGAAGAGGGCGAGGGTAAGCTATCAAAAGATAGACATAGAAGGTAGAATCTACAAGTGGGATGAAGAGAGAGGCAGGCTGGAAGATGTGAGCCCAAGGGATAGGGGCACGCAAGGAGCAGAAAGGGGCGGTAGCCCGAGAGGAAGAGGAAGAGGAAGCAGGGGAAGGGGAGAAGGAAGAGGAGGGAAGAGGGGAAGGAACGAACAGGAGACAGGAAGAAAGAGGGGCAGAGAAGAGTAAGGAGGGGGAGAAAGGAGAAGGAGGAAGCGAAGGCGGGCGGCCAAGGAGAAGAGGAGGAAGAAGGAAGGGTGAGGAAAGAAAGAAGGGGGTAAGAATAGGCTTCTGGAATATTGCGGGAGCGTGGGGCAAGGATGAGGAAGTATGGAAGGAGCTAGAAAGCTGGGATATTATAGGGCTAACAGAGACATGGATAGAGAATAAAGGGTGGGAAAACATAAGAGACATGCTGCCGAAAGGCTATAGATGGAAATGTCAAGGAGCAGAGAGGGAGCACAGAAAAGGAAGAGCAAAGGGAGGGATAATCACGGTAGTGAGGGACTGGATGGAAGAAGAGGAGGTAGAAGAAAAAGCAGAAACCGGGGTAGTAGAGAGGAGGTTGAAGATAGAAGGGGAGAGGTGGAGGGTGTTAACAGTCTACTCCAACCAAGAGATGGAGGTGAAAAGGAAAGTGTTAGAGCAGAGGATGAGGGAGGGAGGGCAGGAAGGTTGTATTATAATAGGAGGGGATATGAACGCAAGAACGGGAGAAGAAGGAGGGATAGTGGTGGGGGGGGGGGGGGAAGAGGAAGAGAGGAGGAGGTCGAAGGACAAGGTAATAAACAAGGAGGGAAGATGGCTGATAGAGTGGTTAGAAGAAGAGGGACTGGGGATAATGAATGGAGTGGTCACAGGAGATGAAGAGGGAGAGATAACGTATGTGGGGGCAAGGGGAGAGTCGGTAATTGACTACGTGATAGGGAACACAGAAGCAGGGGACAGAGCGGAGAGGCTGGAGGTAGGGGAGAGGACGGAATCGGATCACCAACCGGTTCTGCTAACATTAAGAGGAAGAAGGGGGGAGGAAGAGGAAGAGGAAGAGGAAGGAACTGAGAAGAGAGTGATCATGGACTGGTCAGAAGAGGGGGAACGAAAGTTTAAGGAGAGGATAAAGGGGATTGAGATAGAGACGAGGGAAGTAGAAGAGATGTGGAACAACATAGTAAAGGAAGTCAAGAAGGCAGCGGAGTGGAAAAAGGTGAAAGCAAGCTGGAAAGAAAAGAAAGGAAGCAGATGGTAGGACGAGGAATGCAGGGAGAAAAGGAGAGAAGCGAAAGAGGCGTTAAGAAAGGGTAGGAGAGGAGAAGCGGGGGAAGAGAACTTTAGAGAATACAGAGAGAAGAGAAGAGAATTCAGAGAGGTGTGTGAGAGGAAAAAGGAGGGGGAAAGAGAGAGACTGATAAGAGAAGCGGAGAATGCAAGAACAGAGGGGGAGATATGGAAGATAATAAAAAGAGAAAGAAAAAGAAGGAAAGGGATAAGCAAAGAGATAAAAATGGAGGAATGGGAAGAGCACTTCAGGGTGCAACTAGGGGGGAGGGAGGAAAAGGAAAGGGTCGGAGAGAAGAGAGAGAACGGGGGAAGGGAGGTAGTAAAGAGAGGGGAGGGGGAAAGAGGAGAGAAGGAGGAGGACATAAACAGAGAGGAGGTAGAAAGAGCTATAAGAAAGCTAAAGAGAGGGAAAGCAGCAGGGGAAGACGGAATAACAAACGAAGCATGGATAAACGGGGGGGAGAAGCTGAAGGAGGGGCTGACGAGGCTGATACAGAAGATATGGAGGGGGGAAGGTTTCCCGGAGAGCTGGAGAGAGGGCGTAATAGTGCCGGTCTTCAAGAAAGGGAAAGAGAAGAAGGCAAAGAACTACAGAGGGATAACGCTGATGCCAACAGGTTACAAGATTTACGCAACGATAGTAGCAGAGAGACTGAACAAGGAGATAGAGGAGAAGGGAATAGTGCCGGAGAACCAGGTGGGATTTAGGAAAGGAAAGGGGACAATGGACAGTATGTACGTTCTAAACCACGCAATAGGAAGAGAGATTAGGAAGACAAAAGGGAAGCTGGTGGCGACGTTCGTAGACCTTAGGGCGGCCTTCGACACAGTGGACAGAGAGAAACTGATAAAGGAGATGGAGAAGAGGGGGGTAAGCGGAAAGATAAGAGATAGAGTGGAGGAGATATATAAGGAAACAAGGAATAGGGTAAGGGTGGGGAAAGGACAGGGGAAAAAATTCTGGACGGTGAAGGGGGTTAGGCAAGGATGCCCGCTGAGCCCGTATCTGTTCAACTTATATGTAGCAGACTGGGAAGAAATATTAAGGAGGGGGGGGAGTGGTAGCAGGGGGGAGGAAAATATGGTCGCTGGCGTACGCGGACGATGTAGTCTTGCTGGCAAGAGAAGAAGTAGGAATGAAGGAGATGCTGAAGAGATCGGAAAGGTATCTGGAGAAGAAGGAGTTAGAGCTGAACGTAAGCAAGCCCAAGGTAATGAGGTTCAGAAAGGGGGGGAGGGGGGGGGGGGGAGGGAGAGGAAGATAGAGTGGAAATGGAAAGGGGAAGAGCTGGAGGAGGTAAAAGAGTTTAAATACCTAGGGTTTGTACTGCAGAGAAGCGGGGGGATGGAAAGGCATGTAAGAGACAGATGGAAAAAGGCAACAGTGGTGATGGCGCAGGTATGGGGGTTAGGAAAGAGGAAGTTCAGAGGGGATTGGAAGAGGAAGAGCAAACTGTACTCGACGCTAGTGGAGAGCGTAGCAATGTATGGAGCCGAAATATGGGGGTGGGAAGAGAGGGGATGCATGGAAAGAATGCAAGAGAAGTTCATCGAGTGGACGCTGGGGCTAGACAGCAGAACGCCGGGGTATATGGTGAGAGAAGAGACAAAGAGGGAGAAAGTAAGAACCAGAGCGGGAAGAAGGGCAATGAAGTACGAAAGGAAGCTTGAGGAGGGCAGAGGGAGCGAGTTGGCAAGGGGGTGCTGGGAGGAAGTGAAAACGAGTAGGAAAGACAAGAGATCAAAATGGGAGGAGTGCAGAAGGAAATTCTACGAAGAGAGAGGTTTCAGTGCGGAAGAGGTGAATAGAAGAAGGAGGGAGGGAGAAAACATAGAGGGGTGGCTGGAGGAAAGAGAGAGGGAGGTGCAAGGCCAGGAAAGAGAGGGGAGAATCAGAGACTCGAGATTTAACAAAATATACAAGAAGATAAGAACGGTTGGGATACCTCGGTACCTTCAGGAAAAAGGTAAAGAGAAAAGGATGATAAGGATTGCGAGATACAGACTGGGAAATGAAGTGAGGGAGGGGAGATACTGGGGAAGCGAGGAAAGGAGAAGATGCAGGATCTGCAACTGGGAAGAGGAAACATGGGAGCACGTGATGGAACACTGTACAAGATTCGAAAAAGGAGGAGTAGGCAGGGAAAGGCTAGCGGAACTACTTAGTGACGGTGGAGAAGGAGAAGGATGGATGAGAGAACTAGACAAAATAAGGGATAGAGCGAAGGCGAGGGAAGAGGAGCAAGGAGAGGGATGAGTGGCGACGCCTAGCAGCAAGGAAGGTAAGCGGAGAAAGTAGCTAGACAGAAAGGTAGACGGTACGGCAGAAGATGAGGTAGGAAGGCAAGAGAAGGGGGAGCCACCAGCAAGGTAAAGTGGACGAGGCGGCAATATGGGAGAGGCAAGATGGCCGGAACAGCTGGAAAGCTAGCGGCAAAGTGAACACGCGGAGACGTGCAACAAGTGAGGAGGCGAAAGAGACAAGACAAATGGAGAAAATGGAGATGGAGATGAAAAAAAGTGAATGGGAGGAGATAAAAAAGGAGATAAATGAGCTGAAGGTGAGAGTGACGAGGCTGGAAATGAATGCGGAGGAAAGAGAGAAGGCAAAGGGTAAGGGGGACGCGGTGGCCGAGGGGACGACCCCCACCACGGACTCGAGCGGGACCCAGAGGGAGAAGAGGATGAAGAAAGAAGAGAAGGAGAGGCAGGAGGAGAGAGAGAGCGAGAAGAGGAAGAGGAACCTGGTAGTGAAGGGAGCGAGGGTAGGAGAACAAGGCTGGGCAAAAGAATGCAGGAGGATACTGAACGAGGCAGCGGAGAGAGAGATAGAGGTGAGGAGTGAGTGGGACAGAAAGGACGGCAGGGGGGGGCAAGATATGGATTGTAGAACTGGGGAGAGCGGAGGATAGAGAGGCGATACTAGGGAAGAAAAAAGAGATAGAGAAGAGAGAGAGGGTGAGCGTAGACAGGGATCTGACCTTCCAGGAAAGGGAAGTCAGATGGTGGGTAAGAGAGAAGGAGAGAGAGATAAGGAAGGCCGGAAAGGAAGTAGAGACGGGGGAAGGAAGAATAAAAATAGATGGAGTCTGGTGGAAACTAAACCTGAACTTGAAGGTCTGGTTGAAGGATGAGGAGAAGGAGAGAGAGATAAGGAAGGAGAAGGAGGAGAGAGAAAGGAAAGAGAAGGAGGAAAGGAAAAAAAAAATAGAGAAAGAAAGGGCAGAGCTGGCAGCGAGGGTGGAGGAGCTCCAGGCGAGTCTAAGAGAGAGAGAGTACGAGCTGGAGGCACTGGAGTAGAAAGGAGGGGAAGAGGCAGAGAAAGAGAAGCGAACCGGACAGTGAAGAGCAGACAAGCAAATAATATGAGTGGAGCAACTAGTTTTCATTGAGTTTTGATGCCTATATTATTATTTTATTTTTGTATTTTATGTTCCGTTATTATATACTAAGATGATAGAAAAGAGAAAGATATTTAAGTTGATTATGTAGAGTTAGGTGATGTACCGGAGAGGAATGAGAATATTAAACTAAGGAGAGATGTGACTAAATTGTATACCTAATGGGAGAACAATAAAGAAATATTATTAATTATTATACTCGTACCTACATATATTCAGACTCATCCCTTTATAATCGAATCTAATCGGCATTTTCAAAATCACCCATGCATTATCGAAATTATGCATAAATTCCGTCTAGAAATTAGTATTTTCGTGAAAATGGATTCAGAGGAAATTGTCTCATACCATTGTCGACATTGTCCGGAACCAAGTCAAAGTTAGCAGCTGTAAAATCAGTTATATTGACAGGATAATTTCGCGGAAAAACCATACGTTCAGCAAGTTTAGAAGTGTCGTGTGTAAATAACCTAGATTGTGCTCTGGGCCGATGACCAACTCTTCAATATCGTCGGGATTTTCCGTTTCGCCGTCAACTCGGATTTGAACAACTGCGGCCACATTTTGGATGAGATGAGAAGCATTCTCTAAAAACTCTTGTGGCATTTACAGGCCAGCCTCTAAATCACGCCACGCTGCGGTCAATCTACGAGTTTTTATAAAATACTGTATTTTCGCTGCCCGTGTGACAGGACGTTCTTGCTGCATGGACAGTAGATCACTGTGGACATTGCTTTGAATGCATGGCAGTTCTTCTAAAGAAATAATTGTTGAACTTTTAACAACCACCCTGCTTAATAATCGCATTAGAATGTAAAGTTTTCAAAAAATATTAGGCCACGTTTGTAATTGATTAATTACTTGTAAACTTCCAAATAGCTGGATGCATGGCCATTTTGTCGAAGAGGACCTGATGATACGACTCAATGCAATTATTTGTTCGGCGTAACAACCCACACACGGAAAATACGGCCGGTGTTACCCAGTTGATCCACTGGTTTTCGTAATAAACGAAAAATGGCTGCAAAACTTCTTGTGCAGCTTCACTGCAACTGTGCTAGATGGTATGGAACGATGGTCTGATTAATGCTGGTGGCAGAAGTGTAAGAGCCATAATTTTTCGTGTCACGTTTTGCAGCTCGATATTCTCGACCATAAGCTGCACTATGCCAAATGTCTTGAGCTTTCTCTGCAATGCCTGCATTGATTGACAGTGGCTGATTATTTTATCATTCCCATTCATAACACAGGTACACAAAAAAAGTAGTGTGTGCTGGGTGTCAGACTATGATTTTCTATCGTATTTTTTCCCGTTGAACACGAATCGGAAGTCAGAATTCATAGTCAAACTGCATAAATAATCAAGAAAACCCAAAAAAACCGATAAAAATTACGATCTAGTGGTTTTTTTGGCATGATATTATCATCACGCGGTTTTTGCTTGAAAATATCGCGTGTCTAATAGCATAAGGGCGTAAGCGCCATTATACGCCCTTTTGCCGTTGTAAACACCGAAAGGGCGTAGGTATAATTTTTTTTTCCGTATTTGCGCTAATTTCATGAAAATATATCCAGAAACATTGAAATTGAGTTACTGGTCAGCTAAAAGCAGAAGGTCGTATGTACTGGTAGATACGCCCTTTTGCTTTTAGTTTCGAGGAAAAAATTTGGAAAATAAAAAAAATTCCGACTTTTTTCAAATCTTGATGAATTTTCACGTTTCAGAAGTTTTTAGAGCGTTTGCGATGGAAAAAAAAGTGGCGGATACGCCCTTTTGCTTTTAATTTCGAAGAAAAAAATTTGAAAATCAAAAAATCTCCAACTTTCCTCAAAAATTGATGAATTTTCACGTTTCAGAAGTTTTTAGAGCGTTTGCAATGAAAAACAGTTTTTGGCAAATACGACTTTATGCCGTTAACAAATGTGAAAGAAAAATACAAAATAGAAAAGCCATAAGGTCGTATCCGCCTAGCTTTTCGAAAATCTTCATTCCGATTAATGTATGCGTTTTTTGCGGTTCCGAAGCGATTGCGAAAAAAAAAATTATACGCCCTTTTGCTTTTAAAATCGACTTTTTGGCGCTTATGATGCCTTTATGCCATTAGACACGCGATATATTCTGTAGTATTGAACCGTAATTTGTAAATATATCGATTCACTGCCTATAGTATCTCATTTTGATCTCACATAGATGAAATAGATTAATTTTATGTCTTTGACAAAAAATAAAAAATCGGTAACTCAAATCGGTACATTTACAGGCAGAAACCTGCTACCCAGCGCCGTAACTAGCCTTTTATGCGCCCGGTGCGAGCCCTTGGAAAATGTTCCAATCTTACCCGGCTCTGACAATAAAATGGACAATGTCTATAAAAAAAATCTATCATCCAAAAATTAAAATTTTGTTTAACCCTAGGAGTACACCATCGGGTCTCACAGACCCGACCAAATTTTTGAAAGCCTGAAACCGCGAGGCCCTTGACATAATAACTATGGCTTTTACGCGTAAATTCACTTCAGACATTCCCCTACCATTCACCGCTAGGCAGATACTTTGTCGTCGATTCGCTACTGAATCATACACGTTTTAAAACAAGTACGGGTCTCTCAGACCCAAGTGTGTACAAGTCGGTTGAAATTTCAAAGTAAGTACATCCTTCTTTTTTCACTGATTCGATTTTAAATAAGATATATTGAATAAATATGAACGATTTCAGTATAGTCTTTTGATATTAAAATTCATTTTTTGATTTATAAGTGTGATTTTGATATGAATGTATTACAGAATACTTATATTCGCTGCTAGGTGTGTGTAAATTCGCAGAATAAATAAATAAATAAATGAATAAATGGATATGTGTATAAAAAGAAAAAACGAAAATGTTCATTCTGTGATTGTATTATTGGCAGCCGTCATGCTCACTCGCAGTAAGACGCGAACTGTAGAGGAAATTCAAAAACAGCTACGGATTTCTCGCGAAGAGGAGATTTTAGACGACGAGTCTGATTTAGAAAATGACGCCGTTGAAAATATGTCCGATCGTGATACCGACGAAGATGAAGAAGATGCCGAGGATCATCATTCGGATGCTGTTTCCTCCGACTCTGATTTTGACGGCGAGACTCATCCAGCGGACAAGCCAACGAAGGTATCTCGAGCAAAAAAATTTTTGTACGGAAAAAATAAATACAAGTGGACCGTTGTCACGCCACAATCTCGAGGACGTCCTTCACGTGTCATTTCTCATCTGCCAAGTGCAAAAGGGGTTGCTAAGAACGTACGACGTCAGAAAGAAGCGTGGTCTTTACTGATGCCGGATGAACTGTTATCTATCATCGTAACACACACCAATGAAGAAATCGCGCGTAGACGGAACGAGGATGAAGACGTAACGTACAAAGAAGATCTGGATTTATTGGAATTGAAGGCGATTCTCGGACTATTGTATTTTAGCGGCCTGCATCACGATTCGCATACTGCGACAAAACAATTGTGGGGTGCTTTTACGTCACCATTTTATCGTGCCACAATGTCGCATAATCGCTTTGTTTTCTTGCTCAGTTGTATGCGGTTTGACGATAAAACTACCCGCTCTGATCGCACTTCCATAGATAAGCTCGCCCCTATTCGCGAGGTATGGGATATGTTTATAGGGAACTGTAAAAACTATTATTCGCCGCATCAGTATTGTACTATAGACGAACAGTTACTAGGTTTTCGCGGTCGCTGTGCATTTTGCGTGTACATGCGTTCCAAGCCAGATAAGTATGGGCTGAAGATCGTCACCCTCAATGATTCAAGAACTTTTTACCTACTAAACGCAACCTTCTACATAGGTAAGGTCGAAACGCAGCCACTAGAAGCCGTGCCTTCTTACTATGTTCGCACTTTGGCCGAACCCATCTACGGAAGCGGCAGAAATATCACTACTGACAATTGGTTCACTTCGGTGCCCATCGTGGAGAAGATGAAAGCCAATTTTAATCTTACAATGGTTAGCACGATAAGAAAAGATAAGCGAGAAATTCCGGCAGAATTCAAACAAAGCGGAAATGTCGGAACAAAATTTGCATACGCCAATAATCAAACGCTCGTCTCATATTGTCCGAAGAAAAATAAGATTGTGCTACTTCTCTCCTCGTTTCATGAAGTTGGTCGGTACGATAAACGCTCCGGCAAGCCAGAAATTGTCGAATTTTACAACAATACCAAAGGCGGAACGGATACTTTCGACCAGATGTGTCATGAATATTCGACTGCGCGTGGTACTCGTCGGTGGCCTCTGCGATTTTTCTTTGGTATGCTAGATCAGTGTGCTATCAACTCTTTCATATTGTACCAGCTGAATGCTGATAATGAAGCAACGTCGCGAGCTCAGTTTATTCAGGACATGTCGATCGAACTCGTGCGACCGTTTTTGGAGTTGCGACTCCAAAAAACAACCCTGCAGTTATCTGTGCGATGGCAACTTGAGCGAATCTTAGGACTTGATGAAACGTCTAACAGAGCACCGGATATAATTGATTATAAGCTTGATAAGCGCGTGAGAGGTGCATTTTGTTCGTCAAAACGCGATCGCAAAACCCAAATCATGTGTCCCTCGTGCCGCGCACCAAGATGCGAGCAGCATCGCTCGCTGCTCTGCTCAAATTGTGCACCCCATGACGAGTGAAAGATTTTTTCTTGAACTATTTTTATATAAAATAAACAATTTTTGTATTTAATAAACCTTGGTGTGAAATTTCAAAACTATTTCGCATTATTACTGCCTAAAAACCTGAAAATATACGTAGATTCTGCTTTTATACTGCTGCAAGTACAATAGAATCGAATCATGGCGATTTTTAGATTAGCAATCACATTTTTTATCACTTCTTATTCAATGTATGAAAAATGCATCCGAAAATATTGGATTCTTACAGTAGTCATTCATGAGAATAGGCCAAACATCGATTGTAACGAAAAACGAAACTCCGAAAATCGACCTAGTTCACCCCTGGAGGTTTTGTTGATAACGATAAGAAATTATATCACCATATTTTTTTTCTCAAAATTTTGCCTTTGCCCTTTTAGAATCCACGAAGGAAATGAAATTCTGTCAATTAGTTCCAAAGTTATGAATTAAGTAAAAAAAAGTGCAAAACACGCGTTTTTCCTATTGCGCGAAGCATTTCTATCTGCTCCAACAGCTTTCTTGGACAAAATATGAACTGAACACAAATTTCGTCTTCACAGGTGCTTTCTTAACAGTCTGCTCTTTCATTTAAAAAAAAAATCATCGTAATAGACGTACTGTCGGGCAAATACATCCTACGAAAGTTGGTCGGGTCTCACGGACCCAGTGTGTACTACTAAGTAGCGAAAAATATGTGTGTACTCCTAGGGTTAAGTATAGGTACTTGGTAGAATTTATAATGTATATTAGGTAAAAACAACGTTTATTCGAAAATATTTGCCAAAATACACAATAATATAATACTCAAATGACACCAAATACTCGGTAGTAGACATAGTAAAGACTTATAAGACAAACCGTCAACGCAAACAAAAAAAAAACTATCTATTTAAAGATTTACTTTGCGCGCTTTCCTCATTGCGGAATCCTTGATAACATTTTCATACGACAGGAGCTGTGCTATGTCGCGTTCAATCGACAAAATAGCTAGGCCAGACAATATTTCTTGGCCCATCGTCGAGCGCAGGTACGTCTTTATCATTTTGAGCTTACTAAATGATCTCTCGCAGGTAGCTACAGTCACTGGCATCGTCAAAAAAATTTTTATAGCAACTACTACATTGGGAAACATTTCCTTGAAATCCAGTTCTACTGTAGCTTTAAGAAGACCCAGACTTGACTGACATTCACATTTATCAAATAATGTAGTCGCTCCTAGGTAGCACAAAACACTCTGCGACTTATATTGGTCCCTAAGTCAACTAAAGGGCGACTAGATGCTGACGAATGTCATTATGTGATATTCGTCAGCTTCTAGTCGTCTTTGAGTCGACTTAGGGACTCATATAAGTCACAGAGTGACTGCAATGGGTTTTGTGCTACCTGGGGCTGCAACTTGACTCTTCAAAGTTTCTAATTCGGCCCAAAATTCAGTGGCATTTATATCTGCAGAATATTTGATACTCAAATCAGCTGCATGTTTTTTCAATTCTTCAACCGAATATGTATTTATGTGTTCTACCATCAAAAAACTGAAAAGGTGGTGAATATTGTGTAGTTTTTCGAATCGCCATGTCAATTCAGAAATTATTCGATCTATTGCTTCATTTATCTGAACTTTGAAACTTTGTTGTGGGGTAATGTCGTAGCTGGCATCTGAACTTTCGCTTAAATCGTGTCTTTTTACCCGCTTTCTTCGCTGTTCAGGAAAATTGTCTTCAATGTCACGTTCTTCACAAACTTTCTTTGCCTTTTCGAAAACATTGTCCACAGTCTCGCGGATATTCTGAATCTGCCTTGTTAATCCCTTGATTAATTCAGAGGCTTTGTCGATCGTCATGGTTTTCGACTGTAGAGCTACATTCACTCTATCAACAGATTCTAAAACTTGATCCCAAATTTGCAGAGTACATATGAATTTATAGTTGATTAGGCCCATAATGCTTTTAGCTGTAGCGATTGTTTCCGCATTATAATAATTGGTAGTTAGAATCTTTAGCACACACCAAATTTGGGGTATTTGCATGTTCAAAGCTTTGACGGCTCTAGCTTTAGAGGCCCATCTAGTATCGGCATGTTTTTTCAAAGAAATTTTTAAATATTCCATTGAAGTTTCCCATCTGACCGTAGAACTCGAAAAAAACACAAATATTTTCCGGATTATTCCAAAAAATGTGATCATATCAGGTGTCACACAAGCGGCATGTACACCAGACAAATTCAAAGAATGCGCTGCACACGGCACGTAATCTGCATTATCATTCATTTGTTTTATTTTAGCTTGGACTTCGTTATATATACCGGCCATATTACTACCATTATCGTATCCTTGGCCACGAACATTTTGAATTTTCTATCCGTCAACTTCTAATTTTGATAAAATTTCTTTCGACAATCCCTCGCCCGTTTTTTCATGAGACTGAATGAAATCTATAAAACGTTCTTCGATTGTAACTTTTTGCTCGCATATTTTTACGAATCTCAATATTTGTGACATCTGTTCTCGATGCGATACATCTGGGGTACAATCAAAAAGCATAGAAAAGTATTTTGCCGCACGAACGTCGTCTAAAATTTGTTTTTTGACCTCAGACGCAAGAATATCCACTAACTCGTTTTGAATATATGGCGTAAAATATGAAATATTTCTTTTATTAAGCGATTCGATGTGTGCTCTAAGTTCAGGATCGAATTTTGAAATCATATCCACGGCACTTAAAAAAACTCCAAATCCTGATTTTCCAATCTGCTCATGAGAGCCTCTGAGAGGTAAATTATTTTCTGCGCAGAACAAAATTATGCTAGTACACACTTTTAAAATATGTCTCCACTTTTTTGTTTCTTGATCAATAGCCTTTTGTAAAGATGCATCTATTGTGGTCTTACTTTTTATTTGCTGTTCAAGCGTTTTCCACTTAATAAAATTTTCTCCATGAAATGTAGAGTTTTCGTGCTGAGGGAGACGTGGACTTAAATGACGCCAATCATTAAAACCTTTTTGTGCATCAGCAAGCGCTGGCCTTATCTGCTTAGTTGAGGAAGAACTGAAAAGTATACATGGGAAACAAAATATTGCATCTGTCTTTTTACTGTACATTAACCATGGCCTGGGTACCATCTCGCCATTGCTCATCTTTTTTGCAAACAAATGGATGGATAGAGTTTGTTTGAATGCAGGTATATTTCAAAACATAGCATGTCTATGTAAGCATGATGCATAATAAATCATATAGGTATATACAAAAATGTCGATCTGTGAATGGGTTAGAAATCGTATATTTCACCAATCTGCATATTCGTTGAAATTCTTACCTGACAGTAATGAAACAGGCAACCGTGTATTGTGGTATCAGGAAATATCGTTCGAACTGCATTTTGTAAGCCGATTTCGAAATCCGTCATCGCTGAAGTAAGTCTCATTTCCGGTGCTATAACGTTTGCCACATGGTGCAGCACTGCGGTGTACGCCCTCTGCGTTTTGCGTTCCATTAACGCCCAAGCAAACGGGAAGGCCTGAATAATGGTTCAAATTATATTCGAAGATTCCATATCAAGTTCGGTTCAAGTTAATGATGTAAAGCATTCGAGACGTACGTGATTGTATTTTACAGCCATAACCGTGAAGAGCTGGTATTCTATACGTGCTATATGTTTACTGTTGTAGCGTACGAGGTACCGGTGGCTGTACTTGCCGTCTCCATCTACGCATACTGCATTGCACAGATGCAAAGGTCACCCGAACGGCTGCTTCAGGATGACTGAAAATTTTAACAAGACGTGTTGCATAGTTTGTGTCCTCAGTAAAACACCTTAATATCTCTAAATCTTTCAATTTCGAGGAAATTGCATTCAACGTAAAAATAATCCTTGGTCAACATAGTATACGATTTGCATTATACTTTAAATCTTATGAGGAACAAAATGTTGCTATGAAATGTGGGTGACAATAAACTGATAACTTTTGAAATATTATACATCATTGCACAATTGAAAAACCAAAACTAATGCTCCAGTCGTTTTATTCAAGTATATTACAAAATTGTTATAAAAAAATTCATTTTCCGAATTTCTACTTTATCACGCTCCAAAAATTATTTTTTTCGGCAACATACGAAACACGTCCGAATAATATGTTATGCTATTCGTCTAGTGCTGCGAATTTTGATTTTAGGGAGAAACGATCTGTACGAAAATTTTCTAAATATTACTCACAGTACACGCAGGACATGATACAAATCTTTGAGAAATTCGATCTGATTTCGAAACTCTTGTTTCGGTAATTATTTAAAAAGGCGTACAGATTCTGTTAATTCGTCTGCGGGATGGTTGTGCTGCTGAGTCACATGAAATTGGCCAGCATTTCGCGCGACCATTACAATGATTGCGCCGTGTAGCTTTGCATACAAGGTATCTACGGGCATCGATATAATACAAGCAAACGAACACGCATATACACGTAATCATCAATTAAAACTAAAAGACACAGCCCTTTGGGGGGAACAAGTCGTCCTAATATATATATTTTAAATTTTCGTAAGATGTGGCCGGTTATATACAAGTACTTACCTTACGCCATTCTTTATTTTATCGAACACATATGTGTACCCATCGTAAATATTTTCTCCGTGGACTCTCCATGGATTTTCCCTGACATGTGCCATAATTTTATGTAATTTTTTATTCACACTATCGAACACTACTAAAAACACGGACGCTAATCCGAGTTGAAGGCGTTTGATTATGTGATGGGTAGATAGATGGCGTTTACACATGTTTTGTACATAATCTTATTTCGAAAGCGTGTTTTTGAATTTCTCGATTATAATGGTTGCTATTGTGCATTAAAATTCTAGTCATAACTGCAGGTTGCATGTATGCTGTGCTACCGACTTATATTTGTATCGACAGTTTTTTTTTCTTCATCTTCAGTTGAAAAATTGAAAAGTGCAATGAATATGTAATTCCGTTCATTCCGCAGGTAAATATGTATATCTTCATAGCATTTATATTAAAAAGATTTGAAATCACCATTGCTTTTTTTCCCTATAATATCCGAGCATGTGGAACAATCACATTCCATGCTGTAAGTACGGTCGAAAGGTCGTTTTCGAGAATCGATGTATATTATCGATGTATGTATATATATATACGTAAATATTTTTTTGTCTCATTTAGAATGTGGAAAAAAAAATTAGGTCCGCCAATTTGAATTACATTTGGGCTGACAATGAGAGATACTGATGATTCGGCGCGATATCGAGAATCGCTGCAGCGAATCACCGGTAACTCCACACATACTTTATTTTATACTACATGCATATAAATATACAGTAGAACCTCACTCGTTTGCTGCGGTTTGAAAAATACAGATTCGGGACATTGCTGGTTCGGAACAATGAGCGGTCGTGACTTTTTTCATTCGGGACAGCGAGCGGTCGTGGCTTTTCTCGTTCGGGACAACGAGCGGTCGTAACTTCTTTCATTCGGGACAACGATCGATCGTGGCTTTTCTCGTTCGGGACGAGCGGTCGTGACTCTTATCTTGCGGGACAAGGATAGGTCATGACTTTTATCTTTCGGAACAACGAGCGGTTGTGACTTTTCCCGTTCGGGATAACGAACGGTCGTGACTTTGTCCGTTCGGGACTTTGGGGTATTCGGAACAAAAATCATTCGTGACTTCGAAAGGCACCCCATGTGGACTGTTTCCATTCAATCCTGATGCGGTTGATTACGCAAAGTGCATCTCAGAACGACACAAATGCATACGGAATGAGGTATCGAAGGACTCTCCGACTCCTGACGAATACGCAATAACGAATAGAGTTATAGAGCACACTCTAGGACCGGCTGCAACAG
Source organism: Macrophya alboannulata (assembly GCA_949628255.1). NCBI lineage: Eukaryota > Metazoa > Arthropoda > Insecta > Hymenoptera > Tenthredinidae > Macrophya > Macrophya alboannulata. The sequence goes on from OX451209.1 coordinate 12,252,045, forward strand.
ATACACTCACACGAACATACCACGGATGCGACAGCTGCGACGATTCCCTATTTAAAGTGTGAAATTGTGCACGGAAAGATCAGGTGGTTTGGAACCTTTCGATGTGAACGAGGAAATCCTATCGGCCATCTAGTCAAGAGTCTGATGTCAATGCCAATGCTGCAACGGATCAGATACAGGAAATCGGGCCTTTGCATTCTTTGGATGGAATCAGTGCGCTGGATGAAATACCTATAGATTTTATTGGAAGTGTCGTTGATTTTTCCCTGACCAATATTGCAAAGGATTTACAAATTCTGGATGGATCGAATCTCGTGGACTATCCGACAGATCAGGTTTTTATGACATCTACTGAGATAATCGATACTATGATATTGGAGTCCGAAAATCCCGGAACCAGGAAGACTAAACTAGTACCTAGTGTTCCAGCAAATAAACTGTCCCACAAGTTCGACGCAGTACAGGTGGAGAAAGCTACAGTAGAGGAGCCCGAATCCGAAAATCCAGAAACCAATGAGACTGATTTACTACCTACGGTTCTAGCAGATCAAATACCCAAGAATAAGCCGACTATTTTAAGCAATGTGGTTATTCGTCAGGCGTTCAACACAAGTTCCGATGATAATGACAGAATTTGGAATAAACACCTCCATTGGCCGAAACTTGGCGACAAAGCAGGACTGACTGCACAGGTACCGTTTGCAATTACATCTAATAAATGGAGAGAGATTCAGGAAAAGAAACAAAACGAAATCCTGGAGCAACAAGAGATTACTGCAAAGAAAGTTGCGTTTAGAGAAAAGAAAAAGAAACAGAAGGAAGAGGAGAAAAGCTAAAAAGAATAGTAAAATTAAGAACGAACCACAAGAAAAGAATGAAACCTGTTTGAAAAGAAAAAATAAAGTCGTGAAGGAAGCCATAGATGTGGACGAAAACTGTAATACTATTGTTAAGGACATCATGATAGATTTTCCAGCAGCTCGAACGCGTCGGGTGAAAAATAAATTTGACGAACAATCCTCAACGGTTACGGAAAAAGAAAATGCCAAAATACCCGCAAAAAAAGGGATTAAGAGGAAGGGAGCTGTGAAAACTACTGTTAAAAAAAACGAAAAAGAACTGAATAACGAAGTATAGGTCGTGCCAGAATAAAAGTACAAAATTATTGATAATTTTAGTTCTGAATTATTTTTGTTACTTTGTTTTTTTAAAACTTTGTGATAATTAGTATTACTGTTTTAATTAGTACTAGTAAACTGCAGATATTTTTAGTGTAAAATCTTTCGAATTAAATGTACGTCAATAACTATAACTACATACCTACTTCATTTGATACCTACTGTTCATTCGCTGGGATAAGTCTGTTCATTTACTGGTGCAAAGGCTGTTTATTGACTGAGTCGGAGTGTTCAATTACTGGTGAAATTGCTATTTTTATTTTGAATAGGTTTTTGCATATATATTTCTGTTTGGATACTACGTTTTAACGAGCGATTCTAAATATTTAGGATATAATGTGTCTAATAGAACTGGTTTTGTAAGGCAATAACCATCCAGTACAAAGAAAACCTTTCCTGAAACTGACCGTGCGCTTAATTGTTCATTTACTGGTGCACTCACCCTAGAACGAATCCAGCGTTGTCCTCACTTTCATAGGTTCGCAAATCCTCAGTTTTTGAATTTCGGCCGAGACCCTTGATCGTGCCTAAGAGTTCCAATTTTGGTAGTTTGGTGGCAGAGCGCGTCAGCTAGACTCAGCTTGACGTTAATTGGCGCTCAGGACTCCGGTACGTCATGGTGGTTTGCGGGAAGATTTGAACATTGCTGGTTCGACTTACTCGACGTTATTTTTTTCTCTCGTACACCCTGGTTCTCGTCGAAGGACTCTCCGGGAACACCATTTGGCGAAGTGCACTCTTGCTGCGTTTTAACGGGAAAAACGGACTAGAAAGAGTATCTGGCGAAATCTTGATGCTCCAATGCCGGATCTGCATCCAAAGATTCCCCATGTGCGGTGTGGAAGACTTACAGTCAGGCTTGCATCACACGGTTGGAGTTCTTCTACCGGGACCTTTCTTGGGTAACACCAGTAGCGGGATGATGCCGGAAAAACCGATGTCGTAGCCTAGGTCGACACCAGGTCGATAAGTCATCGGCGATGGAAAGTATGTACGTGCTACTCAGTTCACACTGCTCTGTTTGACCATCGCCGAGACGTCCAGAAGCTGAAGACGCGAGTGGAGCACCAGGCTGGTGAGTCTCCCAGAATGGGAGGATCGTCTCCGGGAGATGACCTTGTTCAACCGCTCCAGTAACATCCACAACCGGAAGTACAGAGAGCAATATCCAGAAAATAATGAAAAACGGGATGATCTTTGATAAAGCTTGGTTCTTCGGGAAGAATTTGGTCCCCAGACGTCGAAGTCCCTCGGCGTACTGGCGTTGTCTTCTTCCCAAGTTCCGAGATTTATAATATCATATGAAACAAAACTCGACAAAAGAAAAATAATAATAAATATTCTACTAATTGAGCTTAAATTTAACCTGTGATCTGTCGCATACTCTCCGGAACTTCCGACTCCACGACTTTCAGTCGCGAATCATGTCCCTTGTGATGAGTTGCGGAAATGCAACGTCACAATATATATCAAGAGACTCGGTAGAGTCTCGCGCCAAGTACATGAAAGAAAAGTTTTTTTACACGCGCGACTCGCCCGAGTCTCTTTACCGTAGAGGCAGCTCTGAGAGGAGTGGGGGGACAATGTTTTTATATATTACACCGAATTGGTAATATACCAGGGATCGATGTTTTATTTTTATGATAAGGCTCGAAAGAACTTTCATTTAAGACCAACATCAAGGCAATCGGTGCACCGACAGCTCAGAAATAATAATTTCTAAAATCGGATGTATCAATTTCACGATGAATTTTCGTTAGTAGATGAGCAAGGCGGGTTCTGGACCAACGCGTGTTAGTGCACACCGACACGCACCCCCACATGCAAACCCAGCCGTGTCCGTGTGAGGTAGGTGGAGGGGGGTACCCGCACAGACTGCCGTGTCCGTGTGAGGCAGATGGAGGGGGTAAGATAATTGGTCCAGACCCCGTTAGACGGTCCACCCCCTAACGGTAAAGCGCGTTTCGCGCTTTTGACTGGTTCTAATCAAGGTCACCCGTTACCCGACCCACCCCCTAACCGCGGTGCCCCGGTACCACCCCCTGGTCGACCCCCCCTAACGGTAACCGTCAGACGCCCGCCCCGACGTGACGGTCGCGATCCCCCCTCTGACCGCTGCGATCCCCCCTCTGACCGCTGCGATCCCCCGTCTGACCGCTGCGACCCCCCTCTGACCGCTGCGATCCCCCGTTAGACCATAAACAATGCGATAACGCGTGATGGGTATACAAGTAGGGTACGATTCAGCGAATCGCAGCAATTTAGATAGACGCAAACCTATTTAACTAGTACGAAGGAAGAGGAATGGAGAATGAAAAAATAAAACAGACGAATTACTTTGATTAATTTTTATTTTTCTGAATTCGTTGTTACAGAAATTGGTTCATTTTGACATTTTGAACAGTTTTTAATCATGGGGGTAGGTCCGTTGAATTCGTCACCGTAATGTATTCGACATTTTCGACACTCTGCGATGTCTGCATCCTTCTTCATGGCCTCCGATAGCTTGTCCCACACCTCATCCATGATGTCCCTACCGTAGATGAGGATAAAATCTTTGGGCAAATAGGCGATGTCCTCCGCCTTCATTCGTTTCAGGCTCCCCACTTGAAGGTATGTGTACATTGATTTGTAACGGGATCCAGAACACTCCGTCAAGTACCAAGTCTTCAAGCGTTGTACGTTTTCGAAAGCACACTGATACCTAGGAATGTTCCCGTGATGATCCCCGTGCCAATGAACCACATCGATGTACTGCAGCTTGTGAAGATTCGGACACCTCAATTCCCCCAATTCGATCACCGGTTTCGAGTCATCGTTGATAATTTTTTCGATCCACTTTTTCTTCTCCTCTCCTTTTACATAAATGTAATTTGCGTGCTCGACAACTTTTTTCACCACTTTCTGCACGTCGTCGTGTGGTATGTCACCACCGTTCCAGGGTATTCCGTGATAATTTCTAATCAACCAGGCGTTGGTAGCTTTACATTTGGCCGGTAAGGTTTCCCAAGCACACGGTGGTTTGAAGAGAAGACGGACCAGACATGGCTTGCCTGCTTCGTCCGCTTGAACGCTAATTACAGCGAGCTCCTTTAGTATGAATTCGTTGTCAAATCGTTGAAAACCTTGCACGTCCAGTATCATATCCATTGTGTGACGAGGTGGATTTCGGGAACGTTGGAAGTTGACTAATTTTCAGCAGTCTTCTGACTCACTTTTATATCATACTTCCCCCTCTCAAATTAGACTACCATTATAAAATTGATGGGAAAATAACGGTTCACAAAAAAAGAAAAATCTTTTACATTTTTTTCAAATCGAAGGGAAATCTAGAAAGTACAGCTTATGAACATAACGGTGACGGTAGGTTTCAGACTAATTTCGTAACCCCACCGCTTATAGGGTTGTATTCAACTACGCGATCATGTAAAATCAAACAGTAAGCCGATGTTTCGGCAGGAAAGTTATCCTTTGCTTCAAATTCAAGACGAACGTCGACCGGTCCGAACTTGAGCGACTCGTTTTGTTTTGAACAGTCAATGACGAATAGGGGCGCATACTGTAGAAATTCACTCTTCTTTAACAACGGTTCAGGTTCCTTGCCGTAATAGGAGGTTTGAAAGTTTGCAAACATCTCGTACAACAGACCGTATTGATTATGACTCATATCAAGATTCAGGTTCCCGTAGGGATAACATTGAGAATTCAGGAATAGTTTGACATCGGTGATATTGCAGTGATCGAAATGGCTAGCGTTCTTGTTCAGCTTATTCTTCCGACTTGTCTGGAAACCCAGTATAACGTAGCGAGGTTTCTCCAGCTGAGTCGACGTCTTAACAGTCCAAACGTGCTTTGAGGTGGTAGGCAGTACAGGATACTCGTACAATTCCCAATTGCGAAAACTCATTGAGATCGGTGCGTCTTTCTCAATGAAATTCAACAGTTGTATTTTTCGCTGATCCGAGAGCTTGACATAGGGTAACAACCATTCTACTTTATCGATCAGGATTTTAAATTCCTCGTCTTGAGTTTGTAGAACCGCGTTCGCATCGGTCTTTGAACGGGTCAAGATCAATTCGTGTTTGGCGTTGACGATTATCTTTCGGTAGTCTTCGGCGAACCCTAGCATCATCTTCAACGGTATGCAAACTTCAAAGTAACCATCGACATCCACATGGTTTGCATTAATATTGAGCCAACCGGCGTTCTCCATCATCCAATTCTGTCCGGGTCGCAGGGAAGGGTAACCTTTCATAAGACTGGTGAGACCAACGTTCTTGCTCCTATCGATCTCAATAGCGTTCATCTCGTAGCGCATTTCTTCAAACAGATGACAAACTCCGTTGTTGATCAGTGTTGTGTTAGTCGACGGAGTCCCATCAGCTGCCTTGACTATCTTTCCGTACACATGCAACGAACTCTTGCACGGTAACACGCACAGGTCTTGGTGTTGAACAGCGATACGAATCTCGTCACTGTTATTGAAACTCGATGAGGCATAAGGTTTGTGTGCGTGAACCTCGTAGTGTGCGATAGACTCGTCAAAGGCGACGGGTGTTTGAATGTCTAAGATTTCCTCCTCCATGGTCTGTAGCAGATGATGCAAAAACAAACGAATCGTAGTCTTACTTTGCGGAAATTCCTCTTCCAGAAGGTGTAACCTTGAGACCCAAGCTTTTCAGAAGCAGCACGTTCTGAGGTGTCAGCTCTTTGAGAACCGGTCGACGACTGACGTGTTCGGGGCATTTTACCTTACTAATATAACTACTTCTATTATAAACTATCCCCATTATTGAGCCTTGATATGCAACCTCACAGTTATAACCTCTCCACGGAAATTGACCAAATCGCCGTCTTGATCGACAATACGGAGTTGGATATGATCTATGGTCCTTACGGTGACTGGCAGGTAAATGACGTGAGACGGTACTTCAACGATCTTATATCCAGGCGGAACGACGGGGAAAAACTCATGAATGGTGTGTACCTTACGTTCATTGACGTAGGCACCCGTTGTAATGTTACACTCGACTCGCAGTGCGTTTACTTTAAGAATAGTCACCGGCAGATCAGACTCGTGAACTTTATCAGCTTGCAGAACACGTGGCGTGAAACCCAATAGGCCACCTATAGAATCGGCTGGTTGAAAATTTACAGAGTGACTGCATTCAATTTCGCTACACAATGTATTATTATTCGGTTTGATATTGATGGTGATACCCTTACTTGATAATACACCCTGTACATAGTTCTCAATATCCTCTATTTCATAGCTACCGGTAGGTATAGTTACTATTTCTTCGCCCACGTAAATCTTGTTGTGACCAACGTCTACGTTAGGAATCGAATTAAAAGTCAGTAATTCAACGAGACCTAGGGAGTAATTCTTGAGAGGGGAAAGTTCAATAGGGGGGAAGTATTCAGTCTCAAGGACCGAGGAGTTCCCCGATACCGTCAGTGTGAATGACTCGTTCATGACTACTGCGAAAGTCAGACTGATTCCGGAGAATTACGCTGTATGTTTATATAGAAACTCGAGACACAAGTGACCGCAGTTGAACGTACCGTAGTCTTGATATCTCTCATGGTTGTATTTGACGCTACCAACACCGAGGTATCCGACGAGGTCCGACGGCGGACGAAGATTACCGAAACTGTCAAAGTAAACGACTTCGTTGCCGTTCTTGCGGTACGCGACCCAATGTGTACCAGGACCGTCTTTATCATCCAGATTGACGATCGCTGATTCACGCTTACGCGGTCCGTCCTTGGGCAAATCGTCACGCATAAAGACGCCGCGGAAATGCGGAATGTTCAGGGCCGTCGCGTACTTGAGCAGGTCCGCGTCAGTTAGCGCCCGTCGCGGTAGCGTCACTTTTAGTTTTTTGACTGCTCTTTCAGGTGGATTCCAAAACCCCTCCTATACGGTTTTAGGTGAAGCCCCTTGCCTAGAGCGATAGCTTCCATGGTCTTGTTGTGTCGTTGACTCTCTTCCAGTTGTCTCTTGGTGGAGCTTGCATCATTCACCGCTTTTGCAATACCTGCTGCACCGCCAGCTAACGCACCCGTAGCACTTAGTCCAGCAAAAAGGGGTACGAGGAATGGTAAAAAGCCGCCAACTTTAGATGGGACAGGTAGAATCCGTGGAGAACGCACGTTGCATCTACCGCCAGCCTTTCTAACGGCGCCTCGCGCACCCTTCAATGCAGACTTGATGGCTACTTTCGCAGTTTTGCCTGGAACCATGGACCGTCAGGCGGCATCGATGATCTTCCTCAATACCACCGGCTTCCGGATTCCCATGCCAAGCTTTGTTTTCGCCTTCATCGTGTTTGCCACTGCCCAGGCGGCTGCTTTCTCACCGATATTCGCGTCCGTGGCAAGAACCCGTTTCCAGGCTCTTTCGGCTAGAATCTTATCCGCCGCACTTCTAGCTTCGAGATTCTCTCGATTCTTTGAGTAGGCGATATCGTGTTCCTTGCAGGCCGCGTCGAGAGGATTTATTCCTGGATCACCCCGTGCGAGTCTTTTCGCTAGTTTGGTACCGGGTCCGCAGTATTGATAACCGGGTATATGCAGCTCTACCGGGAGACTGTTGATGATTCTGTTGACCAAACCCCTCCCACGACGCTTACGGATGGTTGTCTTGGCTTTGTGTACGATCATATTGACGATCTGTACGCGAATGAGGAATCATCTTTATAAACTCGATATTTATAGTGTTCGGCTTCAGTCAGAGTCGAGATGAGGTTCGAGAAACAGTCCGTCAAACTACCTGTCATGAATTTCGACAAACTCGTGCAACAAGATGTCGAAATTGAAAAACGACACGGTGATTTGCTGCCAAACAGCGTTCGCGCAGTATTTTGCGGACCGTCCAACTGCGGCAAGACTAATGCACTGCTAACCCTAATAACACACCCTAACGGACTGCGATTCGAAAATATCTATATCTACTCGAAATCGTTGAATCAGCCCAAGTACAAGTTCCTGCAGCAGTTAATCGAGGGTGTAGATGGCGTCGAGTACTTTCCGTTCGACGAGCATGAACAGGTAGTTGTACCGAACGATGCTCTACCTAATTCAATCATCGTCTTTGATGACGTGGCATGCGAGAAGCAGGACAATATCAGAGCCTTCTTTTGTATGGGGAGACACAGGGATGTGGATTGTTTCTATCTTTGTCAGACCTATGCACGCATCCCCAAGCATCTAGTGCGTGACAATACCAATCTATTAGTTCTGTTCAAGCAAGACGAGATGAATTTGAGACACGTGTACGATGATCATGTAAACACTGACATGACTTACGCACAGTTCAAAGACTTGTGCTCAGCGTGTTGGAACAACGACAAATATGGATTCATCGTAATAGACAAGGACAGTGAGATGAATGAGGGTAGATATAGGAGAGGGTTTGACTGTTTTATGAGCATAAATGCAGAACATTCGGGAGAGTAGAATCAGTAGCATTTTAGATACAGCTCAGTCAACATGCAGGACACGAAAATTCACGAACAAAAAGAAGTGCTTCGTCATATCGCCAAAGCCAGCGCGGCGATTCGACGTAAACACAGAATGATAAAGTCGGGTAAAGAGATCGCCGAACAGAAGATGAGCGATGTTTTCAAACCGGTAGTAACTCCATTGAAAGAGCTGGTGAAGGTTTCTCAAACGACTGCTCAATCCATCAAAAAAGAACCGATCAAAGATGAACCCGTCAAAGCAGAGGTAACACCGTTTAAAGAAGAACCTCGATTGGATTATTCATTTCCAACAACAACAAGTGACGAGGAGGAATTGGATACGACTTTACAGCCGACGGACGAGTACTCTGAGTACTCTGAACCCGAGGTCCCCAACGACTATCTTGAATTGTTTCGAGATGAGAATATAAAAAGAAGTGATCTAGATAACGTTTACGGTGTACGCATACTCGCCAACCAGAAGTTAATGGTGGGTGACTCACCGATAAGTTTTGACAAGGATTTTGTTCACATAGGTGACATGAGTTATACAAAGACCAAAGGCTTGTTGGAATTATTATTCAAAAGGATACCCGATGAGACCTACGTGAACTCTAATGATATCCAAAATTATAGGCAAATCGTGTTTGCCACAAATGCGCATCGAAAATACTATAGAGCTGACCAACCCGTTCGGAAGGTGAATAACCCCAAGTTTACGAAATTTATCGCGCAAACGTTCACCGTGCCCCTCCCACGCACGGGTAAAGGTATGCTACCGGAGCTTATGATCGCTCAAGAAGGTAGAAGGACGGATTACGTTCACTGGGACGACCCCAACGAGCTGGTGGAACGTCTTCGTTTACTCCTGGCTTCCCAAGCGGCTGGTAATTCGAGTCACTCCAATGAAATCGTATCGATCATCGAAGAATTGCGCGAAGCTGGTATCGTTTATTAATCAACCTCTCATTGTCTCCACCGTCATTTCCACGATGAGCGTCGATGTGTTTGGACGACAGTTGGACAAGGGTGTAGCTGCAAGCAGTCGCGGTCCTCCGGGTGTTGGATTTAGATTCACCGCTGACGGACAATACGATATAGATAATAAGAGATTGTGCAACGTCGCCGATCCCGTGCAGCAAAATGACGCTGTCACCATGAGTCTTATGGGACGGGAAATCGACGCTGTGAGAGACGAAATCCGGTCAACGATAACCACCCTGGAGTCTCGTACGACGGCTGCTGCACGAAACCTGACGGGTGATATTGAATCAATAAAAGACTTGTTGATTCGCAACACCCAGGAAATTTTCGACGTGGGCAACAGATTGCTCGCATTGGAGACGAAAGCGAACGCTGCTGGTGACGGAGTTGTACAGACCGGTTAACAAAAGAATTATGGACAAGAAGGAGGCGTTGGTCGAGGAACTTCATAAGCCTGCACGAAGAAATTATCCGCGGCGTCGCGTCGTCATGCGAGGACTGGATGAGACCTGGCAGGCTGATTTAGTGGATATGAATGCTTATGCGAAATACAACAATGATCATAAATACCTACTGACGATCATCGATATTTTTTCAAAATTCGCTTGGGCAGTGGCGATCAAGACCAAGAGTGGGAAGGATGTTACGAGCGCTATGAGCTCTGTTTTCAAGAAGGGCCGCGTACCGAAAAAATTGCACGTCGACCGAGGTAAAGAATTTTACAACACCGAGTTCAAGGCTCTCATGCAACGACACGGTATAACCCTTTATTCAACGTTCAGCAATCTGAAAGCATCGATCTGCGAACGTTTCAATCGCACGCTTAAAAATAAAATGTGGAAGCAGTTCTCTCTCCGAGGAAATTACAAGTGGATAGATATCGTACCAGATTTGATGTCGACTTACAACAACACCAAACACCGTACAATTGGAATCAAACCGAAAGAGGTTACAGCTCGCAACGAGAAGACTTTGCTCCGGAATGTGTACGGTAAATTTCTGACCAATCGGACGTGGAGCAAGAAGTTCAGAGTCGGTGATAAAGTGCGCGTTAGCAAGAACAAACATACGTTTGAAAAAGGCTACACACCCAACTGGACAACTGAAATATTTACTATAAGTAAGATAGAGAATACAGATCCTGTGACGTACAAACTCGCCGACTATCAAGATCAGCCGATCGAAGGTGGCTTCTACGAGGAGGAACTCTCTAAAGTCAAACACCCTGATGTTTACCTGGTGGAGAAGGTACTGCGGAAGCGTGGAACTAAACTATTTGTAAAATGGTTAGGTTTCGATAATTCACACAACAGCTGGATTGATAAAGCGGATATGTAATTTGTTTATTCAATAAAGATACATAAAATATACATAGAATAGTTTCTTTATTTATTATAACCCCATGGTACAGTATCGGTTGTGTTGGGTAAAATCACCCTTTTATCATCGCACCAACTAAGTGCTAATTTCTTTTGTAATACCGTATGAACCTCGTGCTTTTTACTCTGAATTAGGTACTGAGATTTCATCAAATCCTGGTGTTGAAAAAGACACTTTTTATAATCATCGAACGTAATTGTTCTTAATGTCGCCGCCTTGATACCTTTTGCTCGCTTAATTGTTTTCCTATCCTCACCGAAAATTTCAAAAGTGTACAGTTTTGCTCGTAATCCTACAAATTCTCTCATAATCTTCCCGTTACATTCATCCTTCATTAAGCCTAATACTTTCTTATTCGCTAATGGAATTCCATAGATGTTATCGATCGGGTAATCGGATGTATCGAATTTATGTATATCACGTTTAATGTATTCATATATATCAGGGACAGTGAAGTGATACAAAAGACTGTCCGTGTCGGTGTACATTAACTTTGATCGATCGCCAAACGTATTTTTCACGTAGTTGTAATGAAAATCATAAATGAAGATCTTGGATAGATCGAGAATGGAAAATCCAGCGTAAATTGGTTTATTAAAGTGTACCCTGACGCGATTCAGCTCAACAATCACCATGTCATTGTCAAATATGGTACAGCTGTGAAAATTTGGTTTCGCGATGAGTGCTTTTGCTCCGTACCGCCCCTCCCACTTTGTCACTAATTTAACTTCCTTCTGCTTTCTCACGTTTTCCATAGTCTTACCGAATACCGCGTTATTCATCAATTTAAAGAAATTCTTTTCAAACTCGTTGTTAGATTTTTTCCTCAAGTCGGTGTTCAGATCAATATACAATTTGAGCCACGGATCTTGTTCAAATCTTAAGATTCTATGAACTTTCGATAATTTCATACCTAGACTCAGATACAGTTTCAAATTCTGATAGTGAACAACATACTTCTTTTTTGGCAAAAGAGTTGTCATCAATTTAGAATTTTTACCACGCGAGGGTGTATAGTGTTCGGGGCATAAGGGTAAATCTTTGTGTGTTTCGTGAAGTGTCGCAGGATACTCCAAGTCAACTTCAAGAATATATCCTACAGGAGAATCGTTAGGGACGTTGCAGACGTCGATCGACTCGTGTTCCCACTCGAAAGATCCACGCGGTAGATACCGACTCATCGCTCCACCGTACAAATTATTTACGTCAAAGTACATAAGGTAAGATTCCTCTTTGCTCGGATCAAAATCTACCCCCATGTATCTATTGTTGCTTATGGCATGTCGGTTTGAACATTGAGCTACACCACCTCGAATACCTTTCTCGATAAACAAGAGCATCTCTACGTCGGTGAGGAGCTCGAGCTTGACGCGCGTACACTTGAGCATCGCGTCAAAAGCGAGTCCAGGGACGGTGTAATAGTGCAGAGGATCCAGGTTATACGCAGAGCGACAGTTGCGTCGAAAATTTTCAAATACATCCGATAGGAGTAACACGTCCGTTTTTAAATATAAATCTGAATATTCACCCAGCGTACTAACATTGAAAGTCCTCCAAACTCTCATCGCGTGGCGGTAATTTTCTTCCGAAACGTTTGTATTGTTCAATTTTGAATGGAAATTTTCGATCGGAGGTAACTCCGCTTCATCTAGTTTTGCCCAGCTATCTACATATTCGTAAGGGAATACCCCCTTCCTTGTTAGTAACTCGAATTCCTCTGCACTTTTACAATGTCTGCGTATAATCACTTTATCCTCATCATTCAGATACGAGGCTAATTTGTCCAAGCTGCTTGCCATGAATCGGAATGAATCGATAAATCGTAAGTCTACCTTTGTACCAGTGATTTTTTTTGTAAAAGAAATGTACCGTTCTTTGTTGACGGGGAGGATACTCATATGACCGTCGAGTAACGTCGCTAGAGCTTTGATTAAAAAGTGTGAATCATAACCGGAAAGATTATGAAATACTACTGGAACAACATGCGAATCTTTATAATTTAAATTACAACTTGGATGCGCCGCACCGCGGTACTTGCCTGTAAAATGACAATGATCGCGATGCTTCTCATCCGTCTGTGTGAACTGTTTCTCGCAAATATGACAGATTTCGGCATTATGGAAATTTTGTGTTTGCTCGCTGGTGAGCTGCATCGGTACGTTTCTTTCCAAATAAAAATCAACCAATTCAGCCAACTTTCTTAATTCATTGACAAACCAGTGGATGCAATCAGAGGCGCGGTTTATTTCAAATTTTGAGAGAGAGTTGTCAAAGCTACAATGCAAATAATACGCTGCACTATGCGGAACATGCTTTTCACACAAGATCTCGCTCTCCGTCGGCTCAAGTATAGACTCTAAATCAGCATATACCACAAACGGTACAGACTCTTTGAATCTATAATTTCGAAAACTTAAAATTTTCTCTTTTTCCCCGGGTAGGATGACTTTACATTTATTCATGTTCGCACAGTCCAGTTTATGCTTTTCGAACGAAGTTTCGGTTTGGAAATGACATAAACATCTATCACACAGAAATATGGTGCTTTTATGCTTTGATATTTGAGAAGCTAGTAATCTAGAGAGATTTTTGATCCAAGCAAAGTGGAAAACAATCTGATGTTCGGTCTCTGCCTCACTGTTCACGGCGAGAAGGTGAATTGTAGGTTTGTCTGATTCGTTTTTACTCAAATAAAGGGGTACTATTTCATCAGGCATATTCCGAACGGGTTCCAGACCGTACACATTTATTGCTAGACCGTTGATTTTCTCAAATTTCGAAATATCTTTTAGGGTTATGGGGAAATTAATACCCCTATAATTGAGTACCGAGCTATAATGAGGATAAGAATTAGTTCGATCAACGTGGTTATCTGCAGGATAAAGGGCTGCAGTGACGGCCCACAGGAAGCAGTATTCATCGCTATTCTTGATGTTCACTACAGCTTTTTTGTTCTGTATACTCGGTGATAATTGCACGTAGGTGGATAATCCTCCGCGTAGTGGCTCGTACCGATTAATGTTGATCATCAGGTTGACAATTTCGATCAGCGTCCAGCCTGAGTCTCGCTCTTGGAAATCCTCAACCTTCACCAGCAAGCGATCAATCAGATTCTCATCGAACCACCTTCTAATATTTGTTTCAGGGAGGATAACTTCATTTCTTGTGTTAAAAAATTTTGTCTCTTCGACGGTTTCACCGTTCTTCAGAATAGAAAACTTGCAAGCTAATACACCATTCACTTTCAAATTGCCCGCTTTGACTAGGGAATTTTTTAATCGTATGTTCGTTATACTTTTCGAATCCTGCAGAAAAGATCTTATATCCTTATGGCGTAGATTTACGATAACACCAGTGCGTATTCGACCTTTGAATACAGATTCCAAGTCCTTCCACTGAACTCTGTCTTTTATTCTTCTTCTTGATGTTCCAATACCTTTACCACTTCGTTGTCTGTTTTTAAATTTCTCACCCAACGATTGGAGTATAGAAGCTGTTGTTACAATTCTGTGTCTTTCCCCGACCGAAAGAGTAACTGTTCTCAAGATTTTATTCAAAAGCCTGATGTTGCGATTACACAGTTTTTTCCATCGCTCGATTTGATGAGACGATGCGACGCCTAGCAACTTGTAAGCACTTTCTACAATGTTTATTAACCTCAAACACGTTTCAGTATCCATTTTCTCAGTTTATATTCCCCCACGTAGTAGTAAACGAATGAAAATTTCAGGGGAGGATAACTTTTATGAACACGAATAAATTCTTTCGATTTAAATAATCACAAATATTTTGAACACTGGGGTTTTAGATATAAAGAAATTTAATACTAGGTTTTAGTTATAAAGAAATTCGCACTGGTTATATTGTCCGCCGAGGTATCGCAGGCGTAGACGATCTTCCGCAGCAGCAGATTCATGCAGCTTCAACTGATCCTTATCATCGTTGAAAGCCTTTGATATTCTAGCCGGTAGAAACATCGTAAAAGTATTTTCGATCGCAACCATGGTTCTGGGACCGAACTTAGTGGTAACAGATTTAAATGAAGTGACTTTATAATCTTTTCCAACTTCAAGCTCCGATATCTTCTTCGTAGGTAAGAAGTCGTCCATGCGGCAAACTTTATTTATTTTTTCACAATCCATTTTAAAGGTGAATTGTTTCAACAGGACACAACAAGTCTTTCTTGCCAGAACACCTCGTGCAAGTAAAACTCGAATGAGTGAGAAAACGGTAGGAATGTGCGGTTTTTATAGGAGGTGAAACCAAATCTACGTGCTCCACCTCCCCGCCCCCCAGAATTTCAAGAGTTTTCTGTATATTGTGAAACTTATTTTTTTGAAAAAAATTTTCTGCTCTAGCTTCTTTCACGTGTAGTAGGTAACGGTAACGAATCCAGTTTTGTGCAGATTCTAATACCGTTAGCAATACAAAATGTAATTACTGTATCGGTCGGTTAACTATTATTTACATTATCTCTATAATTTAGCGTCTTCTACTGAACTATAAAATTAATGTGGTTCGTAGAATCGTTCACCACTCCAATATAACGTGTTATCGTATTGTTTAGAATATTCGGTGCGTTGTACAGCTTAAGCAATGCTGCCGGACTGTATGCGATATTTAATACGTTATAACAACACGCAAACTCTGATATTGGTACCGGGGTGGGTGTCTCGATGACGAAGATTTCGAGGGTAAGTATGTGTTGCATTTTTTATTGTTGTATATATATATATATATATATATGACATACGGAAGTCTGCACACTAATGAACGATCGCGTACTGACCTCATTCGCGACTTAGATCTTGTACAGTGTTGAGTTCGTTCCATAAAAAATATATTACTAATATCGAAATGTGTGAGTATTGCGAATCTTTTCCGTGTTACAATGAGAGTGTTTTTTTTGTGGATACTGTGAGTTTTAATTTATTGATTTTCTGATTTTTATTTCAGCAATTCCAATTCTATTTCAAACGCCGGCAGTTAAAATGCTAGTACAAGTTATCGAAACGTGGGGTTTGACCCACAAAAAAGAATGGGTTGAACGGGAGAAAGAGTTTTGGGAGAGGTTTCGATGTCAAGCTAGGTGCTACAATACGGTCTATGTCCGAGATGTAACGCAACAGGGTGTTTATTGTGAACAGTGCGTAATAAAACGTCCTGGACCGTGGGACGTTCAGGCGGACCATTATCTTATGTCCCTCAACGCAATGCCTCAATTTTGGTTTTGCGAGGATTGCGGGATCCCATTGCTGAGAGTCAAATGGGATAAATGTTTACGGTGTATGGCGGCGGGAAAGTTGTATCTAGACGCCGACCGTAAATTCAATTATGATGCGAACGGACTTTACAAATTCGAGAGGCTTGAGGAATCGGTGACTCAGGTGTCTGCAAACTGTTTGGAGGGTAAAAAAGGCTCTTAATTAATCCAATCACACTAATTTCAGTATTTTTGAATGATAAAAGTGTTTCAGATGTTATATTATTAGAACGAATTCTTTCTGTCATGCATAAAAATATTCCACCAATTAAAATCTGCATTCTAATAAGTTTTTCATTTTTCAGTAGCCGTACCGCATGAGGCGTCGGCCTCGGGGGACAATAATGCTCAGATATCTTAAAAACTGTCCGCAAGGTGACGTCATGGCTCGTAAATAATAATCATACAATATTACAATATACTATAAGTAATAATTTAATAATGTTATCTAATAATTTAGTAATTCTTTATGTAATTGTATTTTCTCACGTCATGGTTCATTATTAGTAATCCGATGATATTATAATATTCTTAGTAATAATTTAATAATGTTTCTGAATAATTTAATAATTGCGTATGTAATTGTATTTTTTTTTGTCCAATTGGTTGGTCAGTCTTTGTTATTTGTTACAATTACTTTTTTCATATTTGCATTAAATATTTTTCTGTAAAAATTTTTCGTTATTTGGTTTTGAAAGATTCCTTTTCCAGTAACCGTAACATTAGAAATTAGTGATCTAGGTATGTTGCATCATTGTTACAAAACCGCTAGGGGAGTTTTAGGTGGCGTTTCGATGGGGGAAAATCGTAGAGGTCTAACGGGGGATCGCAGCGGTCAGAGGGGGGTCGCAGCGGTCAGAGGGGGGATCGCAGCGGTCAGAGGGGGGATCGCAGCGGTCAGAGGGGGGATCGCGACCGTCACGTCGGGGCGGGCGTCTGACGGTTACCGTTAGGGGGGGTCGACCAGGGGGTGGTACCGGGGCACCGCGGTTAGGGGGTGGGTCGGGTAACGGGTGACCTTGATTAGAACCAGTCAAAAGCGCGAAACGCGCTTTACCGTTAGGGGGTGGACCGTCTAACGGGGTCTGGACCAATTATCTTACCCCCTCCATCTGCCTCACACGGACACGGCAGTCTGTGCGGGTACCCCCCTCCACCTACCTCACACGGACACGGCTGGGTTTGCATGTGGGGGTGCGTGTCGGTGTGCACTAACACGCGTTGGTCCAGAACCCGCCTTGCTCATCTACTTTCGTTTCTCCGTCGGCCACTTTCTTTTTCTCCGTGGTCAACCACCCAACAGAACCTAAACGCAACAAGCAACATAGAAAGTCCATCGCAGACTTAGAGATCAGTCATCGCAGAGATGAAAATTACATGGATAACAAGCAGGTAAATCGGCTGACCACGATGGGCCAGCCCTAAAACTTCCCGTCCAAATTTTTCAAGGAAACAAAAAAACAGATGTATGACGATTTCCTAAAACATTAATTGGTAGGCAATTTCCAGATTAGAGGGGTTAAAAAAATCTGTCCTTGTATTCGTGATCAACGGTCCAGAAAACCTTGAGATTTCAATTTTTATTGGAATCCGTCGATCCTTTCTTGAGATATCGTGGATTAAATTAATTATTTCAAAATTTTGTTCTTCGAATATCTCAAAAACTACTGGACCGAATCAATCCAGAATCTAATCAGTTCTAAGTTCGAAGAATCCGCGTCGATTGATACCAAATTCATAAAAATCTGATCATTCGTTCTCGAGATATCGTCAGACAAAAAAATTGATCACATACATACATACATACATACATACATCAAGAGACTCGGTAGAGTCTCGCGCCAAGTACATTAAAAAAAAGTTAAAGAAAAGTTTTTTTACAAGCGCGACTCTGCCCGAGTTCAAGAGACTCGGTAGAGTCTCGCGCCAAGTACATTAAAAAAAAGTTAAAGAAAAGTTTTTTTACAAGCGCGACTCTGCCCGAGTCTCTTTACCGTAGAGGCAGCTCTAAGCGGAGTGGGGGAACAATGTTTTTATATATTACACCGAATTGGTAATATACCAGGGATTGACGTTTTATTTTTATAATAAGGGTCGAAAAAACTTCCATTTGAGGTCAAAATCTAGACGATCGGTGCACCGACAGCTGAGAAATAATAATTTCTAAAATCGGCCGGGTCAGTTTCACGATAAATTTTTTCGTCTCCGTCATCGACCACTGAATTTTTCGTCGTCGACCAGTTAGCAGAACCCAAACGCAACGAACATAGTAGAGAGTCTATTGCAGACATAGAGATCAGTGATCGCAGAGATGAAAATGACATGGATAAAAATATAATGGGAGTTGTCGCTCTCGACTATAATTACGTGTTACGTGTATTTCATGGTGTAAGGGAAAAATAGTCCTATTGCGCATGCTCGTGTACATAACCAAAATAGTCGGATGCACTGTGGAATGACAGCTGGGATAGACGCGAAGAATATTACGAGTACATGAAACCTAGTTTGTAATACGATTGGTGGAAAATATAGAGAAAGTGCGGAATAAAACTTGTCATTTAATATTAGCCTCGATGTCCTCTGAAAAATTTGAAATTCATCGTTCACGTTAGGTTCGCGAGATTTCATATAATAATAATCATATCTATCTTCTCATTTATTTCACGAAATCGAGCCTTTGAGGTTATGAGAATTATTTGTCATGATTGATCGCGATTTATACAGAACAAAGGGTTGGCAGTAAATTACCTATATTTATTTGAATAGTAATTTCTCTGATAATAGAAAGTAGCTCACATGAAATTCAATTTTTTTACAATGTCAAAAAATTATTTGCCGCAATAGAATAAAAATAACCCTATCTGCATTTCAACCTATCTGCAGATGAATAAATCGGTTACGGAGCTTGCCACAGCCATTGAGGAAATGTGTCTGAACGTGATCAAAATGAAGAAAAATATGCGAGCGATTGGTTATTCAGGCTAAAGAGATGTTGTATGGTTCAAATATCGTGTATGAAGTACCGACATATTTTATAACAGAACATCGTTACCGAAGATTCAATGAGGTATTTGTGACTCAATGCCAAATATAATGAATAATGTGAATTGAGTCACCGTGCCCTGTGAAACGTTTTTTTGCACTAAGAGCTATCAATGCATGCAATGTGGGGGATCATAATGAAATGAGCAAGATAAAGGACTAAAGACTGGAAAATGAATAAAAATGAAATTAATAAGAATGTAATTTTTCTATGTAATTGTAATTATTTTGCTAGTTCAAGGTAATTTGATCAGTATTAGAGCCTTCGATAACGAAATTATAGCCCCAAGTAGCCTATGATTTTGTCTTCGACAGTTGACTGCGGAGTATAAACTTGACAGTACCAATTGGAAATGACGTTTAAAAGGCATCAACATAGCATAATCTGAAGATGAGTTTCCACTTTTATTTTTCGATTATTCAGCTACAAAAAATTACAATAAATCGTTGTAAATTATTTTTCAATTTATTAGACAAATTCAGGAAATGCTCAGTAGTACCAGAACTTTGAGCTCAAGAAGGAAACACAAGCTCGTTAGAATAAATGGAACAGCATGGTTTTAATGTTTCTATCCAAAGAAGAACCTCTAGAAGTTTGATCCAAATCTACGACCACGAGATCTGACACTCCTTGTTAGTCTATCGATTACATAATTACATTAACATGACGTTGAATTTTTATCGAAAGCAAGTCTACGATATTTACGATAAAACCTGATGCTAATGGGGGTCGAGGCTTCTCATCACAGTTCATTTTTCAGTTATCGATAACAACACAACTTTGTCAGTAAAACACTTTCAATAGAACTAACAGTTAGATTTATAGAAATGAATCGTTTCATGAAAAATACCATTTCACAGAAATGGTTAAGAAAATCAAGACTGGTACAAAGAGTTATGAAATCCCCCAAAAGCACCTCGGGTGCAAAAACCTTGCGCCAAGTACATTAAAGCGTAAAAGCTATCAACAAAAATTTCTTAAAAAAAAATAATCGAAGAAAAAGCATTTGATTATACATTTGATCTACAAAAGAATTGAAATCAATGGATGTTGCCAAGAACAATTTGGTTGGTATTTACATATAAATATACGTAACATGCGTAACACATAATGACATGCGACATACGTACTCGCAAGAAAAGATCAATTGAAATTAAAATTGAGAAAAAAAAAACGAAAAAAAAATTTGGAGGTAATGGTACTTGGCGGGCATTTTTGTAGAAATTACAAGAAAATATATATTGAACTATTTAAATATTCTTATAATGATTCGAACATCAGCCCGCCAAGTACCACGTACTCCAAATTTTTTTTTCGTTTTTTTTTTCTCAATTTTAATTTCAATTGATCTTTTCTTGTGAGTACGTATGTCCCATGTCATTATGTGTTACGCATGTTATGTATATTTATATGTAAACCTCGGGTGCAAAAACCTTGCGCCAAGTACATTAAAGCGTAAAAGCTATTAACAAAAATTTCTTAAAAAAAAATAATCGAAGAAAAAGCATTTGATTATACATTTGATCTACAAAAGAATTGAAATCAATGGATGTTGCCAAGAACAATTTGGTTGGTATTTACACATAAATATACATAACATGCGTAACACATAATGACATGCGACATACGTACTCACAAGAAAAGATCAATTGAAATTAAAATTGAGAAAAAAAAACGAAAAAAAAATTTGGAGGTAGTGGTACTTGGCGGGCATTTTTGTAGAAATTACAAGAAAATATACATTGAACTATTTAAATATTCTTATAATGATTCGAACATCAGCCCGCCAAGTACCACGTACTCCAAATTTTTTTTTCGTTTTTTTTTCTCAATTTTAATTTCAATTGATCTTTTCTTGTGAGTACGTATGTCGCATGTCATTATGTGTTACGCATGTTATGTATATTTATATGTAAATACCAACCAAATTGTTCTTGGCAACATCCATTGATTTCAATTCTTTTGTAGATCAAATGTATAATCAAATGCTTTTCTTCGATTATTTTTTTTTAAGAAATTTTTGTTGATAGCTTTTACGCTTTAATGTACTTGGCGCAAGGTTTTTGCACCCGAGGTGCTTTTGGGGGATACATACATACATACATACACACACACACACACACACACACGCACACGCACACGCACACGCACACGCACACGCGCACACGCACACGCACACGCACACGCACACGCACACGCACACGCACACGCACACGCACACGCGCACGCACACACACACACACACACACACACACACACACACAGACGTCCATCTGAAAATGATCGGAGATGATATTCTAGACTTCAAAACGTCGAGATCTAGTAAAAACTCAACTTCTCATTTTCGGGGTGAATACAATAACTTCCTCTTTTCTCTGATATCAGAGAAACGGGGAGTTAAAAATATAGTGAGGGTTGTCGCTCTCGACTATGATTACGTGTCGCATGTATTTCATGGTGTAAGGCAAAACACTCCTACCGCGCATGAACGTGCACAGAACCGAAATAGTTAAGGCCCATCCCTAGTCGCCCACCTCCTTTTTGCCGAAAAAGGGGTGGGCGAGGCACATTTCGATTATTATCCGGGGCCAGGCGTCGAAGACGCAAAAATAAAATGCAGAGCGGCGATTCTATTTTAATTCCGAACACATACGTCCGAAAATATGTTCGTTTCATGCGAAAATAGAGCTGCAAAACCGTTTTTAGATTTGTCAAATGTCAATTTCCTCGGCGGCCATTATTATGTAGCTGTCCGCCGAGTTTAGCTGGCACACGAGGTAAGTGGCGCCACGAATATATGCTCCGACGCAAGGATAGTACACTAAGGGAGTGATATCCTTGATATTCGTGGCGCCGCTTACCTCGTGTGCCAGCTAAACTCGGCGGACAGCTACATAATAATGGCCGCCGAGGAAATTAACATTTGACAAATCTAAAAACGGTTTTGCAGCTCTATTTTCGCATGAAACGAACATATTTTCGAACATATCTGTTCGAAATTGAAATAGAATCGCCGCTCTGCATTTTACTTTTGCGTCTTCAACGCTTGGCCCCGGATAATAATCGAAATGTCTCTCCCCCATCCCTTTTTCGGCAAAAAGGAGGTGGGCGACTAGGGATGGGCCTTAAACGCACTGTTGAGTGGCAGCTGAGATAGCTAGATGGGAAGAATATGAGGAGTCGCTGAAAACCTTGTTAAATGATTTCTTATTACGCTTGATGAAAAATATGGAAAAAGTGTGGAATCAAAAATTGTCATTCAATATTAGCCTCGATGCCCTCTGAAAAATATTAATTTCATCGTTCATGTTAGGCGCTCGGGATTTTGAGGTTATAAGAGTTGATGTCAGGCTGCTAAGGTGATCGAGGTTGAGGCTATGAGAGATGTACATAATGTCACGTCGATCGTGATTATCGTAGCTATTCATCCGTAGGATATTTTATATTTGTAAAATTTGGCTATACATTATTAATTTCTTAAATTATCATACGAAGTTGATTAAGAAATTTGTATCATTTATTTACATTATGCGATCCTAGGTAGATCATTCAAATTAGATGACATTTTTTCATAAATAATTTTTGAAATCTGGGATTACAAATGTGTTGGAATTTTAATAATACCAACAGCCAGTAAGATTCTGAATTTTTATTTCCATGCGCTCAATTATTACCGTTTTAATAAACAATCAATTTCAGTGATTAAATTGTCGTAGCTGAATACTAGATTGATATTGGACACTATACCATACAGCACGCTAAGTATCAGTTATATCTAGGAAACGTGAGCATCGTAACAACGGAAACATGAACATTTACGTTTCGGAATGTTTCAAAATAGTTTCAAAGATGTTTCAGAAATGTGCAAATGTCCGCTCTATGGTGAACTTGTAACATTGACGAAACTTCACAGTAATACCCATGTATAGCAGTGCAACGTGGCAGCAATATTGATGCGATGTTGCATATAGGTCCTACACATCATAGCTAGTATTCCTACCAGCGCCGGATTAACGCCTAGGCCGACAAGGCCTAGGCCTAGGGCGGCAAATTTTTAGGGGCGGCAAATTTTCAGATGCGGCACTGCCGATTTTTTTGTTGAGATTACATTATTACAGTATTTTTCGTCAGACCGTGTTCCGAATATATTTTGTTGAAATGATAATCAATGAATACATTGTATTTTTCCCACCGTGCGCGCGTACGCAAAGCTATGGCCGTGGCTGCTGCTGACACCGAAACCGAATTCTAGAATTTGGCCACTACGCAACACGGTGGTCCGCTCGGCGGTTTCTCGCGAGTAAAGTATGGTCACAAATTCTATAGATTCGAGCGTTGATGAGCGACATTAACTGTAGTGCTATGGATAATGATATCCCCTAGTCTCATTTTACTGGTTATTATTGCAGAAAAAAAATAATACAGACGTACAGAACATAAAATAAGTAATATATCTCTTGTTGCCATGAGCGGCAGAAAGAAATTGAGTGGTTCTCAGTACAGAAAAAATGCGAAGGACAAAAAAGAAAGAGAAGATGAAACGAAAGCGAAAATGCAAAAATTAGATAGGTTTGTTACATCGAATAGGGTCACTGCTGATACCACAGAAATAATAGTTCATGAACGTAAAAATGAAATCGGAAGCGAAAATATGAACGTCGATATTCAGAATGACGATCTGCAAATGAAAGTACCAATGACAGAAGTTTTAGGCGCGGGCACTATTGAAAAGGATGCTCCAAGTACCAGCACATCAGACACTCCTGAAATTCATAATGTTTTTGATCTGCAGGACATAGCTAACGCGAACAATACCACAGAAGTTTGTAAATTACCTCAATCGGAAGACAGAAACCTTATTAGTAAAGATCCTGCCAAATGGATACTGAATGAGACAACAGTCGAGTATTTATTATCGCATGGTATTGAACAAAATATTGATTGTGATTTTACGAGTTCAAAGCAACAATATACCGATAAGACCCGCGTTCTTACAAAAAATGTATTCGTTCGACAACATCTAAACGGTGAAGTAAAGCAACGAAAATATCTTGTCTATTCCGAGAGCAAAGGAGCTGTGTTTTGTGCTCCATGTCGATTATTCGGAGGGGTCTCTAGTTTGGCGACAAGTGGATATAATGACTGGAAGAATATATCTACTCGTCTACGTGAGCATGAAAATTCGAAAGAACATAATACGTGCGTATTGAAAATGATCAAACGAGGTGAGATATCCGGTGGAATTGATGTGAATTTGAAGATTCATATGGAAGAAGAAATTGTTTATTGGAGAAATGTGCTAACGAGAATTCTGGCAGTGGTGAAAAAATTATCAAGTAGAGGACTTCCATTTAGAGGTAGTGTAGAAAAATTCGGATCGCCTCATAACGGCAATTATATGATGGCTCTTGAGCTTATAGCAGAGTTTGATCCATTTTTAGCTAATCACATTACACGCTATGGAAATGGAGGTCGAGGTAACGCATCTTACCTTTCATCCCATATATGTGATGAATTTATAGAATTGATAGCTGCAGAAGTAGTTTCAAATATTGTCAAGGAAGTAAAAAAAGCTAAATACTTTGCGATCATCGTTGACTCGACTCCTGACATATCTCACGTCGATCAATTGTCTTTCATGCTCAGGTATGTAAACGACGATGGCGTGCCAGTAGAGAGGTTTCTTTGTTTTCTGCCGAATACCGGTCACAAATCAGAACAGTTAGCTGATGCTGTACTTTCAACTTTGAAGACTCATGGATTAGATATCGGAAATTGCCGTGGCCAGTCGTACGACAATGCCAGCAACATGTCTGGGACATATACTGGGCTGCAAGCAAGAATTAAAAATATCAATCCCTATGCTGTGTACGTACCTTGCTCCGCACATTCTTTGAACTTGGTTGGAACAACTGCAGCAGAAAGTTGTCCGGAAGCTTGCAGGTTTTTCTCAATAGTTCAACATCTTTATACTTTTTTTGCTGCCTCTACTCACCGATGGGAGATATTAATATCTAATTTTCAGCCAAACAGTAAGGTAATAAAAAGACTTTCGGAGACTCGATGGTCAGCTCGAGCGGAATCTTGCCATAATTTGAGTGAAAACTGGACTGGAATTCTCGAAGCATTAGTTAAAATAAAAGAAGATACTACTGAAAAACCAGTAACACGAAGTGAAGTGCAGCTGGAGAAAAATCTTGATCGACTTGAAACAGCTTTCATGGCCGTATTTTGGACCTCACTGTTGCAGCGCTTCAACATTATGAGCCAAAAGCTGCAAAGTGTTAATATTGATATACAGACAGTTGTAGAACTCTACTCTTCACTCATAGGATACACTGAATCTATTAGGGATTTGTTTGATATCTACGAAGAAAAAGCGAAAGAGAAATCCGAAATTCAGGAGTACGAATCTGACTCACGGCGAAAAAGAAAGCGTAAAATACAGCCTGATGAAACGCGTGGAGAAGAAGTGGAAATGTCCGGTAGAGATAGGTTTAGAAGCAATACCTTTTTCACGATTCTAGACCTTGTAGTTTCGGAATTGAAACGCAGAAGTAATGCGTATCAAGAACTGTACAGCCGATTCCAGTTCTTGTCCAACATTACCGAGCTCTCGACAGTACAAATCACAGAAGACGCCACAAAACTACAGAAATACTATCAATTAGATTTGGAATCATCTATAGTGGATGAGTGTATCCAATTCCGATCGTTTTTGCAAAGTATTGATATAGATGCAAGTGAGAAAAAATCTATATTGAAACATTGCTGTATACTCCGTAGTAGGAATCTCGATTCCGAATTCACGAATGTTGATATCGCACTTCGAATGTTCGTTTGTACACCGGCTACCAACTGTTCAGCAGAACGTTCATTCTCAGCACTGAAGCGAGTGAAAAATTATTTGAGGGCTAATCTGAGCGAAGCAAAATTAAACTCCCTAGCTGTCCTTGCGATTGAAAAAGATCTCACAACATCTGTAGATTACACCGAGTTAATTGAGAAATTTGCTGCTCAGAAAAGTCGACGTAGACCGATGTGAAGAAAAAAATCCTGCGTCACCCAAAACGGCATTGCATCAACTTATTGAACGGTGAATTTTCGTCCATCTAAATAATAAGATACCTGAAAAAATACGTATCGGGGCGGCAAATGATTTTGGGGCCTAGGGGCGGCAAATCCATTGATCCGGCACTGATTCCTACTAGAAAATATTAAGCAAAATGATTACGAAGGCAGGGTGAGTTTCGTTTTGAGGTTGATAATTGAGGAAGAAGCACACATATGGAATTTTTGCTCACCAAGGAAAACACAAGGATTAGATATGTAAATTGAATCTAATCGTCTGAAAACGGCCACCCATCCAAATACTGGATCTGAATATCGTTGCTTAACTTCCTTGATCGAGTGAAGTCCGGTTTCCATCCAGCTCCCTTGATCTCTTGTAAAACTGGTTACATTTTTTTAAACTTATAACACCAACGATTATTTGTGAGCTTTGCGTATTTATATCGAATGGTATTCAGCGAACAACTATATCGAATAGCTTATAATATTCATTACGGTGACAAGATTCTTGGTTATCTACCGGAATCCACGAAAAAATAACTCTCCATTTTTTGTACAACTATACATTCCTACTTCTTTAAGAAAATTGATGTAAAATTATTGTTACTTTTTCGACCTGTAGAATTGTTTCGATTTCTGCATTTACAATATTGCTGCAATCTTGCATAAATATTTCGTTTGCAATGTTGCACGGCTACGTTCCATTCCGGTTGCAGTAATGTTTTTTATTATAAGGATTCGAAATCTTTTTCAAAATCAAAATTTTGAATTCTTACAGTTTGGTGATTTTCTCTGTTTTAGGCTTGACCTCGTAGATGTACGTAGATGAACGTAGATCTACGAAAATCTAGAAAATTCAAAATCGAGATCCACGTAGATCTAAGTCGAATGCGGGATTTATATCTCCGTAGATCTAACTTATTTTGCCCCGGGATTTCTTCTTCATGGCTAGGTAACATCGCAGAGACATATTTAATATTACCATCACAACTTTAATGAACAACATTTTTGCATAATGTTTCCAAAACTTTTCAGATACGTGTGATACGCAACGTGTCAAGTTACAGATCTCAGGAATGTGTCAGTAATGTTTGAAAGATATCGAAATTGCACAATATTGTAACATTTCTGAAATATAACTGACACTTAGAGTGCTGTATGTGTAACGTCCAGGATGGTAAATTTGTGGGTTCAACCCTGTTTACACTAAAAATAACTGGAGATGAGAGTGGAAGGGGTAATGATGGTTTAGAATGAATTCGTTGATGATGATTTTTATTGGTTAAAGTATGAGTGTGTGTATGGTTGAACAAGTTTTGAGTAAAGTGAGTGAATAATGATGATGTGTATAAGGTAGGAATGTCGGAGAAGGAGTTTACAGTAGGAAGATCGAAGTTGAAGTATTTTGCGGAAAAGTCGAAGAGGAAGTGTGTATGGTTGGAAGGTCGGAGAAGAGGTATATGAATAATGAGTGATGAGAATTGTAGCTATAAGGTAGGGACGCAAAAGTGCGGATGTAAGCATAGTGTGATTCCCAGGGCTTAGTAGTACAGGGATCAGGTGAGGATGAGAGGATAGCTGGAATAGAGATAATAGCAGACGGATAGGTTGATGGTAGTTGCATACGTGGGAATAGAAAGATTGTAGGGGAGGAAAGGAGGCACGTTCGGGTGGTGAGGCCCGGACGTAACATATGGATATGGGACTATGACCCTATTCGGATTATCTTTAATTCTCATTATACCCAGTAAACACATTTGCCTCAATTACATCACCCGTATATATCACAGCAGAGTCAGTGCTATATTGCAAGGTTAATGTAATCGCAACGTACAATAATTACATGGACATACCCAGAATATACAGAACACGTCTCAGTGAACTTACACTGAGACGATAGTATGATATGTGATATCTATATCACCAAGTTCATATTATTGTAAGTTTCAAGGTAATTACATCAGTGGTACATAACGATTAAAATGTAATAAGCAGAGATTAGCTTTGAGCTACGTCTGCATAACAAGTCAACGGAACATTGATATACCGGTGGTATGTATTATTTGCATCATGGTTGCATGTAAGTCACATATCCTTTTATGTAATTGCAGTATGCTCTGGGAACGTTTCCATGTGATGTAACATCTATATCAACAGATGTAGGTCATTATTTGTTTTATGAAACTTTCAACAACGCTATGTGGCAGCTGATATGTGGCGGGTAGGGATCAGCGTTATGTTACGACCACATACTGAGTCAACATTACTTTGACATAACGCGTTACAGATTGTTTATACCTCAGATGCATTGATTAGCCTATCGCTATGTAACAGAATTTTTCTGGAGTGACGTTACTATTAGTGTGAAACATCTATGTCATTGGTCATATGTGATTGCGCGTATTATAAAACTCACATGAATGGTGTATGGCAGTTAACGTGTATACTGTATATCCATCAGCGATAGACACATACCGTGACTTTTTGAGGAAGTTGAACGCTAGGGCTACCAACCTAAAATTTCTTTATTCTGGCGACTGCGTTCAACCATACCCTGCTCGAGCTAACTTCATTCTGTTGTAGAATTCAAATAGTTAGTATGCCAGCCGGTAGTTAGCCAAGGCCCCGATTGGCCGCGGCGATTAGCCTACAGCCAATCATCACTTTTTTCTTTTATGTCTTCAACGGCCCTTGGGTTTTACCGTTCAAACAGAATAAAGTTAGCTCAAACAGGATATGGTTGAACGCAGTCCCCAGAATAAAGAAGTTTTAGGTTGGTAGCCCTAGCGTTCAACTTCCTCAAAAAGTCACGGTAGATATCGATCAGCGATATATTACGTTTGCATTTTTCAATAATGATTTTCAATGATCTCCATGTAATTCCCAGAGATCCTCCCAGATAACAAATCGTGCGACGCACTATACCATCACAACGTGCGGCTCACGTCGTGCGGGCGAGAATGCGCTATTCTTGCCAGCACGAAGTGATGCAAACACAAGTGCGAGCGTAATGAGTCGCACCTCACCATCACGCGTGCGAAGGCACACAATCACGTATGTCGCTCATATGCGCCGCATCGCGTGCGGGCACCATGATGTCAGTGTTCAATCATTCGATACATATATAGTGCTTCGACAAGCGCTTTATGGAATAACCACCAGGTGGCGACCAGACCCAATTTCTCTCGCTACAAAATCGCCCTCACGATTTGGTATTCTCGAGTCGTGAGCGACTTTATCATATATATATTTTTATATCTTATATACAGGGTGATTGGTTTTAATCGATCCAGACCGATATTTCCCAAACCAAGAGAGATATGAGAAAATATTTCGGACAAAAGTTGCAGGGTTCAGTGGGGGAAAGAAGTTGGCGCTGTCGGATTTTCCTGCGGAGGCGCTGCTGAGGTCAGGAGAAGGTCAACTTTGTTTTTTTCAAATGGAAACCCATGTTTTTCAAATTGTAATTCTGTTTCACTTGTAAAATCAAACGAATTTTGTATAAAACATTTTTTTGTCAAACCCCAATATTTTATGATATTCAGCTAAACAACTAGAGATTTTTGAACTTTTGAAAACATTTCACCTCTAAACCATCAAGTTTAAAGAAAAATTTTAAGAGACAAAAAGTACGTAATTTCACGGAAAGATTCTTGGAGAATAATTGCAGATTTTTTTTCGACAGTTTTTGATGTTTTTCATGCAATTGAAGAACCTGCGATAAAAAGTTATTGGAAAAGAAATCTGCAATTATTGTCCAAGAATCTTTGCATGAAATTACGCACTTTTTGTCTCTCGAAATTTTTCTCCGACCTTGATAGTTTAGAGGTGAAATGTTTTCAAAAGTTTAGAAATCTCTAGTTGTTCAGCTGAATATCATAAAATATTGGTGTCTGACAAAAAAATGTTTCAGACAAAATTCATTTGATTTTTCAAGTGGAACAGAATTACATTATGAAAAAGATGGGTTTCCATTTGAAAAAAACAAAGTTGACCTTTTCCTGACCTCAGCAGCGCCTCCGCAGGAAAATCCGACACCACCAACTCTCTTCCCCCTCTGAACCCTGCAACTTTTGTCCGAAATATTTTCTCATATCTCTCTTGGTTTAGGAAATATCGGTCTGGATCGATTAAAACCAATCACCCTGTATTCTTATGCCACAGTCAAAGTTTGCATAAACACGGTTCAACTGGTTGAACTTTTGATTGTAAGTTTTGCTTACATCTGTTGTGATGAGGAACGTTTGAGAAAAACATGTCATTGAAGTTTGCATCGTTGGAGCGCAACGAAATTGAAAAAAAAAAAAAAAATATACAATAGGTAAAAATAATTCAGCTAGATTTAAAGAGTGATAAAAACGACCGGAAATGACTGAAACACATTATTCTTCGCCATTATTACGACACCCTAGAATAGGGGTGAAATATTTGTAATTTCAAGTCATCCGAAGTATGCGTATTGCTCGAAATTTTATGACGCCAAGATACTCTTACGGATCGACGAAGCGGTATAAAAAATCATCGAAACCCCCCGACCTCCGGAACACGCCCCTAAGGGGGGGTGAATTCTTCGCGTTTTTGTATCATCCGAAGTATTCGTATTGCTCGAAATTTTATGACGCCAAGATACTCTTACGGATCGACGAAACGGTATAAAAAATCATCGGAACCCCCCGACCTCCGGAACACGCCCCTAACGGGGGGTGAATTCTTCGCGTTTTTGTATCATCCGAAGTATTCGTATTGCTCGAAATTTTATGACGCCAAGATACTCTTACGGATCGACGAAACGGTATAAAAAATCATCGGAACCCCCCGACCTCCGGAACACGCCCCTAACGGGGGGTGAATTCTTCGCGTTTTTGTATCATCCGAAGTATTCGTATTGCTCGAAATTTTATGACGCCAAGATACTCTTACGGATCGACGAAACGGTATAAAAAATCATCGAAACCCCCCGACCTCCGGAACACGCCCCTAACGGGGGGTGAATTCTTCGCGTTTTTGTATCATCCGAAGTATTCGTACTGCAAGAAATTTTATTTTTGATCATGATTTCTCTTGATGAACGGAATACTGATAAAAATTATGGATAAAATAAAACCTCCGGAACCCACTCTCTACGAAGAGTGAAATCTTTTTTTCTATCTCATTCGCAGTATTCAAGACAACTTTAATGCATATGTTGTACCGTTTACATCCAAAACTCACAAGGTGTCAATATTTTATTGGACACTTGCCAACATCGATCCTGTAGTGCACCTTCCTTCCTCCATTATACAGGGTGTCCCATTTGAAACAGTACGGGGGAATATATCGAGAAGCAATAGTTGTAGTTGTAGTAAAATGTTTTAGATAAAATTCGTTTGGTTCCGAGGGGGACAGAATTCGTGAGATTGGCTTTTTTGTAAGTAGAGGCGCCGAAGTGATATGATAATACCACTATATCTGTCCCCCTCGGAACCAAAGAAAATTTAAACTGAATCATTTTTCCCTACAACCATTACTTCTAGAAATATTCAACCGTACTGTTTCAAATGAAACACCCTGTTATATCAAAATGACACAGTAGAGGAGAGCAGTATTAGGCTGGCCTTTAATATTGGTAAGAAAAAACAAAACAAAAAAATTTCCTCTCACCCTTTAGATTGACTCGAAATAATAAAAAATGATTTTTTATAGTGAAATCCGCTCTTAATTTTAATATTAACCCATGCCCCAGAGGCCCTTTACAGAAGTTATACAGTTAAATAAAAAAATAGTTGAGAACAAAATGCAAACCGTTTGTTACTTCAATAAAAATCCTTAGAAAATTTATTGCAATTAACTTACAATATTCAATATAAAATAACCGTTTTTATTTCAATGAAATAAAATTAAATTAGAATAAAATAAAATAAAATAAAATGAAATAAAATAAAATAAAATAAAATTTTTTTAATAAAATGAGAGATTATTTGATTTTATTTGATTTGAATTCGAGAAGCAGAAATAAGGAATGTTTTGATAAAAATGTATCATGTGAAAAAAGGCTAAACTTCTACAAAAATGAGCTGAGAATCAATGCAACATCTCCGAACATTATCATTGCCAATCTGGCGTTGTGGCTTTTCAATCCGACTATATTTCGATTGTCTGAAATTTATTTCATGTCAAAAAAGTAATGCTTTATAAATACGGATAACGGCCCTAATTTTTTCAGGAAAAACTATGTAAAACTTATTTTGTTCAAATTTTTTACCTTGATAACCACTTGTAATCGATTTTAACTTCTTCGAAGGGACTTCGGGGCACGGGTTAATATTAAAATTAAGAGCGGAATTCACTTTTAAAAATCATTTTTTAGTATTTCGAGGCAATTTAAGGGGTGAGATAAAAATTTTTTTTTTTTACCAATATTAAAGGCTACCCTGATATCCATATTCCATTGTTGTTAATTTTCTATTGTCATAATTTCTGAACGATTGTAATTTAAATCCGGGATACATACCATATCAGTCACTGGTACGTTTCTTGACTTCTCAATTCGAATATCTTGGGTTAGGTAATGAAGGGGTTCGGTGTACAACACTTCGAGTAATAATCACAATTATGGCACGCGTCGAATAACGATATAACTCAAAAAGTAGAATTTTTCGAAAAACGAGAAAAACGTGGGAAAACAATTAAAATAATATATATAGTTGCGTCAAAATACCTTGACAGGAACATTAAGTACTTAACTATACACTATGGCGTCCGTTATTTTGGTCATTTTGGAATTTCATCCATCCTACAAAAAAAGTATGTTCACATTATGGTAAAAAAAAAATCCCTGTCAAGTTTACGCTTAAGCCGATAACGTTAACCCGTCCCCCGAAACGATTGAAGATTCCCATCTAAAATGCATTGGTTCTCTCCATTTATTTTTGATAAATTTTTTTGGTTAGTTGAAATCGATTCAAAAAGATATTCTTCCACGTAAGATTGATGTAAATACATTCTTTTCAATGTCTAAAAAAAGAAATTCAAAAAAATTCAAGTATTTTGTAGTTCAAGTTTTCAAAAATCGTAATAAAAGCCGAATAATACCGTAAAAATGATGATTTTTTACAGCTTTAATTACAAAATACTTGATTTTTTTTTTGAATATAATTTTTTCTACACTTAATAAAAAGTATGAAAGTATGAAAGTATGAAAATATCAATCTTACGCCGCAGAATTTTTTTCTCGATCGATTTTAACCAGCAAAAAAATTTACTTAAAATGAATGGAAAAAACCAATGCATTTTAAATGGGAATCTTCAATCGTTTTGGGGGACAAGCTAACGTTATCCGATTAGGCTCAAACTTGGCAGGGATTTTTTTTCCATGATACGAACATACATTTCAGGTAAGATGGATGAAATTTCAAAATGACCAAATTAACGGACACCCTACTATACACCTATAGAATTTCAAAAATACGAAGTACATTATAAAATCGACTGGTTATTAAAACATAAAAGTTTTTAGTTATACCGTTTTTCCAAAGATTGAATCTATTTTTAATGGTAAAAAATTTCGAATATAAAAAACATTATTTGTACATATAATATTCATTCGACATTTTACATATAGGCACACGATTCTTATTTGCTTGATTTTTAAATCAAAGTTTTGGCAGTTTTATGCAGTCACTATATAATGCGTATCGGATGCGGCTGATTCATAGGCTGACATTAGGTAACTCAAAAGTACTAAATCGAGTTATATACCGTTATTCGGCGATCGCCTCATTTCTACTTGAAGCCAAAATCTGTAAAATTGAACGGATTTCTGGATCGCGTATGAAACGTTTGTAACGCAAGGAAACAATTAATAAAAATTGTCATGTATGTGAAAGTTTATGTGAAAAAGAAAAAACACATTTCTTACGGAGAAATGAAGTAGAATAAACGATTCACAGTTTTCTATCGTCTGCTTTACGAACTGGTGTCTCCCGAATTAAAGGTATGTGGTATTCCAGGTTAACTCAGCCCAATTTTGTTTGCATATCCCCGGCAGATGACCCAATTATTTCAAGATTTTTTCTTAAAGTAGTTTGATTTTTTTTTTTTTTTTGTATTTGTACATACCTAAACTGCACTAAAAGAATAACGTCGTCAGAAAGAAATCAAGAATAGTTCGTGAAAGAAATGTTTTATAAATTACAATACAGTAATGATATTATATATATTGTGACTTGTTACGTCAGTACAAATAGCAAAAATGAATAAAATAATATTCAACCAGAACCTATCTAGACAATAGTATACAGTAATGATATTATATATATTGTGACTAATTGTTACGTCAGTACAAATGGCAAAAATAAATAAAAGAATATTCAACTAGAACCTATTTACTTATGCATTTTGCTCGCCGGACCTTAATGCGTTTCCTGCATAATGTGCTTAAGAATTTTTCGGGTCTCGTCGGACGAAATAATTTTCGTCTTCACAGTACAGTAATAATATTAATGTTATATTGTGACTTGTTACGTCAGTGCAAATAGCAAAAATAAATAAAATAATATTCAACCAGAACCTATCTAGGTATGCGTCTTGCTCACTGGACCTCAATGCGTTTCCTGCATAACTTGCAGCAGAATTTTTCGGGTATTGTCGGATGTATAAATAATTTTCGTCTTTTTTTTCGTTTTTTGATTTCTTCTTCCTCGTCATCAGTGTTTGAGATCGATTTGAAAATGCATTGCTCGTGGCATTTGCGGTGGCACATTTCACACTCCACTGAATTCGAGTCAACTGTGACGAAGCAATTCAGGCACGTATCTTCCACATTCTCCGATTTTAATAATAACTGGCGAGCTACTTCGGATCTATATTCATAAGGGTCGAAGTCCATATCAAATGACCTCTTATTTCCCAAACACTCCATGTAATACATCAGGTATGCTCCGCAACTGTGGCCGTCGTTTGTCTTCTGGTGTGGTCGCTGGTCCAACTCGCAGTTCACCTGCCAATCGATGTTTTTTAATTTATGAAACGAAGATTCGGGTCCGCAACAGCTTATGAAATTGTTTAATGATTCCATAGCTCTGCGTGAATCACTTGTGCTGGCATATGGATCCATTATTCTTAATTTTTCGTCTTCGATATCTGCAATTAATAATCGCCAGTGACCTTCGAACAGGTACGGCATTAGCAAGTTTTTTTTCAAAGCAGTTGTCTCTCGACAGATTTTTCTCTGTGACGAGATTCTCCTTCCACTGCAGTCACCTACAATGAATATCGTGTCGTCTGTCGACACATAACAAAAATTGATCCATTCGTGGATGTTTGATGCGACAAAGCAATCTATTACTACTCCGTCTATCCACATATAATTACGCAGCGTTGCGTACTCTTTTGTTTTGAACCGAAATTCATTTATCGATAAAACGTCGTTCGAACAGTATACTCCGACAGTAACTGTTGCCGATTTTCATGTCATGTAATAATTTTTTGGTTTTACCAAGCCGTTACAATATTTTGATAAGTCTTTTTCTTGCGTGATTCTTGTTTCACCGCTTACATTTCATGTAATTCTGTCTTATCAAGTATTTTGTCTTCGTCATGGTAATTGTGCATTTTATTATTGTTAGTCTCAACTTTTTCATCTGCAAGACCACTGTGCATGTTATCATCAGTAAAAATCTCTGTAATGTCTTTTGTGGCATTGCCGCGGAATGATATCTCCGATGTTCCGTCAACTATTTCTTTCTTACGTTTATCGAGTTTGCTTTCTTCTGGTCGTTTTCAGTCAATTGTAGTATTTTTTTCAAAAATGTTTACACATCTATCTCGTAGTTTCGATATACCCGAATGTCCTATGTTCCGTTTACTATGTGTGCCTCACATCTAGCTTTCTTGAACAAGAGGATTTGCGGCGGTGTCAGGGTACTTTGCTTTCGAATGAGATTTATGATTACCCTTTACGCGCACATTTAATATTATTTTCGCCGCATTGTATCCATTCCCATTGTTCGTAATTGCCTCCCGAAAATTGTGTCATCATCAGTTGGCGAATATATATCTAGAGTTATCCACTTCGTCTGGTTCTTTATCTTCATCTCCGTTGTCGATAACCTTCAAAATTTTAGCGATAAACCCTTTTTTTTTTTTTTTTACTTACCGCGATGAAAATCAAAATTTTTGAAAAAAATCAGGAAATCGGTTTAGCTGTGGGCCAACCCTAAAACTTCCCGCTGTGCGGTAAAATCGTTACAATAAATTGATACTATCGTGTTTATAATACATTAAAGAAAGTTATAAGTATAGTTATAGTTTTCCGTATACAAATTTTTATCCATCTGATTTTTAATCAAAAATCGAGTTTTCGTCAAATGTTAACATTCCAAGGTTTCAAGGAGTTATATTTAATGTTAAAAGATATCGTTCAGTCTCAATAAGATTCAAATCATGGTATACCATTCCGATCGCTGCAAGAATCATAGAAATCGGCTAATCCGTTTCAAAGGTATAATCGTACGACTTTTTTTGTCGGGCAATATATTTTCTGCTTTCGGTCCGATTTCCAAAATCGAGTTTCATCAGATCTCGACGTTTTGGGGTCCTAAGGCAGCTATTCGGACTATTTTTGGATCGACGTCCGTATGTGCGTGCGTGTGTGTGTGAGCAAATTTTTTGTTGTACGATATCTTTAGAACGAGTTCACCGATTGGAATGGTTCTTGCAGCGATCGAAAGGGTTCATCAAGACTTAGATCTGATTAGATTTTGGAGTCGATCGGTCGAGTAGTTCCAAAGTTATTTGAAAAACAAAATAATTTTTTTTACATGTTATTCGCGCATAACTCCTAAACTGTTCGTGCGATTAGTCTCAAAATCTAATCAGATTTAGATCTTGAATAGCCCTTTCGATTGCCATAAGATTCATGAAAATCTACCGATTCGTTTAAAAAATGTTGCATGACTAAAATTTCTTTTTGTGTGGTACGATACTCTTGGGACGTATTAACCGATTTGAATGATTGATTCTTGCAGCGATTGGGAAGGTATACCATGACTTAAATCTTATTGAGACTGAATGATATCTTTTGACATTAAATATCACTCCCTGAAACCTATGAATGTTTACATTTGATAAAAACTCGATTTCCGATCAAAACCAGAGGAATAAAAAATTTGAAAATGAAAACTAACGATACTTATAACTTTATTTAATGTATTATAAATACGATAGTATCAATTTATTGTAATGTATTTAATACACAGCGGGAAGTTTTAGGGTTGGCCCACAGGTGAACCGGTTTCCTGATTTTTTAACATGCTGTTCAAAGCAACAGTGCTGTCATTACATTAAACTGACAAATCCGTGTCAGAAGACCCGGAATAATGTAACGGGAGAAACAAAATGGCTACACGAGATTTATTTGCTTATTAATGGATGGCAATTATGACCCAAAACACTTTCACAAAATCATCTCCTAGACAGATCTTCCGCCCTCAGATATAAAAATTCAATAAATCTTTCGGATGTTTCGTAAAATTTCGGAATATAATCGAGGTAGGAGTTATCCGCCAATTAATCGCAACCGACTGGAACCGAAGTCATCCCCCAGTCACCGCTCCTTCCGAAGTCATCCCCCAGCCGGATACTTCACCCCCTGAGGCCCAAGCGCAAAACGCAGTGAGGGTTCTTCAAATTTCAAAATTATGATGCTTCAAGAAATACTCGCATATGCAATTAATTAGAGGTATGAGGCATAAAAATCTGAAAATTGAAAATACTCTCGCGGCGTGTAGCGTTTGGGCCTCAGGGGGTGGGATATTCAGTTAGGGGATGACTTCGGAAAAAGTTTACTGCTTCTAGTCGGTTGTGATTAATGAACGAATAATTCCTAACGCGATTATATTCCTAACTTTTACACATTCGAAAGATTTATTCTATTTTAAAATCTGGGGATGATTATCTGTCTGGGGGATGCTTTTGGAAAAGCGTTTGGGATCCTAATCGCCAGCGATTAATAAGCGAATAAATATAGTGTAGCCAATTTCTTTCTCCCGTTGCATTATTTCTGGTTTTCTGACATGGCTTTGCCAGCTTAATGTTAAGCTGGATCTACCGCGATTCTTTTGAAAATAGCTATAGCCAAAAAAAATTTATTTCGCATTCAAAAAGCAATTAATCAGCTAAAAATTAAGAAATTAGTTATAGTTCGTTGTGCTGGATTGGTCTTGCCAGCTTAACAGATCTGATGTCTTCAATTCTAATCGTCATTCAAGGAAGGATTTAATCAATCTAGTCGAGTCAAGTTTGACCTTCAATGTACGGAAATCCTGCATGTGCCCATCGTCATTTATTTCCGTGTTTATTATTGTTTGGATTTCAGTCACGTAAGCTATTCCCTGCGTTCTTGGCCTTTCAAAACGCGAAAAGTTTAAGCCATCAGGTTTTTCTCGCGGACCATCGTGATTTTCTTGTCACTCGATACGCATCAGCCGAGCAAGGGGTTCCTCTAGTTTGTCAATGCGAAATTGAAACCTCTGTTTGTGGTTGGGTTTTCTGCATTTGGCATACGCTACACAATCTATTAAATTATATCTTACCGAGCCGTAAAATCCTAATGTGCAAGTACACTTCAAAGTGTACAACATTACGTCCTCGATAACCTTCCGCACTTTATCTTCGTCGTTGTAGCCGAGTGCGGTTTTGAAATACGTCGATGAAATTTCAACTGTACCAATATGTTTTTTGAATATTTTCACTCTTTTCCGTTTGATTTTTGTTTTCTGCTGGTATTGCGGCTTGTACTTCACTAGAGTCGGTCTGCGGATCGTCATTTTCATCAGTACATGTGCCTTCCCTACTGGATAATTTTCTTACTTTTCGATTCTGAAAGCTTTCACTTTCTGTCGTATAATCAAAAAATTTTAGATCCCCGATATCGTTGTCGCCGTTTTGTAATTTTGACGTAATATTCGAACCTTCACAGCTCAAAGGTCTTGTCAAATCGTCTTTATAAATGTTGGATTCAGTAACGTCGAGCTCATCACCGAAACCGTTCTTTTTTGGTGATAGCTCTTTAATTTGGACCTTTTCTTCGAGTACCTTCCAGTGTCCATCTCGTTGTTCTCCGGAAAACAGTAGATTCAAAGTTCGTTTATCGACCTTGTTATGTTTATTGTCGCATATTACGCGAATTACGGCATCTTCATGTACCTTGCGAAAAATAGCGACAGGGAATTCATACAACTTTATGAATATACTGATTTTGAAATCAGTACCATATGTGTCATTTCAGCCAATTTTATCATCGTAATCAATTTGGTCTTTATCTAGCGAAATTACATCTACGAATTTTAATTTAACTGATAAGAAGAGCATTATAAAAATATAAGGCAGCACAAAAACAAACAAGAGATGATGGATCAAATTGAAAACTCAGTACAGTTGTCAGAATATATATTAAAAATTTAAACTCGAATAAATAATAAGAATTTCGTCGTGAACACGACACGTTATAGGTGATCTGCCACCCTTTTATTACCGACCAATCGATCTGCCAATGTTATAACGAGATGAATAAGCTAAAAAACAAACAATACAATGAGTTGCAGCCTGAACATACTAATCATCTTTCCACTATTTTTTTACACTTTGGGGGTGTTCTGCTTTCCTCGTATACCGTTATCAGGGATAATCCTAACGCACGACACTTTAAATGTCATAAGCCATTAACATTAATGAGGCTTTCCACGTCAACCGGGCCAATTTTTCAGTTACATCTTTCTAATCGTACGCAAATTTTCAGATGCCTCTAGGGGTCCCATAAAACATCTTTGCAGCACTTGTCGAAGTCAAATTAAAGAATTTCATAAAGCTACCCCTAATTTTAAAAATGTTTGATTTTCACCGATTTGTATTTTCGAATAATTCCGGCGCACTATAACAGAAAATTTAATTATTTAACACATGTTTTCGAAAGGATTTTTTTCGTTCTTTCACGTAAAAACATTTATTTCATTCGGAATAGATCCTATGACCACGAAAATACGTTTTCAAAAGTTCAATGCTGATTTTTTCAAACGGCCGGGTTTTTAAAATTTTGAAAAATTCCCCAAAATTAGTTCGATCCTTCATCTTATCCCCCCCCCCCCCCCCCCCCCCCCCCCCCTCCACAAGGAAATTATGGGATGACAATGGGTTCTATGTTAAAAACTCGTTCGTATCCTGATATATGATACGAACAAGTCCCCTGACTCTCATTCAATTTTTTGGAATCCCGAAGAAAAAATTTTTTGAAAAAAAAAAATGCCACTTATCCCGCTCAATATTGCTTAGAGAAATTCTTTTTCTGGTGTATAAAATAATGTAATGACGTGCAGGGGATTGATTGAATTATTATTTGCTTCCTAAGACCTGTATTTTTTATTTTCTTCTCTAGTTTTCCTACCAAAATTTTTTCCCTGTCTTAACACCACTTCTACTTAGAATGAGGAAATCTCCAGGTCTTCGTTAATTTTAGATGTTTTTCGGAAAACAATTTTCCGTGAATGGTTTCAACGAAACGTTGGTCATCGCTCAGAGGAATGGATGAATGGTAATGTCATGTTCGAAAAACGTGGTTTTCACTGATAGAAATTTAGATCCTTAATGAAAAGGATGTGAAAACAGAAAATAAAAACGCTTACAGAAAAATAAGAACAGAAAAAAACTAAATACAGGGTAATTTAAGAAGTAAATAATAATTTAATAAAACCTCCACACGGTATTATAAGACGGTATATCTTATACACAGAATATTGACAGACAATTTCTCTCAGCAATATTGAGCTAGATAAGTTTCGAAAAAAATTTTTTTTCAGGATTCAAGATAATTGAATAAGGGGACTTCTTCGTAACATATATCGGGATACGAACGAGGTTTTAACATAGAACCCAATCCCATCCCATAATTTTCTTATGGGGTGGATAAAGATGAAAGATTGAACTAATTTTTTAGAATTTAAAAAAAAAAAAATTAAACCCGGCCCAAATTTTAAAAAATCGGTATTGAACTTCTGAAAACGTATTTTCGTGGCATTGGATCTGTCGGGAATGAAATCGATATTTTCACGTGAAAGTACGCAAAAAATCCTTGCAAAAACATGTGTTAAATTATTAATTTTTTTCTGTTGTGGTGCGCCAGAATTATTCGAAAATACAAATCGGTGAAAATCAATCATTTTTAAAATAAGGCGTAGCTTTATGAAATTTTTTATTTTTGCTTCGACAAGTGCTTCGAAGATGTTTTCTGGGGCCCCAAAAGACATCTGAAAATTTGTGTACGATTAGAAAAATGTAACTGAAAAAGTGGCCCGGTTGACGTTGAAAGCCTCTAATTTGATACATGCTCTCGCGGACTTTTTTATTATAATTTTTCTGCTCTACAATAATGGTCCTATACTATTTTGATGTATTCTGCACGGTTCTCGCAGCGTTTGCATTCTTGCGTTTGCAATTTGAGCTTGAGTACTGGTCTCGCATTGGTCAAACGTGGAGCCGAGACACTCTCGGACGGGTAAATCGCTCTGGGTTGGAGAGAGACAGAGCGAAACAGTTGAGCAATTAACAGTCTACCCCACGCGGTCTTTCGGAAGAACGTTGTACCCCCGCGCGGTTTTGCGGAACAACGTTGTATCCCCTCGCGGATTTTCGGAAGAACGTTGCCCCCCCGCGTGGTTTTGCGGAAGAACTTTGCCGCCCCGCGCGGTTTTTCGGAAGAACGTTGTTATTTTGTCAAATGCTGTTTAGTATCCATCAATAGTTCAAACAATGAGGATCACACTTTTTTATATTCAATAGTGTCGTGGTTACAATCTAGTGTGAATAGTCTTACAAACTAGTGTAAATAGTCCAGTCGAATTATATTAAAGTGACAGGCAAATAGAAAAATTAATAAAGATCTATAAATTGGTGGAGACGTTTATTTTGGCATACTCTTGAAAATAGCAAAAAATCATGACCTGACCTCTACTTCTTGGGTTCGATCCACCATCTTGAAAAAAAGGTGATCCAATCCAGTTTTTTCATCATATGTAAGTAATCGTTGATCCGATAGTGATGAAGGTGAGTATAAAAATTAAAGCTCAATAAATTCTCGATAAAAAGGGTTATATTCACTTTATTCATATCTACAATAGTATCTCTGTATTACATCATTAAATACGGAAAGAATTTTTACTTATACGCTGTGCTCTTGAATCTATGCTTCTACGCCTTATATGCAGCAGTGTATGACATAAAAAAAATTCAAGATATCAAATACATACTTATTTTTATAGAGAATTTAATGAGCTTTAATTGTTATAATAACCGATTACCCCGAGATATGATTAAAAAACTGCATTGGAGCACCTTTTTTTCAAGATGACGGATCGAGCCTTGGAGATAGAGGTCAGAATTTTTATTATCTTCAAAAGTATGCCAAAATAAATGTTTCCAACAATTTATAGCTTTTTACTGGTTAATTTTCATATGTTTTCGAATTTGTGTAGTGTGAGAAATTGCCGAGAAAACATTATTTTACACTTCCTTAGTGTTAAGAGTTGAAAAGACAAGATTGAATTTAGCATAAGAAGTTAAAGAGAACATTTTTATTAATAACTTAGTGTAAGAAGTTGCCGAGACATTTATTTTGAGTATCTAGCCTTAAGTGTCGAATAGACAACGTTCTTCTAGAAAAATAAGTCCATATTATATTATTATTCGGACTATTCGCGCGAGTGTAAGTGATTCGACAGTATATAGTCTCGTGAAAATGAAACCAAAAAAGATTCAGAACTTCTCAACACTAGCTGCAGCAATTGCAACGAATGTTTCGTCGTTCGAGGAAATCAATTTCCTTACTTCCGGACGAAATTCTACAGCAATCAAAGTGAGTAAAAGACGCTTGCTTGGCCGTATTTTTATTTTACAATGATCCTCACTTCTAATTTCTCAACAGAATGAATACTGACTGAGATATTGACAAAAATCAATTTATGGTTATCCTTTCAAAAAAATCATATGTTATCAAAAACCGTTACTTTTTTCATTTTGAAAAACACAAATCTTTTTACAGCATGAAAGCAGCGGTTATTAGGAAAAAAAAAATTATTGGAAATTCGATAAAAATTCATATGTAATATAACCACAGCTTCAAAGACATTTTTTATACCTTATACGTAATAGATAGATTAGTCAATCGGGTAATGTCGATTTGCACTAAATTACTGGAGTTATTTCATTTTTCAGTCGGGTTCAGTATCACGTACTGTGTATAAAATCACAAAATCCTGTCAGATTTCGATGCTTCGTAAATCACTATCTTGAAAAAACGTTATCTGCCTATATTTCGTTAACCATGCACTTTAGGCCAAAAATCATAATGACCTTATTATAGATGATTGAATTTCTCATATTTGGTTTACAATAATTTATAGCACATTTAATGAACTTTTTCTTCTAGTCTGGTTCATAAGTGCCTGTTTTCGGATTTTGAGTTAGGACTCTCCGAAAATTATGATCGAGGTGTCATTTGATTCGTAATTGCATCTTGAAAAATTTATTTTCGAACCAACCACCGGAAATAAAAATTGCAAAAG
This sequence comes from Macrophya alboannulata, assembly GCA_949628255.1. Taxonomy (NCBI): domain Eukaryota; kingdom Metazoa; phylum Arthropoda; class Insecta; order Hymenoptera; family Tenthredinidae; genus Macrophya; species Macrophya alboannulata. The sequence continues at coordinate 12,296,021 of OX451209.1, forward strand.
TTATGAACAATTAAGTGAACAAAAAAATGGTGGGTAGGTTTTTTGCCAATATCTCAAAAACTATTCGAGATATTTGAAATTTGAAAAAAGATTCTTAAAGAGCTGGAAATTTCCAAAAAAAAGTCTTATCTCCCGGAACTCTACCAGCAATATTTAAAATTTTAATTCAGCTCTAAAAAAGGTGAAAAATGCGCGGCTTGACTCCCGCTCGCGTCGGCCGAATCTGACACCTGAACAAAACAAAATTATTTAAACCGAGTAAATATTATTTTTGAGGAATAAAAAAATTTTAGGTACTATCTAGACATATGAATGAACGATAATCCGCCTGAAAAAAATTTTACCTCAAATTTTCAATTAACTATGCCTTTATTAATTACATAAATTATAGTTGTTGTAAGTTAACATAAAAACCTTGATAATTGTTAAACTAAAAAAGTGCAATTTTTTTTACTTCTTGGAGCTGTTCCTTGAAGCCCTTTAAGAAGATTCCTGTCTGAAAAATTCAAAAATTCAAAAATTTTTCACTTTTATATTAACAATCAAAGGTATGAAAAAATTAAAAACGTAAACAAAACAATTAAAAAAAATTTTTTTCAGTTATCCCTGATAATTTGTTTTCTTACTGCTGAAAGCAATATAAAAATGATTTTTATTTATTTTTAACTCCTATTGTTTAAAAAATTGTTATAAACAAATGAATGCATTGTTTATATGGTTTTCAAATTTTTTTTTTTTTTTGCAATCTAATTTACAATAAAAATAATGATTTTTAAGAAAAAAAATCGCTTCTTAAAAAAAATTTCTTATTGGCTAAAAACGCCTTTGTTAATTAACATGTTTGCTTAGCTGCTAAATAATAATATTAATAAACTGTTTTTATTTTTTTAATCATTATTTATATTGCTCTCTAATATCATGAAAAAAATTATTTTCTTTTTTTACTTTTTATTTTTTCATTAAATAAACAATTTGTTATGAACAACTGAATTCTTCTGTTATATATTTTTTTTAATATTTCCAAAAATACTGAAAACAATTACCATGTATCATTTATTCCGAAAAAATTTTTCTTTTCTATTTTACAGGGTCAATCTTGGTCAAAAATGGAATCGAAATTTCCTTTGCCGATTTTTCTCTAAACGCCTAGTTTTTTTGTGAAAATTAATTGAATAATAGCCAATCAGGTGCGACCTATGAACGAGTGCCTGTCGGTGTGAAGCGCTTGCTTGTGTGCGTACGTGCCCCCTCGGCTCCACGATCCCAGCGACAATGAGATGTCATTTTAAAACATTTGAAATATGAACGAGTGCAGGGATCGCAGAGCCGAGGTGACACGCACGCACACTACCAGGCGCGCTACACCGACAGGCACTCGTTCAAAGGTCGCATCTCATTGGCTATTATTTAATTAATTGTCACAAAAAATCTAGGCATTTTGAGAAAAATCGGCTAAGGAAATTTTAATTCCATTTTTGACCAGGATTGACCCTGTAAAATGCTCGTCGCGCGTTCTATTACACCCTATAAATAAAATCAAAATTTTCTCAATAAATGATACATGGTTGTTTTCAGCATTTTTTTTAAATATGAAAAAAAAGTATTCAACATAAGAATTCATTTGTTTATAACAAATTGTTTATTTGATAAAAAAATAAAAAGTAAAATAAGAAATTAATTTTTCCTTAATATTATAGAACAATATAAATGATTAAAAAAAAAAAAAAAAGGTTTCTTAATAATAATATTTAGTAACAAAAAAAAATTGTTAATTAACAAAGGCGTTTTTAACCCATAAGAAAATTTTTTTAAGAAACGATTTTTTCGTTAAAACATCATTATTTTTATTGTGACTTAGATTGCCAAAAAAAAATGTATGAAAATCATATAAACAATGCATTTTTTTATAACAATTTTTTGAACAATAGGAGTTAAAATGAATAAAAAGTCATTTTTATATTGCTTTTAGCAGTAAGAAAATAAATGAATAGAGATAATTAAAAAAAAAAAATTCAATTGTTTTATTTACGTCCTTAATTTTTTCATGCCTTTGATTGTAAATAAAAAAGTAAAAAATAAAAATTTTGTAATTTTTCGAACGGGAATCTTCTTAAAAAACTTTAAGGAATAACTCCAATGAATAAAAAAAAATCCAGTTTTTTAGTTTAACAATTATCAGGGTTTTTATGTTAACTTACCACAAGTATAATTTATGTACTTAACCAAAGCATAGTTCATTGAAAAATTGAGTTAAACATTTTTTCCGACGGATTATTGTTTATTGACATGTCTAGATAGCACCGGAATTTTTTTATTCCTTGAAAATAATATTTACTCGGTTTAAATAATTGTTTTTTGTTCAGGTGTCAGATTCGGCCAATGCGAGCGGGAGTCAAACTGCGTTTTTCGCCTTTTTTAGCCGCTAAATGAAAATTACAGTAAAGCGTCGATTATCCGAATCAATTGGGACCGGGCACCCTTCGGATAATCCAAAATTCGGATGACCGAACAGTAATATTTCGTGGCCAAAAAAAGGCTGATTCGTTCAATACGATAAAATATACATACCTTTTCAAAAATACTATCAACATCAATATCTAAATAATACAAGGACATTTTTAGTGAATTGCAAATAATTATTGTATTCTTTATTAATATGGAACGAAGGTAGGTACATATGTTTTTGAAAATAATTAACACTAGTATGGGGGGGGGGGGGGCAGGGCAAAGCGGGGTACTTTAGAAAATATGAAGTTTTTGAGGATCTAAATACGGTAAAGGCCTACACGGAAAAAAAAATTGTTGCTGCAACAGGACGCGGTCCTGTTGCAGCAACGGGATAAAATCCTGTTGCTGCAACATGACTGTCTTGTTGTGACTGTGACTGTCTGCTGCGACAGGAGTAATCCTGTAGCTGTAACGGGATTTTTTCATGTTGCTGCAACAGGACGCATCTTGTTGCATTAACATGACCGCGTCCTGTTGTGGCAACAATTTTTTTTTTCCGTGTACTGCCTTCCGTAAATTTCCTTCCTTTTAATTGTATTCGAAGTGAATAGACAAAATTTTCAGCCGCCGTCTGAAAAAAAAAATTATTTTTTGCGGGCAAAATGAAATAAGTTCTAAAAAAAGTTGAAAAAAAATTAGAAAATTGTAATTATCTTCAAGTTGATCATCGAAGTATGTAAAGTAATTTGATACTGAGAGTTCTTTCATTGTATACTGATAAAAAAAATCAAATCGATTTCAATTTTTTTTTTATAAAATCAGAATTATTCAACAACCGTAAAAAAAATGTTAAATAATGCTCAATTAAGTATATTTACAGAAGTGAGCTTTCAATTTTCAATAAATATTTTGGAGAACAACATTTTTTATAAAATTTTAGAGGTACCCCATTTCACCCGCCTACCCCGTTTTGCCCCCCCCCCCCCCCCCCCGCCCCCCCCACTACCTTCGCGTACTAATGTCTACTTATTTTTGAAAAAGTCGACGATTATTTTTATTATTTTATTTTGAATTCATATCGCCATTCGGATAATTGGCGTTACGGATAACTGACGTTCAGATAATCAACGCTCTACTGTATAAATATTGTACAAGATCCGAAAAAAGGCACTTGTGGAAGACTATTCTATTTCGGCCGATAACGCCTTTTATAATGGCCTAAATATTGAATTGTTAATATATATATAATAACTTTGAAAATAATCGATTTTTGATAACTTTCATTTCGAACTTTTTTTATAATATTTATACTTGTCAAGTTATAGATACCAGTACGAGTCATTCCATATGAAATCGTTGTGTTTTTTAACTGACTCCAGCGTCTCAACTGTTTAACGCAAGCAACTAATGTTACTCAGAATTGAGTGTAGATATCACAGAAGAAATGAAGCTAAGAATCAACCGTTCCGAACAGCCCACTCTTTATCTACAAAATCTTCGCTTGAAATTTTGAAATTTCTAAAAATCCCGTTATTCCGGCTACAAATTATTTCTTCTATGATATCTACACTTGATTTCTGAGTAACATCAGTTGCTTACGTTAAACAGTTGATACGCTGGAGTCAGTTAGAAAACACAAAAATTGAGTAAAAAACACGTATTTTCAGCACCGTGTCATTAATGACAGGTATTAACTGAGTGAAATTTTATGTGGCACATAAAAACTATCAGCTTTTCCCTTTAAAATGCCGCCTCAAACGTATAGATATCTTAAATATGAAAATTTTCACAGTTAAAATTGATAAAGAATAAAAATGACATTTTTTAAGGGTCTTAATTCGAATATGTGGAAACGGGTGCTTATAAAAATTAAGTGAGCGTAAATCTTGTTTTTTGGGATCCTAAGGAACGGCAGCTCACAGTTAGAGCGAAATCTATAATGAGTTGGCTTTGCCAATCAGACGATTTCATATGGAATAACTGGTACAGCTTGGGTTGGAAAATTTGGAGCACTCCAAAATTCATTTATTTGTCAACTAAAGTTTATTTTACTTCGAAAAAATTTGTCGTAAGATTTCAGGCACATCGTTGTTCCGATTAAGCTCGTTGAGGGCTCATTTCGTTCAAAAAAGAACTCCTCATCACATAAACGAGGGAATTTTTTTTATAATTTCGTGTTGACCAATGTATTTGGAACATTACGACAAAGTTTTCAGAATGAAAAAGTTTTTCGATGTGAAATAAATTTTGGTTGAGAAATAAATGAATTTTGGAGTACTCCAAATTTCCAAAATCAAGCTGTACTAGTCTCCTTAACTTTAAGAGTATAAATATTAGAAAAAAAAGTTTGAATTAAAAGTTATAGAAAATTCATTAATTTAACAGTAGTTAGGTACTAACATTTCAATATTTAAGCCATTATTGGAAGAGTTATCGGCCGGCCGAAATAGAAAAAAAAAGTTCATTAAGTAAGTCTCAAATCGTAAACGGTGAGTTTTATAAAACAAAATATTGTGAACTAGAGATCGGAAATTTATTGATCTATAATAATGGTTATTATGATTTTTGGCATAAAGTGCATGGTTACCGAAATATAGGCAGATAACGTTTTTTCAAGATAACGACTTACGCGGCATCGGAATTATAAGCATTTTGTGATTTTGTGCTCACTACGTGATACTGAACTCGACTAGCAAATATAATAACCTATAGTGCAAATCGACCAAGAGTGCGGGGCTTCTCTATTGACTGGCCTGAGAGTTATGGCTAAGAGTTAACTCACTGCTAATTTTCCTAAACAGGTGGCCTCGACATTGAAAGTGAAATGTGACAAAAAAAGACAGTCACATTGGCGGCACTTATGGCAATCAAATTACGAGTTGAGAAAACAGGTGAGAGAATTCCTTACTAAGAAAATTGAAATAAACGAAAAAACGGAAGAAGCACAAACACAACCTTGTGGAAGTGGTGAGCAAGTGCCTGCTCAGATTGTACAACAGCGTGAATGTCATAAAACTTTAGATTATACAAGTAAGTATAATGTAGTAAAGATAGGTGGTGATGGGAATTGTTTATTCCGTTGCTTTTCGTACCACATTTACGGAGACGAGACACTGTATGCTGACATAAGGAGGGAGATTGTTGACTACGTGGTCGACAACTGGAATGATGAAGTCGACATGCTTCATAGTACATGCGAGGAAACCGTATATCTCGACCAAATTGATTACAATAATAAGATGTGCTCAAACTACACATATGGCACTGATTTTGAAATCAGTATATTCATAAAGTTGTATGAATTCCCTGTCGCTATTTTCCGCAAGATACATGAAGATGCCATAATTCGCGTAATAGGCGGCAATAAACATAACAAGGTTGAGAAACGAACGTTGAATCTGCTGTTTTCCGGAGAACAACGGGATGGACACTGGGAGGTGCTCGAAGAAAAAGTCCAAATTCAAGAGCTATCACCAAAAAAAAACGGTGCCGGTGATGAGCTCAACGTTACTGAATCCGATATTTATGAAGACGATTTGACAAGACCTTTGAGCTGTGATGGTTCGAATATTACGTCAAAATTACAAAACGGCGACAACGATATCGGGGATCTAAAAATTTTTGATTATACCACAGAAAGTGAAAGCTTTCAGCATCGAAAATTAACAAAATTATCCAGTACGGAAGGCACCTGTACAGATGAAAATGACGATCTGCAGACCGACTCTAGTGAAGTACAAGCCGCAATACCAACCGAAAAAAAAATCAAACGGAAACGAGTGAAAATATTCACAAAAGACATCGGTACAGTTGAAATTCCATCGACGCATTTCAAAACCGCACTCGGCTACAACGACGAAGATAAAGTGCGGAAGGTTATCGAGGACGTAATGTTGTACACTTTGAAGTGTACTTGCACATTAGGGTTTTACGGCTCGGTTAGATACAATTTGATAGATTGTGTAGCGTATGCCAAATGCAGGAAACCCAACCATGAACAGAGGTTTCAATTTCGCATTGATAAACTCGAGGAACCCCTTGCGAGGCTGACCGTATCTAGTGACAAGAAAATCACGATCGTCCACGAGAAAAACCTGATGGCTGAAACTTTTCGCGTTCTGAAAGGCCAGGAACGCAGAGATTGGCGAAAGAATTTGAGGCACCGCAGTGTAGTGGCTTACCTAACTGAAATACAAAAAACAATAAGCACGGAAATAAAGACGATGGGCACATGCAGGATCTCCGTACATTAAATGTGGTATACAAGGCGAAGTCGGAAGAAAAATGCCAAGAAAGACTAGAATTGAAGTCATCAGATCTATCCGACTTAATGGAGTTGTGGATGCAAGAAAGTAAAAAAAAAGATCCTTTTTTGAGATACGTGAGTCTACCATTGACGGCCATGATGTACACCGAAGAGGACCTGAATGTTCTACATCACGGAAAACCAACGATACTACATATGGATGCAACCGGATCAGTCGCCCGAAAACCGCAAGACCTGAAATGTAAAAGAATATTTTACTATTGTATCGTAATGAAACACGACATAGAACTCCTTACACTTGCGCAGATGATAACAACCGAACATGGCGTTGCATCCGTAAGCGTATTTTTAAAAAATTATCAGTATTTTGCGATCGAATGTGGTCGAAAGTGGCCGATTGCAAGTGTCATAACAATAGATTGGTCTTGGGCATTTATTCACGGAATTTTACAAGAGTGGAATCTTGTCACTATTAGAAGCTATTTAAATCTCATGTACGAATTTTGTGTAAATAATATACTACCCCCCAAACATATAACTATACTGAAAACGTGCTATGGACATTTCATGAAGCGGGTATCAGATACCATACGCAGAGAATTCCCAGAGAACATGAACATTAAATCCTTTTTATTAGAATGTGTGGGGCTTATGGCAATATGCAGGAATCTACGAAAATTGGACGAAGTCTTCAAACACGTCGCGACAATATTGCTCACCAAGAGCGAAGGTACAACGACTGACAGCATCGTTGCCTTGAATAGTATGCTAAAAAAACAGCCAGAAGATATCTCCAAAATTTTAAAGGACCTTGACGACGGAGATAAAGATGTAGAAAACGATACCGACGAAGATCCTAACTCTGCATTTTGTCCGACTGATGATGCCACAATTTTCAGGAGTTCACCATTTCACAAACGTTATAACGCGATCACCTCCTTTTTACTCAATGGAATCGACGAAAAAAGAAGCGCTATTACAAACAAATATTATGCACCACGATTCGTGGAGTACATAGTTGACAAATATATGGCTTATGCTGTTCTTTGGGTATCTCTCGATTTAGATTTAGTCGATCCAACTATATCACGTGTTAGTAATGCATACGTAGAAAGTGCTCATAAAGTAATGAAAGAAATTGTTTTTGAGCGTACTACAAGCTCTTCAATCGCTGATAGAGTAAGGCAATTACGAACGGCACGCACAGATACCATGGCAAAAATAATATTAGATGTCCGCGTGAAGGGCAATCAGAGCTCTCATTCCAAAGCAAAGTACCCTGAAACCGCATCAAATCCTCTAATACAAGAAACCTGGATGCGAGGCCGACATGCTAAACGAAACATAGGTCATTTGGGGATATCGAAACTTAGAGATAGATGTGTAAAGATTTTCGAACAGAAGACTACAATCGACGAAAAACGACCAGAAAAAAGCAGACTCGATGATAACAGGCACAGTGGTCTTGAGGATGAAAAAGTTGAGAGAAACAATATCGAAATGTACAATTACCCTGACGAAGACAAAATACTTAATCAAACAGAATTACCTCAAATATTAACGGTAAATCAAGATCCGCCTAAAAAACACTTAACAAAATATTATAACGGCTTGGTAAAACAAGAAAACTACTATATGGCATCAAAATCATCAACCGTTACTGTCGGAGTATATTGTTCGAACGACATTTTATCGATACATGAATTTCAATTAACAACAAAAGAATACGCAACGCTGCGTAATTATATGTGGATAGACGGAGTAGTAATAGATTGCTTTGTCGCATCAAACATCCACGAATGGATCAATTTTTGTTATGTGTCGACAGACGACACGATATTCATTGTAGGTGACTGCAGTGGAAGGAGAATCTCGTCACAGAGAAAAATCTGTCGAGAGACAACTGCTTAGAAAAAAAACTTGCTAATGCCGTACCTGTTCGAAGGTCACTGGCGATTATTAATTGCAGATATCGAAGACGAAAAATTAAGAATAATGGATCCATATGCCAGCACAAGTGATTCACGCAGAGCTATGGAATCATTAAACAATTTCATAAGCTGTTGCGGACCCGAATCTTCGTTTCATAAATTAAAAAACATCGATTGGCAGGTGAACTGCGAGTTGGACCAGCGACCACACCAGAAGACAAACGACGGCCACAGTTGCGGAGCATACCTGATGTATTACATGGAGTGTTTGGGAAATAAGAGGTCATTTGATATGGACTTCGACCCTTATGAATATAGATCCGAAGTAGCTCGCCAGTTATTATTAAAATCGGAGAATGTGGAAGATACGTGCCTGAATTGCTTCGTCACAGTTGACTCGAATTCAGTGGAGTGTGAAATGTGCCACCGCAAATGCCACGAGCAATGCATTTTCAAATCGATCTCAAACACTGATGACGAGGAAGAAGAAATCAAAAAACGAAAAAAAAGACGAAAATTATTTATACATCCGACAATACCCGAAAAATTCTGCTGCAAGTTATGCAGGAAACGCATTGAGGTCCAGTGAGCAAGACGCATACCTAGATAGGTTCTGGTTGAATATTATTTTATTTATTTTTGCTATTTGCACTGACGTAACAAGTCACAATATAACATTAATATTATTACTGTACTGTGAAGACGAAAATTATTTCGTCCGACGAGACCCGAAAAATTCTTAAGCACATTATGCAGGAAACGCATCAAGGTCCGGCGAGCAAAATGCATAAGTAAATAGGTTCTAGTTGAATATTCTTTTATTTATTTTTGCCATTTGTACTGACGTAACAATTAGTCACAATATATATAATATCATTACTGTATACTATTGTCTAGATAGGTTCTGGTTGAATATTATTTTATTCATTTTTGCTATTTGTACTGACGTAACAAGTCACAATATATATAATATCATTACTGTATTGTAATTTATAAAACATTTCTTTCACGAACTATTCTTGATTTCTTTCTGACGACGTTATTCTTTTAGTGCAGTTTAGGTATGTACAAATACAAAAAAAAAAAAAAATCAAACTACTTTAAGAAAAAATCTTGAAATAATTGGGTCATCTGCCGGGGATATGCAAACAAAATTGGGCTGAGTTAACCTGGAATACCACATACCTTTAATTCGGGAGACACCAGTTCGTAAAGCAGACGATAGAAAACTGTGAATCGTTTATTCTACTTCATTTCTCCGTAAGAAATGTGTTTTTTCTTTTTCACATAAACTTTCACATACATGACAATTTTTATTAATTGTTTCCTTGCGTTACAAACGTTTCATACGCGATCCAGAAATCCGTTCAATTTTACAGATTTTGGCTTCAAGTAGAAATGAGGCGATCGCCGAATAACGGTATATAACTCGATTTAGTACTTTTGAGTTACCTAATGTCAGCCTATGAATCAGCCGCATCCGATACGCATTATATAGTGACTGCATAAAACTGCCAAAACTTTGATTTAAAAATCAAGCAAATAAGAATCGTGTGCCTATATGTAAAATGTCGAATGAATATTATATGTACAAATAATGTTTTTTATATTCGAAATTTTTTACCATTAAAAATAGATTCAATCTTTGGAAAAACGGTATAACTAAAAACTTTTATGTTTTAATAACCAGTCGATTTTATAATGTACTTCGTATTTTTGAAATTCTATAGGTGTATAGTAGGGTGTCCGTTAATTTGGTCATTTTGAAATTTCATCCATCTTACCTGAAATGTATGTTCGTATCATGGAAAAAAAATCCCTGCCAAGTTTGAGCCTAATCGGATAACGTTAGCTTGTCCCCCAAAACGATTGAAGATTCCCATTTAAAATGCATTGGTTTTTTCCATTCATTTTAAGTAAATTTTTTTGCTGGTTAAAATCGATCGAGAAAAAAATTCTGCGGCGTAAGATTGATATTTTCATACTTTCATACTTTCATACTTTTTATTAAGTGTAGAAAAAATTATATTCAAAAAAAAAATCAAGTATTTTGTAATTAAAGCTGTAAAAAATCATCATTTTTACGGTATTATTCGGCTTTTATTACGATTTTTGAAAACTTGAACTACAAAATACTTGAATTTTTTTGAATTTCTTTTTTTAGACATTGAAAAGAATGTATTTACATCAATCTTACGTGGAAGAATATCTTTTTGAATCGATTTCAACTAACCAAAAAAATTTATCAAAAATAAATGGAGAGAACCAATGCATTTTAGATGGGAATCTTCAATCGTTTCGGGGGACGGGTTAACGTTATCGGCTTAAGCGTAAACTTGACAGGGATTTTTTTTTTACCATAATGTGAACATACTTTTTTTGTAGGATGGATGAAATTCCAAAATGACCAAAATAACGGACGCCATAGTGTATAGTTAAGTACTTAATGTTCCTGTCAAGGTATTTTGACGCAACTATATATATTATTTTAATTGTTTTCCCACGTTTTTCTCGTTTTTCGAAAAATTCTACTTTTTGAGTTATATCGTTATTCGACGCGTGCCATAATTGTGATTATTACTCGAAGTGTTGTACACCGAACCCCTTCATTACCTAACCCAAGATATTCGAATTGAGAAGTCAAGAAACGTACCAGTGACTGATATGGTATGTATCCCGGATTTAAATTACAATCGTTCAGAAATTATGACAATAGAAAATTAACAACAATGGAATATGGATATCAGGGTAGCCTTTAATATTGGTAAAAAAAAAAAATTTTTATCTCACCCCTTAAATTGCCTCGAAATACTAAAAAATGATTTTTAAAAGTGAATTCCGCTCTTAATTTTAATATTAACCCGTGCCCCGAAGTCCCTTCGAAGAAGTTAAAATCGATTACAAGTGGTTATCAAGGTAAAAAATTTGAACAAAATAAGTTTTACATAGTTTTTCCTGAAAAAATTAGGGCCGTTATCCGTATTTATAAAGCATTACTTTTTTGACATGAAATAAATTTCAGACAATCGAAATATAGTCGGATTGAAAAGCCACAACGCCAGATTGGCAATGATAATGTTCGGAGATGTTGCATTGATTCTCAGCTCATTTTTGTAGAAGTTTAGCCTTTTTTCACATGATACATTTTTATCAAAACATTCCTTATTTCTGCTTCTCGAATTCAAATCAAATAAAATCAAATAATCTCTCATTTTATTAAAAAAATTTTATTTTATTTTATTTTATTTCATTTTATTTTATTTTATTTTATTCTAATTTAATTTTATTTCATTGAAATAAAAACGGTTATTTTATATTGAATATTGTAAGTTAATTGCAATAAATTTTCTAAGGATTTTTATTGAAGTAACAAACGGTTTGCATTTTGTTCTCAACTATTTTTTTATTTAACTGTATAACTTCTGTAAAGGGCCTCTGGGGCATGGGTTAATATTAAAATTAAGAGCGGATTTCACTATAAAAAATCATTTTTTATTATTTCGAGTCAATCTAAAGGGTGAGAGGAAATTTTTTTGTTTTGTTTTTTCTTACCAATATCAAAGGCCAGCCTAATACTGCTCTCCTCTACTGTGTCATTTTGATATAACAGGGTGTTTCATTTGAAACAGTACGGTTGAATATTTCTAGAAGTAATGGTTGTAGGGAAAAATGATTCAGTTTAAATTTTCTTTGGTTCCGAGGGGGACAGATATAGTGGTATTATCATATCACTTCGGCGCCTCTACTTACAAAAAAGCCAATCTCACGAATTCTGTCCCCCTCGGAACCAAACGAATTTTATCTAAAACATTTTACTACAACTACAACTATTGCTTCTCGATATATTCCCCCGTACTGTTTCAAATGGGACACCCTGTATAATGGAGGAAGGAAGGTGCACTACAGGATCGATGTTGGCAAGTGTCCAATAAAATATTGACACCTTGTGAGTTTTGGATGTAAACGGTACAACATATGCATTAAAGTTGTCTTGAATACTGCGAATGAGATAGAAAAAAAGATTTCACTCTTCGTAGAGAGTGGGTTCCGGAGGTTTTATTTTATCCATAATTTTTATCAGTATTCCGTTCATCAAGAGAAATCATGATCAAAAATAAAATTTCTTGCAGTACGAATACTTCGGATGATACAAAAACGCGAAGAATTCACCCCCCGTTAGGGGCGTGTTCCGGAGGTCGGGGGGTTTCGATGATTTTTTATACCGTTTCGTCGATCCGTAAGAGTATCTTGGCGTCATAAAATTTCGAGCAATACGAATACTTCGGATGATACAAAAACGCGAAGAATTCACCCCCCGTTAGGGGCGTGTTCCGGAGGTCGGGGGGTTCCGATGATTTTTTATACCGTTTCGTCGATCCGTAAGAGTATCTTGGCGTCATAAAATTTCGAGCAATACGAATACTTCGGATGATACAAAAACGCGAAGAATTCACCCCCCCTTAGGGGCGTGTTCCGGAGGTCGGGGGTTTCGATGATTTTTTATACCGTTTCGTCGATGCGTAAGAGTATCTTGGCGTCATAAAATTTCGAGCAATACGAATACTTCGGATGATACAAAAACGCGAAGAATTCACCCCCCGTTAGGGGCGTGTTCCGGAGGTCGGGGGGTTCCGATGATTTTTTATACCGTTTCGTCGATCCGTATAAGAATTTTGGCGTCATAAAATTTCGAGCAATATGCATACTTCGGATGACTTGAAATTACAAATATTTCACCCCTATTCTAGGGTGTCGTAATAATGGCGAAGAATAATGTGTTTCAGTCATTTCCGGTCGTTTTTATCACTCTTTAAATCTAGCTAAATTATTTTTACCTATTGTATATTTTTTTTTTTTTTTCAATTTCGTTGCGCTCCAACGATGCAAACTTCAATGACATAGAAAAACTATAATATTTATTTTATCAATACGTGGTAGAATTGTGCCTGCACGACGTGCTGGTCGCACGCATGCGGCGCATATGTCCCCCCATGGAGGACGCGTCTGCATGGTGATCTGAAGTCACGCCGTGCGGATCAATCCGCACGCGTGCGACCCATTCTGCAAGCACTGTGTGGACACTTTGTTATCTGGGCTTGCCGACTCCCCGAGACTATCTGCGATTTGCAATGATATCCGTTGATTCGCTGGGAACCGGTAGGATTTATTGGGATTCGCTCAATGTTCTCATTTTTTGTTTTCAGAGTTTTTGGAGGAAAAAGGAAAAAAAAAATGGAAATCACAAAATCCAGACAATTTGCTGTTGAGCGGCTTACATCAAATCACAACTAAATCTGAATTTCAGGTTATCTTGTTTTCTAAATAGACTGATCCCATTACATACGCCAAATGAATGGATCGGAGCTATTGATCGAGATAATCGCCGTGTCTCAATTCGCACCAGTGGGGTCTCGGTCTAGGTCTAGGTCTTACGCCATTGCACTCTCTCTGCAGAGCGTACTCTGGTGTTATTTCGCTGTACAACGAATGGACATGCAACGTTGCCCACTTGTTACATTTTTATTTCATGGCATAAACAGACGCGCGAATTTTTTGATTGGAAAATCCGAACGTGTCTACCGGGTAGTACGTTCGAATCGGGAAACCTGAATAACTTGTTAACAATGCATTTTCTACAGGAATGTTTCAACCTAAAGCTGTAGAGTTCAAGGGGCAAACATAATGACAATAAAGAACAATTCATTTGATGTAAGCGTTAGGATAATTTCATGTTCAACTTTGATTTATTCATCCGAAAATCTTATTATTGCGTATTCTTATCTTACCCAATAAAACTGACAACTTTTTTCCAAACTATTTTCATTTCAGGTCGTTATTTTCACGTTCATAAATTAATGAATTTTGTAACAGTTATGAAAATATACTTTTTTCCAAACTATTTTCATTTCAGGTCGTTATTTTCACGTTTTCATAAATTAATGAATTTTGTAAAAGTTATGAAAATATAAATAACGATTCTGTTAATTTAATAGATATTATAAAGTCAAAAGATTAATATTCAAAGTTAAAATAAAGATTGTCATATTTATGATGGTTTATGAATGGTGATTTTCAAAATTCGTGTGCGACCTCTAAACAAATTGTGATTGAGCTGAAATTTGTGGAGGGCTATTTTAATGCATAAGACTAACCAAATGTTCATGTGTGATTTAAAAAATACAAAAATTGACATGACCTTCAAGATTTCTGCATCTGCAAAAATGAACTTTAGCAAGCTGTAGCTTTCAAACAATTCATCTGAGAGCAAAATTCTACTGGGATTTTTTTTTCTCTTTCGATTATCTAGTGACGGCATTTTTTAGTTTTTTTTTTGAATCGACTAAAACCCCGATTTTCTATTGATTAGTACTTTAGCACGGGGTAACTTCGGAACAATGCATCTGAGAGCAAAATTCTACTGAGATTTCTTCTTCCTCTTTCGACTATCTAGTGGCGGTATTTTTTAGTTTTTTTTTTTAAATCGACGAAAACCCTGATAAAATCAGGGTTTTCGTCGATTCCAAAAAAAAAACTAAAAAATACCGCCAGTAGATAATCGAAAGAGGAAGAAAAAATCTCAGTAGAGTTTTGCTCTCAGATTGATTGTTTGAAAGCTACAGCTTGCTAAAGTTCACTTTTGCAGATATAGAAATCTTGAAGGTCATAAA